>JACEOJ010000133.1:556630-874280 GCA_013761285.1 Campoletis sonorensis
GAGAGAGAGAGAGAGAGAGAGAGAGAGAGAGAGAGAGAGAGAGAGAGCTAGAGAGTTGAGAAGAAGGTGGGGAGTCTTGTTATGGCTATGGGAAAACCAACCCCTAGAGCCATTGCTAACCCCCTTTCGTCCCGAGTCAACCACCTCCCACAGTCTTCTTGGACCCTCCACCTCGTAGACTTCCTTAGTAGGATGGCCTTCACTCGCACGCAGAGGCAGAAAAACCTTTTCGTATATATTCCTTAGACATTTGCGTCTGCGCAGGTTACACTAGTCCCGATACTTAACTTATTTGTACAGGAAAATGGAGGCCATTTTTTATCTGTACATAATTTAATACATAGCAGGCCAGCAAGATCATTATTTGATGGGCATTTCCAATGGGTTGGATCTGGAAGATGTGTTCTTTTTGTTTCTTTCAAAATATCCGATCAATTGATTAGAAAACCCATGCAGATTGATGGATCACTTATTACGAGACACTCGAATATGAATCCTTGTCAATTTAGGTTCCTGTGTGTTGCAACCCCATGACTGATGTCCTGGAACTTTAAAGGGTTCAAATTGATAAAAAAAAATCTGATTTGCTCGATTTTTTTACTGATATTATCTTTCATTTATTTCTACGATAAACCGTGCGTCGTTACTCTGTTATCTTCCACAGTGTTTTTCGTACAGATTCACTTGAGCACGCGAGGTGATTGTCGACCTCCGTAGCTAGAGCTTTGGAGAAAATGAGATGTGATTTGTTCCTCGGTGACAAAAGATAAACCCACGGGATATCACGAGGAATGCGGACTGCAGAAAAGGGACTGATGTTCTTTTTCACTGATCCTGATGTCACGGATCTTTGTTTAATTCTGGGAAAATATATTTTGGGAATGACAAACGTTCTGTTAAATATTTCCATAAATTGTAGGAAAACAAAAGTTATCATACAGAATATTGATACTTTAATTGTGCAAGCAACCAAAATCGATAATTTATATTAGGAATGTATACAGACGCTGGCATCGGCAATCTTATTTAAACATATGCACGACGATCCATGGGTATAGACTCAGTGACAAAATCGATCGAGTCCATCGAGAAGACGACCACTACAGTCGACTGACATGAATGTCTGGTCACAGTGCTTTGATGTTGTCAGAAGAGAGAATAGAAAAGTATGGAGGAAAGGCTAACTGGTACAAAGAGCTTCCAAGGATCAAGAGACTCTCACCCTTCGAAATTTTGCCAGCTTCGTGAGCCTCATACCGATCATCCACACTCTTCATCACTCTTCGCTATATATTTCCAATAAAATTCACCATGGAATTGTATCTGTAATGCATACTTTGTTCGTATCTTTGAGGAGGTTCAATCGTTTCTCAAGCGTTCGATAAATTCCAAGATTAATTGTTTAAAATTCGTATGAATCTTCTTAACAATGATACTGAACTGTGGGTAAAATTTGAAAAAGTTTGAACGTTTAGAAATCGAGTTATTAGCTGTAAAATATCGACTTTTTTCGTAACTTCCCATAAGAGCTCGTGTTAAAGTTGCGATTTTAAATACTAAATATCTCGATTATCAGACATTGAAACTTTCTCGAATTTTTTAAACATCATAATACGATTTTGCTGTTACTTTGTATATACTTTTATTTTTGTGGCGATACAACCTCGTTAAAACTTAAAAAAATCTGTATCCACCGCGTTTATTTCAATGATAGCTCAAGTTTTCAATGTCGATGGCCATCACGAGACTAAAACAATCCATTTCAATTGATCAATGATTCACGTCAATAAAATAAAATATATGAAAAAAATCGGAATTTACGGGAGAATCCGAAAAATGAGCAACCGAAAACAGAATTTAGGAAATTCTCGGATCCAACTTAATGTCCCGTAAGGTTAGCATTTTGAGGGTAGGTTAACGACCCCCAAATATATTTATGGTTGGGGTAGGTTAAGTTGCAGGGCTTTTTTTCGTCTGGCGAGGGACGAGGGTGGCCCCTAATTCGTCATAACGTTTTTGTTTCCCGTCAATGGGCCGCTAATACCCGAAATCCTGATGGTTCTATCTTTCCTTTTTTCCCCCGCGAGGAGAATATCGCCCTTTGCTTCGAACCCTGAACGGATAACCCCTGTGCGTCCTTTCCACTTGCTGCTTTTTTCCTCCTCTTTCTACCTCTCGCCATTTCGATCTATCTCATGTATTACTATCTCGCTTATTCCACCAGGTCAAACTTTATCGCCTGTTAAATTGGGATCCCGTTAAGAGAGTGAGAGAGAAGGATCGCGATAAAATACGATATAGCTCAAAGGGAACGAGAGCGAGACGACGTTCAACTGAGAAAGGATGAACAAAAGATATCTGGGAGTGTGAAAGACCGATAGCGCGCGAAATATTGTGGGAAAACGGCGAGAGAAAGATCAAACTAGTCAGCGTAGGGATTTTATGACGCGATTAAATATGTCGGGCACTAATTGCTTTTTCACTGGCGGCACCAATCGTCCAGTCCACAGATACCGATCAGACCGAATAAAAATCCTCGCGCACGCGCTTACAATATTCACAATTTTGTTTCACCCAGTCATTTCAATCTCGCGTTTTATTTTTTATTTTTCATTAATCCTGGATGAGCCTCGAGCGCTACAAGTGGTTACTTTGTAATAAAATTACAGTAAATCTAGTAATAAAAAAAAACAGGACACAAAGTATCATCGCGGGTAATACGGCGGAATAATTAGTGAGTCTTCCGAGACCAAAGGCGAAATTCATATTTTGATTTAAGAGCCTGTCATGCCCACATTATTAATTTCAAGTTAATAGCAGATTCTTTAAGATTTTTCTTTCGAAAAAGCATCTTGCTCAATGCCGAATGAACGGTTGATGAACTATAACATGACCAAATATACGACTTGGAAATAAGGGCCTAATATCGTAAGATTCTTCGAATAATTTGACTTCCTCACGATGACTTCCAGAATTCCGAAAAACTCGTTAAAATTTGATGATGATCAAGAAACTATTATGAACGCATCAATTCTAACAATGGGCGATCTGTGGAGTTTTGAGATTGGAGCTAGTGCTGAAAAACACGATTTAAAAATACCTCAAAATCTAATAATTCATTCGACACGATACTCATGTTTACGGGGGATGATTAAAAAATAGATTCTTTTCGATAAAATCACCTAAAAAAATGGTTTTGTTAAATTCTTGTCAATTAATTGTCATCAATTGTTTGAATGGTACAAGGACAACGCTTTCCCTTGAACTAATAGAGTGACTCGCGAACTACGAATTGAACAATCAGCTAAATATGTTAAGTATGCGATCGCATAAGCTGCTGGCAGGTGAGGTGGGTGTGCCTGTTCGTTCTGATGGAGGTGATTGCAGGTGCCGTTGGTATTTCCACCGGTTGGGGTGAATTGGACCAAGTCATGCGAGACTCTCCGCCTCCCCCGCATTCTCCCGTGCTCGTCGTCACGAGCCCCCTTTAATCGGCTTCGGGATCCCACTCTTACTAGTGTTTAACCATCTCTGCAATCCACTCAACCCCGTATATGTATATAAGTAATCGTGTGTGGTCTCGACTAAACGCTTCGCAAAATACCAGCAGCGTATGTCAAATTCCCATCGTTCAAGAGCGTTCAAAACCCCGAAAAATGAATTTGACTCGGAAATGAAACGTTGCTTTTGAATCTCGTGGACCTCAACTTTTTTGTCCATTTTCCGAAAAATCGTTTTACACCTGTTCGATGTTGATGACATTTCAACGTCTGTACTTCAATTTCGGAAGAATACTTCTTGGCAGATGTCTCCTGGGAGGAAAGATTTTTGAAAAATAGTCAAAAAGTTTTTTGTAATCCAAAAGCTTTTTTTTATGAACGAATATATTAAATGTTTTTTTTCATATTTATTTGTAATTTTTTTTACTAATTTAGCGATAGTTGAAAGAATTTTATCTGAAGCTCTAGGAGGCGGTGAAAAATAAAAAAATTCAAGTAAAGAAGCTTTTTTTCCATAAGTTGTGGCAATTTTGTCGAAGATGGTGGACTTCCGGTGCGTGGTGCGGTCAAATGGCGGCGCTCCCTGACGCGCCGCCGGCCAATCGATACGACGTGTGAGGGAGAGTCCGAGAGAGGGAGATGAGCGAGAGCTAGATGTATTTTCGAGTTCGGGGATTAGGGTGCGGTGACGTGGGTGTTGGTGTCAGAGGGGCGTTGAGTAAGAAGGTAGCGGGAGAGAGGGGGGGAGGGCGAGGTAGATGGTGGGGTCGTGGGGTTGCTACACACAGGCTAAGGTTGATACGCAAGAGGTTTGGTGTTCGAGGAGTCGTTGTGAAAGAAGGGGGTGAGAGGGTCGATGCAGCCGAGCTCGACCAAGGTCCAGAGAACACTCTCACTCTTGCTCGAGCTCGTTCTCCGAGCGCCGGTGGTTGGTAAGGGCTCGGGAAAGGACAAGGGGTGCGCTAGCCCGCTCTACACGGCCGTCAGGGTGAAAGATGTGGCAAGGAAGAAGAGCAGTAGGTACGAAAGACTCCGGGAACGATGAACGCTCCAGAGAAAGCGAGGGAAGCTCTCAAGGGGCAAGGAATGAGGGGGTTGGTGAGGGCTTACAAGAGTGAGAGCGAATCGAGAACGAGAGTGAGATGGCTTGGATGGCTATACTCGCCAGCAAAGGGGTGGAGGGTGAGATACCAAAGGGTTCTCTCCTTCGTACGAGAGAAAGTGAACAGTGGTGTTCAACTGAATGATCCTCATGATTTCAGATTTCTTCTAAATCGTTGTTTATTCGAAATCATTTAATTGCAAGTTCCTTCTTCTATATTTCACATTAAGACAGAGATGGGGAGATATTCATAAGACTTTTTGTACTTTAGGCAGATATGAATAAATTATGATCATCATTAAATTATTATTTATTACTTATCGTACATACACTTGGGGATATGTGAAATATTTGATCGATTTCCATCATTTGTTTATGAAGAAAAAATGTATTCCTTACAACTATTTTTTGTCTATTTGAACAGCCGTTTGTTGTCGATGAAAATACAAAATTTCATAAAAATCCAAAAACATTAGATAAGCTGTGATAGAGTTTTTGTAAAATAGTTGTCTGCCAAATGCTATTTGTGGTAACCGTGATTCGGACTGTGCAACTTGACCCCAAAGTCAAAGTTTTCCTTAAAGCTGTAAAAAAAAAAAAAAAAAAAAAAAAAAAAACCAGTTCTTGTTTGAGCCGAAATTGAGAAATATGCATATTTTGCAAAATGTTAGTAATTTGAATCGTGGATGTTTTGAAAAAAAGTATTTTCATGTTTAAACATCCTTCAAATTGTAATGTTTTTTTTCCTACAGCTACAGAATGTTGCCAATTCCTAGACAACACTCAACAGCATTTTTCGAAAAAGTTTCGTAAAATATGGCGAATCCTTCCATTCAAGAATAAATTGTAGAATAAGAAATTTTCTCTCGGTTCTTGTCTAATCACAAAAATACATTTCTCTGGTAAAAATAAATAATTCGTTCGACTGAATAATAGATTCGGCGCATTCAACGAATCTATTCAGTTAAATCAACTCAAATTTTCGCTCAATGTAAATCTAGAGAAAATGCATTGAAATCCGAATATAAAATTACAATCGAATTATTTTTCAAAAAAATATTATAAATGCTCGTCGTTCCGTTTATAAGTTTTCTGTATATTTACATTGGAATTATTTTAATTCACTTCCGTTATAATTACTTTGCTTATACAATCATGTGTTGAGCGATGTAAATCTGTATCAATCGAGTCCAGGAATGCATCACGAAATTACTTCATTTTTCGTTCGCTGGGGCAAATTAGCTCAAAGGTCAAAGGGCTGAAGCCATACAAACATGGAGATAAAGTTTTGTGACGTCCAATCCAGCAATTAAAGTGTTCGCGGTAGTCATGCAAATGTAATAATGTACGCGGAGCAGGCTAATGACCAAGAACGAGGACCTGTCATAACTTTACCGAAACTCCAACATTTCGCGTGCTAGTAAGTTTGACAGGCGTTTTGACATGGTCGGTTGAAGAAAAAAACCTTATTGTAAAAACAATGACGTCA
This sequence comes from Campoletis sonorensis, assembly GCA_013761285.1. Lineage (NCBI taxonomy): Eukaryota > Metazoa > Arthropoda > Insecta > Hymenoptera > Ichneumonidae > Campoletis > Campoletis sonorensis. Next base: position 562,722 of record JACEOJ010000133.1, read on the forward strand.
ACTGTAATTTGTTCATACAAATGTTGTATACTTTTCGTGTTGCAAATATATCGTGATCGCAAAAGGAACTAAGGAAGATTGGAAATGTTGCCACAATTTGCGATCAGTCAATTTGAGGAAACCTCTGAGTATCCATGCTCTCCGAGTACCAGAGCAAATCCCATGTGTTTAAATTCGGTGACGGCTACTTTTGTATTCTGACGTTTTCAAAAGGAAAAATTAAATTAAAATATGATGAGTTTATTATTTCTGAGATGTAAACAGTGGAGAATTAATATTGTAATATAATTTTATTGTTAAAAAAATGTTTGACAACTGAATTTTGAAAAACGTGGCAGCTACTGTCGTCAGTCGTTAATTAGGACTGAATTTTTCAATTCAATATGATCATTATTATTATTAGTATTAGTTTTTTAATATCCTTGTTGTTTTTATTATTATTATCATCACTATTATTATTAATTTGACGTTCTTATTCATTTCCAATGAAAATATCATCTTTTTTCAACAACAAAAAATTCAATGCTCACTGGAACCTAGAGATTTTTTCTGCATTGGTGCAGGTAAATTCTATTGTGAAATGCCGTACATTTTACCGTGTGTGCCATAAATTTTATCACACGATTCATACTTTTGACTGTTTATGATTTTTATGGTATGAGCTTTGAGAATTACACATTTTATTTCGAACGTCGAATGCCCACAGTTGAAAAAAACTTCGCGCTTACTAACAATACGATGTACCAACCTGTCTCCACGCTCAAGTGCGTGTACTACACTAAATGGGCAATTAAAAAAACTATGCTACAAAAAAAAACCCTTGAACGAGAAAAACTGCGAAAAAGACAAAGAGTGGATTTTTAATTACCAGTTTTGTTGTGTTTTTGTATTTTTTTGTTCAACACTTTTACTCTCGCAAAAAATTCTGGTTGAGTCGCAGATGAAATTCCCTGGACGCTTGCTCATTCCTCAAAACAGAACAATGGGTTAAAACAGGAAAATGTACTTGTCCATACCTTGAATATGTCGTTGAACATTTCCCATGGGAACTGAGAGGGAAGTAGTGGGTGGATGGATGTTTCTGCGATGAGCGTGGCACAGAACGCACGGTTCTTACCCCACCAGCTCCGAATGAAGAAAAAACTAGCGAGGTTGAAAAGAAAAAAAATCATCTTAAGGTAGCTCTATCGTGACATTCACATCGAAAAATTGTTTTTCAGTTTTTCTCACATACAAAATGGTTTGCGGGCATAAGTTTAGTAAGAAAAGTTGTTGTGAATTGACTAAAGAACGACACACTCCAAACTCAAGATCATCCAAGGCAATATGTACTTGCTTCATAATTACAAAAACTGCGAACATTTTTTTATTTGGATGTTTTTGAAAAACCAAATGTAGCTTCTTTGATGTTGCATAAAAATGTATGCAAAGTTTTAGAAGACTTCACCATGTAGAAGCCAAAATATTTATTGATGAAAGTGAAACTTTTAACACGAGCTAGTATGAGACATTACCGAAAATCGTGATGTTTACCAATAAATATATGAAGTTCCGCTTGGTGAAACCTTCTAAAGTTTATTACACACGTGCATATGTCATCAAAAAAAAATTCCAAATTTTTAACAAAATCTCAAGAAAACCATATAATGATAGAACTATCTTAAAAATAAATTATTCACTAACGAATAAAATAATTACTTATAAATAACATTTGTTTTCTTAATTTAATGACTATTAACTACAATAATTTCTATTAGTAACGATGACTGAAAAATTCTTCCCTGTTAAGAACATCAATCATTTCTAAAAACAGAACCGAATTAACATCTAAAAGAACAAATGATTACCTATTCGTAAACGAACGACTTTTTTCCAATTCACTAGCGATCTTTTGAAATTTATATATGTATTTTGAAATATTCTTTAATATGTTACGAAAACATGAACACATGCTAAGTCCTTGGGGGTGACGTAACCTAGAGAGTATGAAGTTTTTCGCTGAGCATATACAGATACGGTCGTCCGTTGAAGCGTCCATCTCGCCACCCTCGTCCAGCATCCTTTCCTTCTTTTCGCAGCTGTGCGTATCTCTATCCACCTCTATAACCCTCGCAGCCTTTCTCCGCGATATCGGTAGCTTTCTCTTTCGCCCTCTCTTTCGCGAGAAAAGCAGCAAAACTAAGGGGAAATTGACCGGCGATCCAGTGGTTCTCAATATTTTTATTATCTGTCAAAATCAACTTCCTTTTTGTCCCGTAGCAAAAAATCAAATCAACACCGTCTTACGTTGATTTCGTGGTCTTCCTCAACGGACAAAATATGCTGTCAAATTTTTTCCTATTCGGAGCTCTTTGGCACTGTTTTCAAACTGATGTATGTTCGTCCATTTAAGGAAGTTCTATCGTCATATCTTTTTCTTAAGATTTTGTTGAAAATTTGGATAAATCTTCTTTAATGTCATATGCATGTGTGCAATAAATTTTAGAAGGTTCCACCAAGCGGAAGTTAATCACGAAATCAGTCTTCTCTAATAATGAGCTTGGTGGCAGGTCAAATTTATTTACAATCCAAGTGAGAATTCATTGTTTTAAATGAAACCTTCGGTCAAACGATGATCAAAGAATTTTCACAATATCTTAATTAGAATGATAGGAATTTTCATATTTCACCTGCTATTTCACGTACCACTCGTAAATAATGAAATTTCACAGATTCGTGAATTCCATAGATCAGGGAAAAGCTGGACATCTATTTTAGGAATTTAACCTGAATGCCATAAATGATCTGTGTATATACGTATCGAGGAGCACTATTTGTACATTACGCCGCAAGTAGATGAACATCCGAGCTCGCATGCTTCTGCAGACTTCGTACATGACGGTGGCAAACCATGTTCTACCTCTCCCTTCTTCTTTGCCCCACCCCAATTACGGTAATGGACCCAGAGATGCTTTTATCGTGGTAATGGTAATGGTGGAAGTGCGCGTTTATATACCGTACACAAGAGACATCTGGGTACGTATCTACCACCTGAAGCTTGTACTATATGTATGTACGATGTACCGTATATCACAAATATATCATCAAGGTCCATGAAAATCGGCTAAACATATAAATAGAATAACAACGAAACAGCATGTTTCGTACGGTTGTTAGTTTTCGTATTAAAATTTAATTGAATTCCGACAATAGCTTGACTGAGGAATTCTAGAAGAAAATTGGAAGGTGTTTCCAACAAGAATCCTACAACATTGATCTCGTGAAAAAGGCAAATTGGGTAATGAACGTTTCTAATCCAATTTGGAAGGTTATGAATGAGATAGATTCATAGAAATTGTAGCGACTACATGCAAAATGTAAAATATTGAAAATCATTCAGTTCGATTGGATGAAAAATGTGCGATGAAAATATAAATTCACAAGGAACGTGGGAGGCTAAACTTTCAATGACTTATAGCATCTCGGGGTGGAGGATGAGATAATTAAAAGGGTTTTTTCGAACCCTTTGGCCAACGGCATGTTAATCGTACGGAGCTCATAGGGTGGGAACGAAGGGTGTTTTGGCTGGACAACGCGTGAGGTCGCGATCGAAGAGGAAGGGGGAAAGGGCGATGAGGATAGAATGGGTGAGATAAAGAAAGAGCGTAAGGGTAAAAGGAATACGGGAAGAAAAAGGATAACCGAAAATGTTAGAGGGACGATAAAGAGAGCGAAAGAGATGGAGAAAAAGAGAGAGAGAGAGAGAGAGAGGAGAGCTGGAAAGTGAGTTTGAGAACGCAATGTCCGGCCTGGTCCATTCGAGGCGGAGATACGAGTATTGATCTAGAAAGCTGTGAGAGGAAACCCTCCACGAGCACACGACGACGACGACGCCGCACCTCCTTCGTCTCCTTTGCCACACGCATAGCATCTCTCTCTCGCTCTCTTCTTCTCCTCTTCCTGCTTCTTCGCGCGTCGTCCAGGAACAACCACTACGTGATCGCAAAAGCTTCCCTGCGAAGGGGTGAACCAGGGGAGATCTTGCTTGACCGAGGGGAGAGCACCACCGCCAAGCCAACATCACAAACCCTCGCACGACCGGGAAAGGAGTGAGTGGTGGAGATGTTGAGCATAAAACTATGGAGGAAATGATGGTCACTCTCCGTTGGATTCGTACATTTTTAATGAATACATTTCAAAAAAAAAATACACACACATATTTCTACAAAATTTATTCGCTATTTTTCTTTGCTAACGGGAAACTTGCAACCGTATAATTTTCAACGTATTCCTTAAAATCTAGGACTTCGAGAAATTAATTGCCGTTGTTAATTTTCCAAAGACCTCGGAAAAAATTCAAAAAGCAAGAATATTTAAAGCCAGGGTATTAAAAATTGTGAATATCCTTTTTTTCGCAATGTATCTTCAGAATAAACCTGGAGCTTAAAAAAAAAAACAATGCAAACTATGAATGACCATGTCTCACGATCACCAAGTTCCAAAGTAATAGAGTTCCGTATAATTTAGGCCAGAAGCTTGGCGAATAAAATTTTTGTGACCCTTTTTATCCACTGAACCGCATTAACCCCGACTCAGTTTTCCACTACAGAAGAGAGAGCTATCCGGAGTCATGGGGGAATAGCCAGAGTCCAGTATTTTCTCCTTTTTCCTTCTTCTCCTTCTTGCTCTTCACTTCAGCATATATTCTTGTGGAGGAGAACGCTGCTACCCCTAAAGTTATATACGCACGTTCACTCTCGCTCGCGGCCGCTTTTCTCCATCGAAGCAGTCGCTATCTACACGCACCCATATAGATATATATCAACGTGTTCGCGTACACATACACACGCACACAGTCACCTATTCCTCGTCCTTTTCGTCGTGTAGCTCTAAGATATACTCGACAGTGTATCTCAACTTTGGAGTTTGGCAAATTTCTCGTTAAATCAATGACAAAATTAAAGATCAATGAACCATTTGGAAACTGGAGACGTTTCACTATTCAAATTTGACAGGTTTTTTCCCTTTAAATATAAGTTTCAATCATTTTACTCATTGTTTATCGACGTTTTACATAAAAGCTGCGAAATTTGGATCATCATGAGAACATGCTGAAGCGGACGGCGAGGGGTTGCTAGTACATATCAAACTTCGTTATTTCTATATGTACATATACGTACATACATCAGTATATATATCTACATTAATATATAACCTGCCTATGTAAACATGGTATATATACATATTTGCGTGCACATATACATACAAGTCCAAATTTAAACACACGCTCCTGTAAACGTGTTCGTATATATATCTACGTGAATATGTGTAGATGCCAACGTACACATATAAATATATATAATATATGTATATAATTTCGTCACGTACGAATTTCTTGAAGGCCACAATCCGCCATCTTGGTTAAATTGACCAAAAGGTTCCTATGTTCCTTTTGATATTGCAAAGCAAATTTAAAACTTGCTTTTATACAAAAGGAAGACCGAAGGTTTCGAAATATGAGTTTAGTGAAAGCGAAAATGTGCTCCGTTTCTACTTTGTTGGTCAGAAAGTCTATGGGGATTGAGATGAATTAAGAATAATGGGAAATTAACAGAAAAATAATGAAAGAATCCACAGTTATTTCTTGAGCTGTCTTTATGGCAGTTTCGTATTAGGGCGCGAGAGCTGATTCCTGACTCTCCAAAGTATAGCGAGAAAGAAAAATGAAGTTGAGTCAAGAACCTACCCCACGCACCATCGGTCATCTCTCCCAGTGAAGAATATAACAGGAGACTGCGTGGCATTTTTGCCCCAGAGAGCCCTCTTTTTTCCCTATCGTTATACTTCCTTCCTTCCTTAGGCCTTCCGACCTGGCACAAGGCACCTCATCGTTTCTAGTTATTGGAAGTTTGGCTTATCGTTATGAAGAATGGGGATATATACATTTATCGTTGGATAAATTGATCTCGAAGTATCACATCATCAATATTGTATGAGCAGTTTTTACTGACAGATTAAGTGTTCAGGGAATTTTGGAAAGAATGCACTTTCAGAGAAAATATTATTTACCAAACCTTTTGAATGCTCCGTTAATAAAGCGTATTATTAAAACAAAACAAAAAAAATACAAATTAAATCGGAAAAAATGTGGTTAAGGATATTCCACCGGGGATTACTAGTCAATCAACAATATTTGACCGAATTTGTTTGGAGAAACGACCACGAAAAATCGTATAGAGTAGAATATTATTTGAAAATACACACAAAAAAAGCTACTTTGTTAAAAACGTCGGATTATTTTTGAAAATACATCCAACTTAATATCATTGAGATATCGCAAAAGTTGGTTTATTTCGTAAACAAATAATTTACGGAGGATCAAAGTAAGAGATAGTTCGATTACTGTTATCCACAGGTCTTGCATATCAAAATATTTGATCTGAAAAAGTGAAAAGCCATTATAAATATACCAAAGAGTGACCTAAATGGTGACAGTATTATTAACCAAATTTTTTATTGAGTACTTCAACGTTACTTTTGTCCTCATTATTTCAACCGATGAACCACGATTAAATAATATTCGGATTAACGAAATCATTGGATTACAAAATGAAATTAATTGACCCAGCCAAATTGGTCTCGCAGTATGGTTAGAATTTTTGAATGCTAAATAATCTTAACTCAAAATTCTCACGGGAGGTACTTTGTACCATGTTATTATTAATATGATTTGGGAGTCCGCGAGGTGGAGCTCACGTTCGACAGAGTCAACTGACATCTGGCTGAATTCTGAGATAAACGTAACCATCAAATGTTTTGATTGACATTTTTATCAACATTTGGTTAGTCAAAATCTTCACGTAATCATTGTTTCCGAGTCATATACGTCCAAATTTGAATTATTAGAAAAAGCACATACACGTGGGTCGTCTCAGATGCAACGTGCGGCGTTGTCACCATTCTACAGGTTTATATAAAATCATAAGGTTCCAGGATAATTTCTAGTCTTTTAGTTAACATTTCTAATTGAGAAGTTCGCTGATCCTTCTTTTTTGACGTATCATTAGAAATTCTATGTTCAATATGGATATAGTTAACGTTTCTTCATCGATGAAATCTACAGAAACATGTTGATTAAAAATTACTGAAAAAAGCCTTATTGTTAGTTTATCTGTTTTAAAGCCTAGCGACAAAACCATGATAAACTGCGATAATTATCTTCAATCCGTACATTTTTTTGGAAAAACTTCGACAGTTGCATGTAATAATTTTCACGATGAATATGAGACTGAATGGATAAACTGTTACGATCTGGTAAAATAGAAACAAAAATGATGATTGTCGAGAAAAGATTAAAACAAGAAACACGTGCGAGGTTATTTGAGGGGAAGTTCGTTCCAAAAGTGGCTGTAAAAATAAGTGGCAGTTTTTAAATTTGAGTATTTCTGTCTTCAAATAATAATTCCTAAAGACGTGCAGATGATAATATTTTTGGATCTTTTTTTTCAAATATGAAAAATGCCAAGGTTGAAGATAGTTCCAATTTATATAGAATAACCTATATATATAGTGTTTGCGAATTGAGATCAGCCGGGTAGAGAAAGAGAGGAAGAGAGAAAGAGAAAGAGAGAGAGAGAGTGAGAGAAAGAGAGTAAGCGCGGCGCCCCAGTCCTCGAGACTTTGACCCACATCATATCGCTCGTTTTTGCTTCTCCTCGCGCCTACCTCACCCCCTTCCTCCCACCTTCTTTCACCTCTTACCCTCATAAGATCCGAGCTCCTTCGCAACCCTCCCGAGACTATTATCTTAATCCTATACATCCGCTTTAAGACGTTCGCCTTGCTCTCCCTCGTCCCATCCAACTTTTACTCGCACTCCTTTCTCTCACTTTCTCTCTTTCTATCTCTCTCTCTCCCTCTCTCTTTTCTCTGTCTCACTTCGTTCGATCTTTCTTACAGCTTCTTCCTTGTCTCTTTCGCTCCACGTTTTCTCCTATACTGACGAAGAAAGCAAGGACGCCCGGGCGTTTTCCCTTTCCTTGAGGGTTGTGCCACGACCTCAGGTTCGAGGGCACTCGCTCGCTGAAGGAAAAAGGAAGAGAGAGAGAGAGAGAACAATATATATGATCTTTACCACCCCTTCGCTCGCTTTTCTTCGCTCTATGTTGCTGTATGACTTTCACCGGGGCAATAACCCCGATCTGTAGATATCTACGCGTGCTCCGTAAAAAGTAACTGTATATGCAAAGAAAAAGGAGCATTCTCATTCCATAGGGAATACTTTTTCGCATGGACACTAATTAAGATGTCTCTTATAAACAACTGTTTACTAAATCCCTATAATTTTGTGTCATGCCTTCTGACGTTCCGTTGTTGGCAAATGTATTCAAAAAATAATGTTCAAGTACACTTTCGAAACAAATTATTATCAAATTCTTTGACTCATTCAGCCATCAATTTTCTTTCTCCTGTTGAAACTAAATCAAAATCCAAATTGACAATGTGTAGTAAATATCATTATCTTTTTTGCTGTTGTCAATATATAACTGTACATATATAAAAGCTATAGGTATATTATGTACGTATACATATACGTATATAAAAGACATAACTCTTGAAGGAAAGAACGAGAAAATAGTTCTCGATACTGAGAAAGATATAGAGATCCTCTCGTTAAATTCACCCGCTTCGTTTGGATCCCCGTGGACGTGTTCTATCCCTTTTTTCCCTTCCTTTTTCACGGAAAATCTTTGAGATCTCGTTCTCTCTTGTTCACCAAGCCTCACCATCCTCTCTTTGTCTTTCTCGATAACTCTGTTGGATCTTACGATCTTTATCTCAATCGTTCCATCGTTCGACGACTCCCGACCGAACGGTTGAACGCACCAGAGGTATCTTTGGGTGGTCCATCTTCTACATATAGTTATATATACACGTACGTATATATATATGTACGTATTTATGCACACTTGAAGCCGATACTGGTACAGGAACGTTGGAATGGCTGGTATTGCGAAAAATGGCTAATTAATTTGACATTTCGAGACTCCAGAACCGGAACCAAATTTATATACGTTATATTTGTATTTATGTCTATGTACGAAGGAATATACTTTATTTATTAAGTATTTCAGCGGTTATGTCATCTCGGTCGATCCAGTAATTGTTTTTTTTGTTTTGTTTAGTTTTTTTTTTTTTCATTGTCAGTAAAGGAATTTTTAACGACTCCGTATGCTACGCATGCATACACATGTGATAATATGTTCTTTCATTTTCGTTGGTAGCACATTTTTTTTTTTTTTTAATGCGTCAAAGCCGGTATACGGTTTTTTGTGTTATATACATTATATACGTTTAAATTAAAGTCACAGCTATCAAAACGTGAAGGCGCGTTCGTATACATGGGCTTTGTTCCTGCAAGACACTTGTGTGCGGAGACGAATAAATTAAATTAACATATCTCGAGTCCGCAACATATAAGACAAAATAAAAGCGCTGCAGCGTGAGAACATGTATGACGTCGTGAAATAGTTTTGACTGTAAAGAACCTATTCGAAATATATGAGAAAGTTATAATGAGGTGACGTGTTTAAAAATAAATGTATAAATTAATATAAACGAACGATTGTCTGGTCATCGTGAATTCACGTTTTAGCGGCGCAAGTCTGAATTTCGTAGACGAAGACAGCGTGTTGGGAATATCAATTCAATTTCGAAAAGCCGAAGACTCATTGCGAGAGATGAGAAAGAAAACTGCGTGAAAATATGTTGAACAACAATGAAGTTTAGATTATTGTCAACGTAAAAGATTTAAGGAGCTTGGAACTTCACTAAAATTTCATTCGTTCAGAAACGGATCAGAATAAATATCAAAAATAAGTATTTGGCAACAGGTTTATTTATGAAGTCGAGAAAATGCAGCGTAACTGGAACTTCAGTTCCATTTTGAGGATTATTAGGTTAATTACAGGAGATTTAATCATCGTAAATAACATAAAAGTTTGAAAAAAATTAGACACTTGGACATTGATTTGTTCAGAAAACAGCAGGAAGTGACACTCGGCTCAGGCTGCACATAAATTCAAGCTCAAAAATTCAGCTCAAAACCATGAAGTCTGATAATACTATTGAATAGTCTAAACGATGTAATTATTGTATTTTCCATTAGACTTAGTGATCAATACTGACGGAACTCGTGTCGAAAAATGATGATAATCAACGTTCTGTTCTTTTGAAATGATATCGAAAAAGTTAATGTAGCGGCTCCAATTAACCTTTCACTTGTTTGATCGAATTGTTTATCTATCGATTTTTGATCTGAGAGGATTTGATGGAAAAATGGAACGGACATTGGATCGCAAATGTGTCGGAAAATTATTGATGATTGTCCGACATATTCCTGCATGACGTCACCGGAAGCTGTATTTTGGGTTATTGATTCATGATTATAATTCGTGGATATGATGAAGTTTATCTTGAAGTTTATCCCTAAATAACTAGGTATCAAAATTCTACCTTGTTTCCTAATATATAAATACATTTAAGATACTTTTTAAATGCCGAAAGACATTCGAAGAATTATCGCTGCTTAGTTCCGCCCCTTATCCTTTCCTCACGCCACACACGGTTTTTTAAATCTCTTTTCTTTTTTTTCTTCTTCTTCTTCTTCTTTTCAACTACAAATTTATTGGCTCTCGAATCTCAGAGGCTCTCGAAACGTATTAAGAAATCGGGTCTTCTCACGGTCAATATCTGAATAGTTTATACGAATCAACTGCGGATTGCACTAGTTTTACGATCGACTTCATTCAGGTGATTAAAAAAGTCGTTGGACAATGTCGGAATATAATCGCGTGTCGGCTAATCCGTAATTATGTAGATACCAAAATATTTCGGTAATCAAAGAAATTAGTTTGAAACAATTACAATATTGAAGCAACAATCGAACTCTCGTTACCGTCAAGACCAATTAAGTTAAGGGCTAACTTATACCTGCAGGTATTTAACAATTAGACTTTTCAAAAATATCTTTATTCGATAGTGATTTCAATTTAATTTTACTAACGATATTTGACAGGTATTCAACCATTGAAATTCTTTCCAAAAGTCTGTTCTTGGAAACGGTAACCATTCTATTTTAAAAACAAAACAATTGACAAATCTCGATGGAAATTGGTACAAAGGATCTCTAAACAGTACATTCTGTTTGTTGCCGAGCAATTTTTTTGTTAACATCGTAGATTTTGTTTACAAGTAATGGAAGAAAAAATATTTGTCAAAATTTCGACTGCACGATTCAAACACCTGCCACTCCGCGGAAAATGCATCTAAAGAGATTTGACCAGGGCAAGGAGTAGTTTAGTTGTTCACTTTAAGAAAATGGATGTTTCCTTCAGAGAGGTTGGAAACGTAACCTCGGAATCGTTATTACTGTAAATAGGATTTTTCAAAAACGGTTTCACAAAACCTACGCCACAGCTCATCTAATTTTTTTCTTTATACGTCAACAACTCAGATTCAATTGATACATTTAAAAAAAAGGATCGAAATCGGCCGTATTTTTGGTTTCTGAAGGAGAACCTAAGACCTCAATCGAAGTGATATTATTTTATTTCCGAATAATGTACAAATATTCTCAGAGTTTTAAGAATCTTTTATCAGCACTTGACAAATGACTTTAACCGATAGCCATTTTTTGAACCGCGATATACAGCAATGTATGTCCCAGAAAATAGGCAAGGTCATGATAGCCACGATATTATATGGTATACAAGTTCAAGGATGCGGTGGGTTCACAAGGGATGCTGGCAAGACAAATCGTCATAAAAAGTAAAAGGACCATCTCTCATATGTCTCGAGTAGACGACGATGACTGTGTATATAGACTCTCTTGTGCTTGGATCTCGACAGGGTCAAAGTTATCGTTGTGGGGCTAGTGGAGCGAGGGAAAAAAGGAATCCTACATGCAGGATAACTTCCGCATTAGAGAAGAAGTCGTGGATGAACACGATAAGCGATTGACCATAAGAATGATTAAAAAAGCAAATGTATCAGTCCAACCAATTGATCCACAAAATTCAACAAATTACAGAGAAATAATTGCCATAAATGAATATTACTTACACTCAAATAAATAGCTGACGAACTAATTTTTTTTTTCGTTTTCTCTTTTTTCAATGTTGTGTTGATTGAAACGTGTTTTAACGGCGGAAAAAATCACAAAATCCGGGTAATTAACTTGAAAGTGTTTCGAGCATCGATTGAATGAGAAACAAAGTGGAATATACAGTGACGACATTTTTGTGGTTTCTGGGATGCTCGGAATGTCCGGTGAGGATGAGAACACAATGTCAACGAAGAGCTAAATTACGGTACAACATCAAAAATCATGCGCGAACTATAGCGATGTGTTAAAAAGATACTTGGTGATTCGGTTACAGACAGTCAAAAACATCAGCCAGAGGGCAGCACAATGAAGTGTGTGCGAGATTAAAAATCTACGAAAGGAAGATCGATTTAGTCGAGAGTGAAGGTGAAGAATGACGCGAGAGAAAAATCGCTGGACACCTTGTCTACATAACTATATATACATGTACTGAAGTTCGTAGGCGCTTAACAGAGAAAGTGTTTGTTTTACGGCGGCTATTCGTTCTCCGAGCGAGACGATCACCCGCTGCGTTAAATTAGCTCGAGCGGCTCTTTCACTGTCTTTTGTGCTTTATTTGATTTTTTTGAATCTTTCATTCTTCCAACATGACCCGAAGCAAAAAGACGTTGCAATGCAACTTGCATGCCTCCAAAAAAGTCTATCAATTTAATTGAATAAATAATTAAACTCGATTCTCTATGGCAGTCGAGCATTTTGTTGCCGCAGGTGATTCGAATAATTTCATATGTTCGAAAAAATACGTCGGAGTAGTATTTGTCGTCTGTGCTTTATTCGATTTTTTCATATTCGCAACACATAACCCACGCAACGATAAGACGTTGCGATGCAATTTGCATGTTTGCAAAAAAGTCTATAAATTTCATTGACTAAATATCCGGACTCAGTTATTTATAGGAAACGAGAATTTTTTTTACTACTTTTTACTACTGCAGGTTAATTAAAACCTTTCATTTTTCCGAGTAAATAGTTCGTAGCAATATTTATAATTGCAATTATTAAATATACTTTGATTTATTGTCAATTAAGGTGATCGATTCTTCGCCTTTAGTTCGTCTTTATCCGAATAAAAATGGTGCCAGTTCGAGAACTTAAATAACGGCGATGACGACAACGATAACAATCTCAAATAGACCCTACCTTTCACCGTTGTGTCTTTTTTTTTGTTTTGTTTTGTTTTTGTTTCAATAACGATTCTTCTACGAACTATGGGCAATGAAACTTAATTGACTTCGGAGATGGCGCGTCAAAGCGAAAGAGCTTCAAAGTCTACCGATCCATCTCGTAAAAAAAGCATTGTGAAAGAAACCCGCAAGCTACAGTGGTCGATGACCTCGAAATATTTCGCTATTTTTATTCCTTTATTTCTCAACAAAAACGATATAGGGCACGAATGGATTCGTCAAGTGATTCACGCTACCAAAGTCTCAGAATTCGGCTGTGCGTTCGGAAAAATTATGAATTGGTAAAAACCGCGCATATTAACGATGACACTAACAACCATTTTTTTGCAGCTGCAATATTTGTGTGTTTTCAGTGGAAATGTATAAAAACGTGTGCAAAATAATAATCAATTTGAGATTTTCAGGCTGGACAGTTTATTCTTTAGATTTTTTTGAAAAACTAAATGTACCTTCCTTGGCGTTGCTTAAAAATGTGTACAAAGTTTTAGATGGCTTCACCATGTAGAAGTCCAAATATTTATTGATGAGAATGTAACTTTTAAAACGAGCTCTTTTGAGAGACTATCGAAAATTCTGATTTTTACCAATCAATATCTGAACTTCCGCTTGGTGGAACGTTCTAAAATTAATTAAACACCTGCATTTGACATCAAAGAAGATTTATCCAAACTTTTTCAAAAAAATCTTAAGAAGACGATTTAACGATAGAACTAGCTTAAGAACGAATCTCATAAACAAACAGTGTCACCCACATTATACTCGCGCCTGCCTCCATGTTTGCCATCTCATCTCGTTGTGCTAATGTGCTAACGAGGGCGCCCTCGCGATTCCTAGGGTGACGCGAGACTGAAGAGCAACGATTTCGTCTCATAGGCTGACTATTCCTCTGACACGGTAAGCGTCTATGCGGATATTAAACATGGTACGTTACCGGTAAGGAGTCGCAGCACCAATTCGCACAGAAAGTTCGCGATTACAAGTTTAAGGTAGTCTCCCTCGTGGCATCAGTGAAACGCGCCGCCTCGTCGACTCCGCGGACTCTCGTAAAATTATCCGTCATAAAATTGTGATTTACGTCTGTGTTCTTAGAAAGCGGATCGGTTGAGAGCTCGCACAGTGAAGCCTTGCGAACACGGGCAAACTACGACGTTTTGTTGCTTCCACGCTCGACTGACCTTTCAAACGATAATTATTATTTTTCCCGAAATCTTCAGCCTCAATCGCTTTGCCACCGACTACGATACCTCGCACCGGACGTTGTGCCGTTCTTCGGTGCTTCGAATAGGGTGATTCCGTCGTTCTTTGTGATTAGGAGATAACAATTCTTATTTTTAATTGACAGTCAATGACCACTGCTAACTTAACAATATGCAATTCTCTTAAATCGATGCATTAATAAATATTCAATTGCACGAGCACGTGTAAAATTACATATGATTTTAAATTATGGTTCAGATCGATAATCCCAATGATCAAAATAAGCCACCGGACAGCAACCCTAGAAAAAAGCTTATAAATGGTCCGCCAGCATTGCACCAGCGTCGCCACAACAGTGTTGACCGTTCACCAATCATCATAGTTTCACCACTGAATGCTTAACGTAAAACCAAAGTAATCATTCGATTCCCATGGTGGGCACTAGCGTTGGGTCAACATCGCTTTCTTTCGGTCCAATCCAGAACCTAACGTTGAGCTGCTAATGCTTGAAAAGCCAACATTTACGCAATGTTGGTCCAACCTCGAACGTCAACGCTTCGTTGTCCAGCACTGTGCCAAGCATCTGTCAAGTGTGTCAAAAATCATTATCGGGATGTACATTCGTTGACAAAAGTGCCCAAAATTCGCATTTCACTGATAGTTCGGTGTTCGATGTACCTCCAGTGAAGAAAACAAAAAACGTTAGCACACGTAATTTCATTCAGATTTTATTGAACATCTACTTTTTTCCTCCTTTTCCCAAGTGTTCCAACCGAAAGGAAAAGAATTTCGTAACATAAAAATTGTGTAGAAATTTGCATATTGGCATATAAGATAATGAACCGCGCTAGAAAAACATTGAAATTTTCTATTCATATTATGAGTCATTGTTGCACACTAAATGGAGTCAGAATGCTCCGCAACTTCGTATTTGGCATCGGCTAGCACCAGTGACAATGCTACCGACAATTTGACAGTTTGACCCTTTTTGTTATGCTTTAGTTAAGCGTTCTTACTGTATTTGACGAATATCGATATAATGGTCATAAGTAAATCCGGAAGCTCTTTGTTCTTGTTTAATTCCTTTGTGCAAATACATAGACTTTGAACAAACCCGACAGTTTCGGTAGATGTTGATGAAAATTCAGTTATCAAAATATTTTTTAACAGAAAAAATCATATTAACGATGTTCTATCTTCTTGAGCGTCGTGTGATAATGTGTAAAAAATTTGAGAAGGTTTCACTGCCTGGTCATCGAGATATTCAGTGTTTAAAATCACAACTTCAACATGAGGTCTCATGGGAAGTTACGAAAAAAGACGATATTTTACAAATAATAACTCGATTTCTAAACGGTCAAACTTCCTCAAATTGTACCCACAGTTGAGTATGACTGTTGAGAAGATTCATGCGAATTTTAAACAATTAAACTTGGAATTTATCGAACGCATGAGAAACGATCGAACGTTCTTAAAGGTTTCTTAAATTTACCGACGTACTTCGAAGAAACTCCGAAATTTCGTACGTCGTAGATGAGTGAAAAAAAACGAAGGACGTATATATCCGGAAACTGCGAGGAAAATAGCGTTGGGAAACGTTTGAGTAAAGGAAATGCGACCTCGGGGACAGAGCGTTGAAACGTGGAATGGCGATATCACGTGGTATAGCGAAGTGAGGGTGAATTTTTCGATTTCGTTGGCACGCCGAGACATGACGAAGAAGATCTTCGTCTCGTACTCAAGATCGAGCACCTTTTATGTACCTGATATGTACACACGTATTATATATACGAACAGGTTGAAACGATATAGGCGTATTGCGATTATATACTGGCACAGATTTCCTGCCCTTCTGACCCTCCAACTTTGCTATATTTTCGAATACACACAACTCTAGATACAGCTATACGAATAGTAAAGGCTATGAAAGTGCTCTGGAGACACGTATAGGACGTAAACGCAAAGTAGAACGCACGACACCCGTGAGTAGTCGTAAAACGAAACTGTAAAACTGAGGGAGAAATCGCTTGTGTGGTTGTGTGTATGTGTGTGTGTGTGTGTGCGCGCATGTGGCAGAATTCAGCATCCAACATAGCACTGCCTTTCGATAGACTATATCGAAGGGTTCTTGTGAACCAGTACCAATTTTCTACGCGATTTTCGCCTCGACCAGGTTACTAAACAGTTCTCGGTTCACCATTTTTGCTAGCGGAATTGAAACTATTTCGATCGCTGGTGATGGACATTTGTTCTTCTCGTACGAATATTGTTATTATTTTTTTCTTTTCGGCCGAAATCGACGACGAAGGGAACATTTTGGAGTTCCATCGATGGGTGGTCGGAAAATTTCTAAGAGAAAGCTACGTTTTCTCACGGAGAACACTGTTGTTGTTTTTTTTTTCCTTTTTCGGCAGACTCAAAATTCACAAAAATTGTAATGATTTTTTTTCTTTCACCAATCATCGGGAGATGTATTCGCCAAGGTGCTTTATTGTAGAAAAAGATCAAATTCGGAAATAGAGACAGAACGAAAAAAGTTCTGGCCCAGACAACTTTATTGTGACGTTTTCTTGCATTTCTCTCTCTCTCTCTCTCGCTCTCTCTCTTTCTCTGCCCATTCCTTTCTCTCCCTTCATACGCTCTTTCGTAATACGGAAAATGCTTGGCATGGCTTTTAGAAAATTCAATTTTGCCAGGCTTTATGTCCGTCAAGTGTGTTGAAGTGGTGAGGGAATATTAGAAACGAACACATTTTATTAAGGTGGTTTACGGCTTCGGGTGTGCACGTCCGCACCCCCTCCATATCGCTTTTTTATGTTAAAGAATAGTGGGGACAGTAATTGGCCGTCGTAAAGTGGCTCACGATTTCTTCAGCTGATCTACTTTTGCGAATGAACCCATTTTGGCGAAAAATAATTCTTATTCCGACGAAAAATAATTCGAACTGGACTCAATTAACAAAAAGAATCTTGTCATTAGAAATAATAACTTTTCATGTTAGCACGTTCCCAACACTTGAATATTATTTATCATAAAAATAAATATTATAGGTCTCCAGTTTGCTTGTTTCCTTTTGAAATCATATTTCAACTCCAATCGCACGCGATCGGCGTTTATCGCAACTTACAATGAAAAGAAACAGTCGATATGTTATCATCGTGTTCCTGACGAGAAAAAGAGTGTATCTTGCCTTGTCGTTGGCCATTTTAGCTTTCCTTCTTTTACTACGGTCGGTAACTTACCGTACGAGCTCTTTCTTATCAGATTCTTGACCTCAAGAATCGAATACCTACGAAATTCATGGTTCAGTGACCCTGAAGAATGGAGATACAAAGTTTTATTATAGGATAAAATAAAGTAAACCGCGAAAGTGAAAAAGATTAATGTTAAATTCTAAAATTGTGAGGAAACTTTTCACTAAAGAGTGTGCCTTAGTTCTTTCAGGATTCCTCAGTATCGGTGCATACATTTATTTATTGTTTTCACCTCACGTGAATTTATGATTTCATAAAATTATTGCACAACATGGAACTCTCGTGGTGTTAAAATAACGTTGGGCTGAATATTTTTACGACTCGATAGGCCCTAAATCTATATCGACAGGATAAAGTGCAGTGAAACGTGAGAATAAATTGGTTAGGACAAATTTATATGAACAGTAAAATAAATGAAATATGGGAAAAATTTATTTACATAAAAACATGAAATATGACGTACGATAGAAATTCAACCGTTGCGCGTGTTAGCCACGTTGTTGATATTGATAGTCGTTGAATTATCAAAAGAAAAAAAAAACTAAACGTATTGTCATGCAGAATTCTCTAAATTCAATCACGTTCGATAAGCTCGTGAGAATAAACTCGTGAGAATCTATCGCTTAGTCCATCAACTCGTATTAGATGGATTCTTCATTTCAGCGAGTCATTGAGGTTGCATTTAGGACGAAAAATGACATTTTATTCGCATGGGATGCAAATGAAAGCACGTAACAATTTTTTTTTTTTTCAATTTTCTTTTATTTTTTAACTCATAATTTAGTCGATCGAAAGAATTCGTTTGAATTTGAATATAAAAAAGAATCACTGTTAGTGTGATCGTCGTTCGTACTCAACGTAAATCATATAAAAATTCAATTAAAATCGATTCTTCGCTATTTATTATTTATAAATAGTGTGTTTATATTAATCCATCGCAATATTTTCAATAGTAATGTTTGTTCCTTTCTTCGTAGTACCATTCGTTACAATATTTACATAATCATACGTACAACTTAGGACATTAAGGATTTATCTCGAATTTTTATTGATCCTTCTCGAACGTAAAATATAATAAAAATATGTCGTTTACTATCGTTCATTGATAATTCCGATTAACTCGTAATTTTTGCCAATTGCACTAATCGTCTGCTCCACTGCAAAGAGCGGACGTGAACTTATTAATTATCTAAATTTTGTTAATTTTTTATTTATTTTTTGACAAATGTATTTCTCCTCTCTTTACGACGATTAACAGATACTTTTCGACATTCACATCTTCATTCGAAAAATCGATCATGTTACAAAATCGTTGAAAATTTTTCGACATTTGCGCAACTGACAATGTATGAATTCACACTGTTGAAATTTTTTTTTTTTTTATCGTAATCAAAATGCATCTGTGAACCATGATCTTGCTCAATAAATCGACCGATTTTAACAATATTGCAGATCAACAGGGTAAACATCATGAGTTGAAATTGTAAACTATCTAGTTACAAAGATTTACGTGATTAAGACTTTTTCTACATAATTATAATGGATACAAAAACATCTTCTTCGGCGTAGATTGCGCGATAATTATATTCGTGTGTAAGTCTTCGAGTCAGTGTATCGTGCTCGCTTCAATTTTCAAAAAGTTTGGTCGACGCGCATGCGTACAGTTTTTTTCCAAACATTTTCATAGACAGATAAAACTCGT
The DNA here is from genome assembly GCA_013761285.1 of Campoletis sonorensis. Lineage (NCBI taxonomy): Eukaryota > Metazoa > Arthropoda > Insecta > Hymenoptera > Ichneumonidae > Campoletis > Campoletis sonorensis. Next base: position 582,204 of record JACEOJ010000133.1, read on the forward strand.
TTTACAAAATGAGAATTCGCATCATTAGCAAATATCGATATCGATGATTGCTGGACATCGTAAATTAATTTAGTTAGCCATAAACGACGTTTGCTCGAATCAATAAATTCCCAGTGAAATTACAAACCATAAGATTTTTTTGTTTGAATAAAAAACAAAGTATAATTATGCTCTCTGACTGTTCATCGACGTGACGACTTTCCAAACGCGAACAAGCTGAAGCGAAGTGTGTTGATAAAATATTTTGTTACAAATGCGTCCTAACGGTTCTTGGGCTTGTACGAGAAATTCGAGAATATTTCTTGTTTTTGCGAATAGGTACGTGGAGCCATTGTTTTTTGTGAAAAGGCTCTAGAAAAACGATTTCTTCTTTTGTTACTGTTGTTGTTTTTTTTTTTTTTGTTTTTTTTTTCAATTTGTTATTTCGCATTTTATTAATACATGTATATCGTTATCAAAAAATGGCATTAACGAGATCTGGGTTACGGATGATAGTGGATGAAAGAGATGCAGATAGGTCTACCATTCATGCCGAATGACATGCGTTTAAAAATAATAATAAAAAGAAAGACGAGAGAAAAAAAAAAAGCAAAATTACAACGCACATTGAGGTCCACGTATATTGTAAGTTAATTCTAGTTTAGCTCCGGCCTCATCGAGCATCAAACGTACGACATAACATACGAGATTACATTAATTACTGGGTTTTAGGAGGGTGAGAGGGTTGTGAACATACACATATATATATATAAATTTACGTTATATATATGTATATGCGTATAAATCGATATACACATGCATTCAATTATTTCTCCGTATCGTAAGTGTAACGTCACAGTGTAAATGTTCGTATATAAAGCACCTTGATTACAAAACTTGTTTAATGCGTTGAAAAATATGCAAAACCTAGCAGGCCTAATTGTTCAATCGTTACCGATCGTTATACTCAGTTACCAAAGTGTAATCATCGTCATTGCTCGATGATTTTTTTCTCTTCGCTTGTAAATGCGTCGAACTGCAGTTTTGTATCGCTCGTTGCAATTTCATCTTTGTGCGTATGTTTCACATGTTTTTTTTCTTCTTTGTCATAGAGTTTAAATATCAATGTATTTTATTTATTTAGCTTTCGGACAACGCGGATATTTAGCCACGATCGATAACATCGATTCGAACGATCATCGCAGAAGCTGGCTTATGATTTATGTATCACATCTTCAACATGTGCGGCAGTTATTCTTACAGGCTAAAGTTTCTAAGATTTCTTTTCCGTATCTACTCTCCGGCCGAAGAATTTTATTCCCCATACCGGATTATCATTATTTTTTTCATTCATCAGCAGATTCCTTTTTCCTTCTTTCTTTTTTTAAATATACTATGTATATATATTTATAAACCTGTATCATTCACAACGAAGGTATCAGCGGTGAGGTCAGATAGTGAGATTTGAAAAATCGCAATCCGTATTTATTTTGTATGATGTGATTTTAGTGACGAGTGAATAATGAATTCGTGAGGACTCGAAAAATCTTAAGCGTGATTCAATGTTTAATGATGTTTTGTTGTTTTATGACGTTGGATGATTGGAATGATTGCTGGGTCCTTCTGTTGGTTGAGTGATTCGCAAGCACTTCATTTCTAAGCATCTATAGCTTTTGTCTCGAATTTCTTAACAATCATCAAAAGTCTTGTAATGTTCGATATCAAAGTTTATAAAGCTATAAATTTAAGTGTGTAAAGTTACTTCTCAAAGTTTTATTATCAATTTTATAAAATTATTCACTTCGTAGACAAATTGATGTCGTCACTGAGAAATGTTTAAGCGTCGATTGGTGTCTTTCGCGAATGATGGAATCTCCATTATTCATTAGAATGGAAATAATCATTGCAATCGTTCAATAAAATGAAGGATTGAATTCTTTCGTTGATCGTTTGCGTGACAGGAGCTCTCGTTGCTGCATATATTGATCGGTAACTGTTATTCCTTTTTCATTATTTTATAAGAGTAATAAATTTTTCAAGGCTCAATACTCGTTCGACCTAATATTCATCCGCTGACGCTTCCTTAATTTACGGCAATATATATTTCGTACGATCGACAAACACAGACATGGACAGTGATACCATAAGGTGTCGCGGTGGCTCGACTCAAACGCACCAAAGTCTCAATACCATTACACCGTAAGTGTTACGACGAGCGATAAACGCCGAAAAGAAAGTGAGAAACAAGAGTGAAGAAAAATACACTCCTCCGGATAAAAAATGAATTGAAACTCATGAAAAAACATAGCCGAATATTTTATCTCGATTCATTTATATACCGGATACAATAATATCAAGCACAATTCAACTCAACATTGAAACAATTGGCAAAATTCTAATCGGACTTATATCGATCGTTAGTCTTAACGAAAAGTATAATAAAAACGATGCAAAAATTCAGAAATACTTTTATATCCGGAGTTGAAATTAGCTAAAAAACGTATGAAAGTTTTACAAGATCGCTTTCCGAGTCATATGAAATTAGTCTGTCACTGAGGAACACAGAATAAAATTTCACTCCGGATGTATCTTTACACATTTAACGACAGACGAGATCAATTCGAAGCATTATTGCCCCTTAATTCCCCTCTCCATTTAACTGCTGCGTTACTTCCACCACCCACAGAAACAGCAATACCATCGTCTTTCAGTAGGAGGCTGTATTATCTGCTATTGTCAGTGCATCGCTCGCGTCGTCAAATGTGTAGTTTCAGCTCTTTTTGGTGGCGGTGGTGGTGGTCTTCGTTTGCTAGCAATTGCATTAGCAATATTCATACTACAGTTTTCATCGGCGAATCTGACAGAGTTTTGTCGCGTTGGGCTCGTGGCGTATTCGACAGGAGCATTTGGATCAGTCGCGTACACATTTTCGTAAAGATTATCCGAGCCATAATGTTCTTGCACCCAATTAGAAACATTGGTTTCCCGATAGTCAGCAATGGCTGGTGGAGGATCGCGGAAGCCCAAAACTTCATGAGGCGTCGTGGTTGAGTCGAGTTTGCACTTTTGTGCAACCTGCCATTTCTTTCTCATGACCCGTTGCAAGTCCTTGAGAAAATCACCTGGTGGAGCCTGTTCCGAAGCGGCTAATTTTTTCGGCGAGGTTAGCCTCGTGCTGTCTGATCGTCTTGGTGGCATGGGCTTCCTCTGTGGTAACGCAGGACTTCCGGGTTCCTGTTGTGGCGGCAGATTAAACGATATTTTTTTACCTGTGCCGGTTTTCGCTTTTGGCGAAGTTGGCGGTTCCTGGATAGTGACCCTCCGCTGAGGTTGAGGACTGGCGGTTGCTTTCAACTCGGCAAGATACGGAGGTGCGGCATAATGCCCTGAGTTCTGCTTCAGAGCGCTTCTTCTGACGGTATCCATGTTAGGATTGGCGCGTATCGATTGGCCACCGTAGATCGGTTCATTCTTCGAGTTTTGTCGGACTAGCTGAGAATTTGTATTTTGTTGTGACTGTTGGGTTTGCAACTGTTGATGCTGTTGTGCACCGTAAGCTGGTGGTGGCACGAATGGTGGAGGTGACACGAAATTAGGTGAACTTGGTGCGTACGTCGGTGTACTGGCGTTCGAGCCTGGATACGAGTTGTGCGGTGACGTGGAGTTTCTCATGTTATTCGTGTAAATTTGATTGTTTTGTAGTGAAATATTAGCACTCTGGGAGCCATTCGTTGTGTTGGAACACGCGTAAATCTGATTGTTCGTATTTATTTTGACGGGGGTATGAGTAGGAGTAGATTCGGGTGACATAGAATTCGTGGGTGTCGATTGTTTGGGCCTTGCCCGCCTAATCGTGCCGGTTTCACCGACCAGTGGACTGGGCGGTGGTGGTAACGAGGCTAAACTGAGACACGAACCACTGAGATCAGTCGTGTTGCACATTGACAGTTCACCAGGTGCGGGTGGTGGTGGAAGGGAATCGAGAGAAAGATTAGATCTGAACATCTCAGGTGGAGGTGGAGGCAGGGGTTCACCATCGGACTCTGTCTCTTCGGTAACTCGAGGGGGTGATGGCGGTGGTGGCAATGAGGTGATAGAGTCCATCATACAGGGTTGTACTGGACTGGTTGGTGTTTTGGGTTCTTGACTCTCCGTTCTGCTGTAACCCATTGGGCTGACTCTTTCTCTGACTGGTGTTCCCGGTGGCACAGGACTTACCGGTGTGGCATTTCCTGATCTGTGGTGTCTCTTTAATGTACCTGAGCTATCGGAATCAGTGCCACTTCTTCGACGACTATGTCGCCTCGTGAGTGTACCCGAACCTGAGCTCGTTGGACTCGGACAAGAATCAGGCTCGTCTCGTACCGTTTCACCGACCTCCTTCAGCTGTCTCGTTATCGATGTCAACGGAAGCTTTGGATTCATCGATGGCTTTCGCTTTATCGTACCGGTCGGAAATTCACCGCACTCGAACGCAACTTCGCAGCTGGAAGGTGCACCGTCTGACAAACAACCGCTGGAACTTGAACTACTCGCTCTGCTCAGTCTGCCGTCGTTATTGTAGCTCTGTCGCTGTTCCGCACTGTTGTAACTCTGTCGTTGGCTCTCGTACTGCCTCCCATTGACCTCCGTCGTTCCATTGTGTCTATTCATTTCTGCGTACTGTCTTGCATTTTCGCTAGTTGTATTGTACTGCGTTTGTGACGTTGGTGGCACGGCTATGGAACTCACCGAGCACGATCTTGCGTGTGCCAATAAATCGAGATCTTCCTGTGCTAGCTCATCCACAAGGGTACGATAATTCTCCATCAATTGTCTACCATATTTTGCTACCCTGATTCCTGCCATCCATCTTTCCAACGCGTAACTATCCTCCGCACATAAGAATTTTATATACTTCGTTGACTTCGGCTGCTGCAGACGCGGATGCTTCACCGCAAAACAACAATCTGTTGGTGCTTTGTATTTTTTCTTCCAACCAACACCGTGGTAAACTTGGTTTACGTCAAACGTTGCTAAACACACCAGATCACGCGCCGTTCTTGCCTTCTCTTTTGGCCAATAGTAAAGACCTGAGGCACGCAGTATGAAGTGATACTTTTTCCAACCTTTTTTGCCGTCGGACTTTAGGTACAGTGGCCCTTCAACCTACAAAACAAAGGAATGAAGTTAATTAAATGGACTTAAATAATGCAAATGAGGAAGAAAAAACAGCAGGGAAATTTTTTAACCGAAACCAACTGATTACCGACGTGTGAAAATAGAAAATGTTTACATTTTTCTAGATTTCAACCATTACTGAAGTTAAGTAACTCAATTGGGCCTTTTGCCACAGATTGAAATGGTGGCCTGATTTTTTTTTCTTTTGGCTGTAACGTTAACTTTTTCTTGTATACTCCGCTTCTCTACTCCTGTGCCAGCTCATTAGGATAAAATTTTTCTTGGCACAAGGCCCAATCAACGACTAATGAAAAGTTTCACGTGTACCGCAGTACTTGAGTACTCAAGCATGAAAAAAATCAAATGTTTCGATACGATAATTGATCCTTATCTGAAATTTGGCAATCATACCTCGGGCACGCCGACGTTACTGCTCGAGAAGAATTCTTCAAGAAGTATGTTTCTCGAGTGGTCGTCGTATTCGGTGTTACTCCTGTCTGTAGATCCGAGTAGGTATTTTTCGGGTGTAAGGAAAAGTTGGGTTTTATCCGGTCTCTCGACGAAGAGCAATTTGTTCTTTGAGTCTCTTGTCCACAAAAGAAGATTCTCAACCAAGAGCTCGTGGTCCTCGTATACCCTCTCTACAGTTAAATAGTAAAAATTAAAATAAAAAATAGAGTCACGTATAACCTCTCAATGCATTATTTGCAATTGGAATATTTGTATGTTGAGTACATTGTTTTATAAATCACAATTATGAAGAAATGAACAGTAACAATAATTATATAAAAGAAATGGTATTTTTTTGTTATTTATTTTTGTAGCTGAAAGAGTGACTTCATTTTCTTCACCCATTTCATTTTGTACTCGACGAATTCAAAGTTTAATTAAGCACTTAGATACTTGCCCATAAATAGATCGGGTAGATGCTCGACAACGGCCCACTTAGGATCCATTGCGACGTGATTTTTGTCAGCTAGCAGCCTACATACGTGGGCAACGCTCATACCTTCGTCGACAAGAAGACTCTTACCACTGCCATCGAGTGTAAAAGCCTTGATGAAGAGTTTTTGGACACTAGCCTCGCGCATCTTCTCCAAAGCGAGACGAATTTTTTCAGCCTTTGCTCTACCGGCAGCATCTATGTTCAAAAAATAAGAACAACATTATGCAAAATGCTTTTTGGAAATTTATTTTCAGTAGTTTACGAGGTAAATATTCTTCCAGGCTACTCAAATACTCTATGACGAGTCATGAGATTTGAAACTCACCCATGAGCTGATGTGATTGCTGCTGAGGGACCGTGTGCATGGCGGTCTGAGGTGGTTTGTGTCCTGAACCACTGCTACTTGCTGAACTTTCACTGGACAACATTGACACCGTGTCCGAAAAGGCACTGTCATTGTCCGGACTATCCGTTCGCATACCTTTTAAAAAATATTCATACGTCAATACAACTTTGTTTTTTAATGACACATACCCGTTATTAAGAAACAAAAATATTCATATGAAGGCTTTTTCGCCATTTGAACAACTTATTCAACAGCGTTTATCCGGAAACTCATCATGTCTATTTCTATTTTCTCACCTCCGTCATTTTTGCCAATATCTGTGCTATCGCCGGTGTTAATTCTGGCGCTATTGGGTCTTCCCGTTCTTTGTGAATCCGGTGCTTGTCCAGTCGAGGCGATATCACCATCGCAACGTCTTTCGAGGGCGCACAGTTCGCCGAGTATCGCATCAAGATCGACATCTTGTGAGTCTGTAATGATTAGAATAAAGAAAAAATCTTTAATAAAAAACCATCCAACGGATAAGTTGTTACAACTTCATTGAACACTCCAGCGACGTTTTTATTCAATAAAATTTTCACACCTACAAATATCGCTTCATTATGTCATCCAGACTAAAAAAAAGACTTTTCGTCTCAAAAAATGTGTCAAGCGTTGATGAACTCTCAAGTCTATTACAGCACCTACGAAATATCTGTTTCTTCACTCGATTTAAAATAAATATCGACTTTTTTCGATCCAATCGAGTTCCTCATCACACAAGGACATGAAGGATATTGACTAACATTCGCCGATACGGGTTCATCCGTACTCAGTGACTGCAGGAATTACGAACGATCGTTTTTTTTTTTCTTTTTTCATGGTTCTATATCTATCTCTGCTTTCTTCGAGAGTAAAACCAGTTTTACGCTAATTGCCCAGACATTTCTACCGCATTCGTTGGAGGTGAAGAGGGGATTGCTTCTGGCTTGCTGCTGGGAGATTGTCGAGCTCTCGGTTGAGCACATCGAGAGAACGAACAGCGAGAGCCTCGGTTCGCGATGTCCAGCAGCTCACCGGACACAGAGCGGATAACGACCCACTCAACGTAGTATATATCCAGCTCGCCGGTAACCGACCTCGCACAACTCTCCTTCTCGATGTGGCTTTTCTCGTGCAACCCGAAGGCTTGGACCGAGTCGCTCCGTCAGCGGCAGAGTCTGCACGGTCCATAACCGGCTATATATATCTATCTACATATATATGAAGCCAGCCAGCTGAGTGAATCTTCGAGATAAGTCGAGAGAAGTACAACGAAAAAAGCAACGAAAGTACACAGCTTGGAATTTCCGAGTTGAAACATGAGACTCTTCGAATCATTACTATGCTTAACTAAATTTTGCATTTGTCGTGTGATAATGAGTTTAACCATTATGCGTTACGTCAGCGCTTTTTAAATATTAGTTTTTCATTAAATAAATGATAATTGTTTCAATCACGTGCTTGGAAATGCCAATCCCAGAAGGCATGAGCTTATTCAAAGATCCCACTGAATGAGACATAATTCAATATTATGAATTAATGATGATCAAAAACTATCAAGGTACATCAGTCGTTTGAAATCTTTCGAGATGAAAGGCTAAACATTTTTGTAGTCATTAATGAATTAGAAATGAATCTGTGTCTGCAACTTGAACGCTGTTCTAGTTTGGCAGTGATTGATTATTAAACATCCACTGTTCCCTGACACGAATCCCTACAAAAATTGAAGAAAATCGAGATTTTTATTGAATTTTTTCCATATTCCGTCATGAAATGCCTGATTCCTATGTCTGGGTTTTTAGAAGTTACTGTTGAAAATTGATTGAAAATGTGTTCGCTGTGTTCGGCGTCCGCTCAACTTTTTTAGTTGTTAATAATACTGTCAGTTTTGGCAGATTATAGTAAGGGCCATGACGCAACATATGTTCAGACATCCGAATTGATAAAATCATTATTTTGGAGCCAGGTTTGAATTTAAAAATTTTCGCAAAAATCATATCGATGTCATCAAACTTCGTTGAATCCGTTACGAAAAATTTCTACGAGAAAAAATGGACTTTACAGTTAATTTAAATGATCCGGACTAAGGGTGTTTTTTCGACGGTGAAATTGGAGGGTAAGTTTCCCGCGATGTACTCAAGAGTTTCGTAGGTGTTTTTGTGGATCGATACTTATGGCGTGTTCTGTCTTATCATCAAGGCTTCACTTTGCATCTCATTAAACCACCCTCTGCGAATTAATTCGTAGTTTAGCCAAAATGACTCGCTGCCTTCGAGCCTCGTTTCCGCTGACTCTTCGAGAAGACCGGGGAGCACATATTAAAACAAATTTTAATTCAAAAATTAGCTCTGGATGGGAACGCACGATCTTGCTCACGTATATGTGTCTGATTTTTAACGGTTCTTTCGTGCTGTACGCATTGTTATCACGAACAGAACCATCAGCCGCACAGTTTACCTGGAATATACTGAATATCGAGGTTGGGCATCTCTCATTACTCTAATCAACGAAATTAACTTTGATGCCGTAAAGTCGTTCCGGTAATCATAACAGATGTACATAGCCGCGCATTTGCGTATGTAAACTTATGCGACCAGTAATAACAGGCAACGAAAAACGACCATTTTTATCGTTGTTGTAATGAACATTGTCAACGTTTTCCAAAAAATGTTAATATTCATCTTTTGGCAGACATTTAAATGAACCTAGATTTGACCTACATTTGAATAAATAAAACACGACGATTTCAACAAAAATCTTGAGCCTGATTTATCAGTCAATTTACAGAAACGTCTACATGTAATGTTTCAATAAATTCAAGAATACAACCAGGAATTCATTATTTTAAAATTTAATCAACTTACAACGTTGTGCTATTTTTCAGCAATAAATAATTGCACGAAAGCTTTTGATTGTGGGAAAGACGGTCACGGTTCATTTATCATTTTATTCATTGTGAGAGAACGTGCCCAGTGCAAAAAGTATGTTAAGAGCTTGTCGCAATGAATGATTAATTGAAATGAAAAAAAAAAAAAAAAAAAAAAAAAAAAATTGAAAAAATAACAGAAATGAGCGAAGAAAACGTTTGTGTAGACTCATTGGTGGCTGTATTCGTGAAATTAAGCCCGTTGTATAATGGATTAGAGAGTGAGTACGGAGGATATGCGAATTTATCTTCGCTGTTTCCTCGACACGAGACAGGCAACACGAGAGGATTCGTAAAATGAGCTAAAACGTAGAGGCGGTAAATTCTTACGAGTCAGGCACGATAGTGCTTAGTTTCTCGGGAATTAAAGTTTATACTTTGTAGGCTGGGACAGCTTTAACATTATACAGATAATATGATCAGTTAAAAGCATATGTATTTACGTCAAACGGTTGTTTTCACTTGATTTCGAAGAAAATCCATAAGTCTCGTTATATTTTCCAAATTGCACTCGAGGGTGTACTTTTCGAACAAAATCTCAACAAACTCGAGATATTTGCATAAATGTATGCATTTACAAACCGCATAAACGGTTACGGTTCGTGCACGTGATACATTTTCATATTTCATGAATTATTCCGTACAAGTACTGTAATGTAATACCGTAGAGAGTTCTTTGCGGAATAATTTGAATCAATCATTTCCCTGACACCAGTTTGCGAAGATATTGTAGTGGGTGGTGGCAAGTCCTTGTCAGAATTCACAGACATATCTGTCATGTATGAGATATTTTTCATTCACTTTGCCACTCTTCTTGGAAAATGATTATTCTTCAAAACATTGCAATTTGTCTCTTTATCGAAGTACAACTTAAAGATAAAGTATCGTGACTATTTGTTGTTACTGAAACTTATTTTTGGCGATTTTTTTAATGACACTAAACAGCCAAAATGATTGAAATCACTTACGAATCTTGATGAAAAATCAATTAAACTAATTTCAGTCCAAATTTGGAGGAGAGAAAATAGAAAAAAAATTGCTATTCCTCTTGGTATTTTTTTTCCAAAAACTATTACGGTCTGTCTAGTTTTTTTTTTTCACATTCGATTGAGATGAAAAGTTTTACCTTTCGTTGTAGAATCAATTATGGATGCAGAGTACATAAAAAAGAAGTAATGAAGCGAGACTCATGAGTGAGCGAGCTCGATGACGATTCGTGGCTGGAATGTGAGATAACTCGAGAGAATTGTCAGCGGTGAGGCGTGTGTGTGTGTCGGGGCGACTTGTCACAGGCACGTCAATTATTGTCGCGTTTCCTCGAGTGAAATTGGTGTTACACATAACGCGAGTGACGAGCTCGGCTTGAGATCACGAGATGAAAAGTGCGATAAGTTGCGTGATTGGACTTTTTTTAATCGTAATTGATTTTTCACGTATTCTTTCCTAATAATTTAATTCAATTCATTTTAATTTATATTTCTAATGAATATCAATTCAATTCATCACATCAATTTATTTCGAGTCACATTTTCATACTTCCACGAAAGCAAGTAACCTAAACAATTATTATAAGTTTCCTTTTGAATGGGATTCTCTTTAAGATCCCTCATTTGTTCAGTTCAAATGTCTCTATAACTTTCTTACAAAAATAGAACGGCGTTTCCTAACTCTAAAGTCTTTCTCGACTTGCATTCAATTAATCTTAAACATTCTCGTTCTTACTCCGAACTCTCGAAAGCTTCAGCGATTTCTTAAACTCGGAAACTTTTGAAGGATGTTAAGAGCGTAACTGTGGGATATGGAGAGCATTTTTAAATCCATGCTTCGAGCATTTTTTTTCGAGCTTGTGGAACAAATTTTACATTTTTCCATTAAACAAAACTCGAAATATTTCCCGAAAAAGACGATTGTTCACGAGAGTCTGCTGATCAAAATTTACTGACGCATTTTTATTCCAATAAAACATAGAGAATGAGCTGTAAACGCTTGAAAAAAAGCGTAATTTGCGACTATTCTTGTTACGAATGGAAAAAAAGTGCCTCGTGGTTAAGACAACTGTTACAAAGAATTGGTGCGTACCGTTATTGTAATCGCACAATCGCGGAAAGGGGGAGGCTCGATCTTTTTCAATGAAATCGTGTTCAGGGTATAATAAATGAAATATATATACAGGCACAGTGTACAATAATGAAGAATAGTGGGAGGAAACATCAAGAAAAGATCTGTACACAAGAAAGGCAACGCTTAGGGGCCATGGATGCCCGGTGTTTTCGTATTCTCCCGGCGTTTATCGAAGTTGTCTTCGAAAGTGGCGGAGTATAGAAGCATGGATAGCTCGTGTGAGTCACATTGTAGAAACTGCTGAGGCGTTACACGCGTTCAAAAAAAAAAAACAAGAAAAAGAAAAAGATAAAAAGAAAAAGAAAACAATAAAAATAGTCCCCTTTCTATGGTGGAGCTACAACACGACAAAGAGTCGATGCCACACGACGCGTGCGACACGAAGAATCAGTAGAATAAGAAAGAAACGAAGCAGACTGGCTCTCTTTGCGCGTGTCACATTGGGCGTACGAGTTCCTTTCGTTCTATGCAGTTGAGGGCGGGGGGCAGGGGAGGGGGAGATAAAATATTACATTGACGAGGCACAATGAGCTCTTATAAAGGAACTCCCGAGCTTCCGTCACGTGAAATAGTATTTATGTACTACGTATACAGAGTTTGGTTATGAAATCGTAGTGCATGCACCTCGAACTTGATGCTTGGATGAAAGAGCTCGAGGACCAAGAGCAGCCAGGTCATCGACGTTAATTCAAATAAATATAATGAAGCATTGAAAAAGAAGGTGGACAAGTTTCGTTCATTAGATTTGTATTTTTTTTAAATCTTTTGGACGTGCATTTAAAAATGGTGAACGTGTAATTTTAGGACTGACTTGTGCTGGCTCATTCAGACATCTCGTTAAAAAAATATTGTTGATATTATAGTGGCGCGGGGAGGGTGAACAGTTTTTTCAATTTCAAAGAGATTCATAATCGTTGAACGTGAGGTTGAGAACAGTGAGATTTTTGCTCCGTTCGTGGCTGGTTGATTTACATAAAATAGCAAGTTGTATTCACGATGAATATGGTACGTTTATCAAAACGTAAATGTTTTGGATTGAAAAATATAGTGTAGAATTTTTCTTCAATGTTCAAATTTATTTTCACTGTTATTCTCATGGAATGTGTGACAAATGATTCAACGATGATTGCCTCCTGCTATTGTCACGCTTAGAACTTTTATATTTGATGATTTATTGATCGTTGGTCATTTTAATATTGTTTAGAAGAACAATGCTCATGGAAAAGACGAGGAGTAAAAATCATAAAATTTTATAATACCTCTGCGAGCGTAATAGCCAAGTATACTTTCGTTGCTGCTGAAGTAGCCGAGCATATTTTTCCTGGAGTTCTCGTTCCGCTTCGCGAGAGAATTCCAGATTTATGTACTATAAATATATATACAATATATCTGTGTTTTTTATGATGAAAGAGCAGTGTCCAACCTGACACCTGCGTTCATCAACAACGTCGAGAACATTTGTTTTGCTTTTTGCCCTTCGAGAGACGAAAGAATTTGATCGTAGAACTTGTCATCAATGCTTTTCCGTTTTTATCTCATAGAACTCGGAGCAATTGAACAATATCCGGACAAACAAATATATTCGCAGTTGTTGTTTACGGTTGCACTGCGAGCTTTCCGGTTCGTGCGCTCCACGAGATAACACTATCAACCGCCCAGAATCTCATTGTCCCAGATATTCGTTGTAAACAATTGGAAACAGGCAGCAAAACGATGAAATGAGAATGAACTTAACTGATGGCTTTCGAACAATCTCGAATCCTTCTTTTTCAAAACATTTTACACTTACAATTCCACCACTCGAATAAACAATATATCAAGGGACGAAACAATTTTCCGCGCAAATAAAATACGAATTGTCGATAAAAAAAAAAAATATATATAAAAATATTCATATGCCACATAAAAACTTTAAATAACTTTCGAAATTATGAAGGTATTCCATCGTTTGATAGAATATGATAAAATGTAATGAAAACGCGAACGACTAAAGAGGTGAACGAACAGGTAAAAGACAGAAAGGCAAGCGATGCTCACGGCGCGTGCGACCGAGCTTGACTAAAGGCCTTAAAGGTAAGCGCAGCATATAGTACAGTCGTTTCTCGGGTTTCTCTCGTGTCTCAACTCTCAACCTCCTCTCCCTTGCTCCTTGCGCGTTTGCAATGCTTTGTACATGTGTATATCGGCCCCATAGCTTCAGTCAGTTGAACAGAAGCGTGTTGTAGTAAAACGTAAAGGCTCATTCACACAATAACAATTATGAATATAATACAAAGATAATAACGCCATCGATGCATAGTAAAATCGATTCACAAATAAAATATTCAACAGCATACACAAATATTGAGTTTGTTTGTTTATAAGGATCTATTCCAACAAAAAAACTAAATATTTGTGTGTGGTGTTGGCATTGCGAAATTATTTATCTTCTGAATCTGGCCATGAAAACGGAAAATCTGCCTAGCAATCCTTAAGGATGATTAGGAGGGACAATCGTGGACGAAAAGTGAACAGAATTTTTATTTCACTGACGTTACTATATTCAATACAGCTCTGCAGAAAAAAAAATGATGCATTAATCATTTTTACCGGTCATTTGTTGTTGAATGACTATTCTTTTTCTCGTTTTTTAGTATTTTTATGGATTTTTAGGGTAAAATTTTCGCGAATTCAACTGCAGAATTCGAAAAAAATTGACGCATAAACTCGAATTATCCCATCAGTTCTTTCTTCCTAAAAGAGAAACTCGTTCGTCTTGAACATTAATTTGTGTATTTTCAAAAGTAAATTGTTTGTTGACGGAATGTATTAATTCTAATTTTTTAAGTTTTATCTCCAAAATATTCGAAATTGCGTTGCGTTGTGAACGAGGTTTTAAGTCGTGCGAGTGCTGCTCCAGCGGTATGCCCACGAAGTATTCGCGGTTTGCATGCGCCAAACATAACTATATAGACTACGTCGAAGCATGTACATATCTGTCAACCATCAGCATTGACAGACAAAAAGGCCATATACTCATTTACTCAATGTGGTAAATGAGTGCGATATACGTCGGTCTGATTGGTACTGATCGATACAGAACATAGTATACGAATGATTCTGGGATTACTCGTGAATGCTCAGCCAATCGTCTCGCGTCGTTCGTTGCGTGCATGCAATAAACCTTTTGTGACTATTGCTAAAAAGTTAAGTCAAGTCTGACGCTCTTCTTGCTTCGATTTCTCGATGCGATACACGCGTGCAATCAGATGTTACTCTCGTTACGTAGACGGCCAATGACATTCTCGATTTTTTATATCTAAAACGGTGTTTGTTATTTTTATCAATCAGAAAATAAAAATAAAAAATAAAAACATATCAACATGAAAACAATCGCCCAGATTACTTTCTATGCACCATTTTTATCGATGTGTCTGTATTTTTGACAAAATGAATTCCGAAAATATGCTTCAAAAGCATGTTGTCATCTTGCATTGATTTTTCACTCAATTTTTGCAATTATTTTTTAAGCAAACATCGTTAATTCAACATACGAAGACGATGAGATGATTTTTGCTCATGAAGATGTCCATGGAACTGCTCGATTCTCAGTCAATTCAATTTAATTCAATTTAAAGTCAATAAGTGACTTGCTATAATATTCGAGCCATTATAATGCAAAGAATTATTGTGTTACAAGAGCAACATGTGTCGTCAAAAAACATGTATTTACAAAATTGAATTCCTGCAGGAATTCAAAACATAGGAAATTATTCGTCGTACACAAAGTTTGTGATTTCATTTGTCGATGCATCGTCGGAGTTTATTAACAGAGTTGAAAGTACGATTGCACGAATCTATAGAGCGTTAACGTCGCAGCGTTCGGTGACCCCGTTTGATCATCGAGCACTCTGATCGCTGACATAATCGACGCGAATTTTGCGATTTATGTAAATCAATGAAGATCGAAAGTAGGTTTAACTTGATGATTATTTTCGTTGGACTCATCGTTGTATCGGTGAATAATTGATGCAATAAAAAGCATAAATATAAAAATAATAATAAATACGAAGTAAAAAAGGCAACGCATCGGATCATCGACCTCGTTCACGCTTCAACTTCTTTGCGACACAAATTCCCATATTACTTTTTTATGCGAAATAACGTTGTTAATAATAACATAAGCGATAACTTATCGGAGAGTAAAAAATGAGGATGAACGATCAATGTTCGAAGAATATCGTATCGAGCATAAAATTATAACGACAAAGAAAAAAATCGCAGCTCGACTCCAATGCTTGTCGGTTTTTTCTTTGTTATTGCGTTCTAATTACATGTCAGAGAACGCGAATCGTTCATCGAGATTTGACGACTGGTACAAAGCTCGGGAAAGAAAAACGAAAGAAAAAACTGCGGCGTTAGCCAGATCGACAAACCACGATACCGATCTTTTAACGCCCCTTTCTAACTATCCCTCGTCCGACACGACTGTTGCCAGTTTTTTTTATTATTTTTTCTAATTCTCTTCGTTCCAACTAATAAGTATCCTCAGCCGAGCTTTAATTAACTAATGAACGCTCCGGTGGTTTATATACTGTATGAATATGTGCCCACGTCACGAAAGTTACATGACAGCAATTATAGGAAAGCGCACATTTGTTTTTTTTCCTTTATTTTTTTTATTTATTAACTACGTCGTTATCATCGTGTTTCACAAAACAGTTGATAACCAATATGTAGGGTGATTAAATATTTTTTATCATTATTATTTTATTCCGTGAAATAATATGCAATATCGATCAGTTTTTATGAGTTTGTGCAATTTTTATTCGAGTTCCAGTCTGTACTGTTCGCTCAGCTACTTTTGAGTTCCTCGTCTTTGTCTTGTCTACAGTGAGAGTAAAATAAAGGAATTAAAAAAAAGATTTTCAGTCAATAGAATTTCGAAAATCGTAAGAGCAGAAGAATCAAATAATTGAAATGCAAATAAAATTGTTTATTTTATTTTTAATAAGCACTTGTTTCGTTTGTCTGCAGAATAAATTTCAGTAAAAATCGACCAAAAATAATGGACCAACGATTTCACTTAATTCAACGAATGGCTGGAAAACGTCAAAAAATCGGAGTAAAGTTTTTCCGGATTTTCACAGAATCTGTAAAAGTTTTATAGATGGCACTCGGAATTTTTTTTCCATAAAATACTCGAACTTACTATAACGAGCTTCTTGTGAATAAGAGAAACGAACCGCAGACATGAAACTTGAGCAATAATACACAGTTCAGTAAATCTTGTAATGGGGTATTTAAGCCCTCCACGATTTCTCATGTTTATCATGCCTTTACGTATATATTTATGTGCAGTGTTAATTCACGACAATATACGTTGAGATTTCGTCGATAAGCTAACGACGTCGATATTCGAGACACGGGGGTTGTTTGGTTACGAAGTATTTCTCTTTTTTCTTCCGCAACCAGCGAACCAAGTGATTTCGTATTCAAGAGGAAAAATTTCCCCTCTTGAACATTTATTTTTTCAACATTTCCGACCAATGACATCGGAACGAAAGAAATTGAACGTTACACGGATTCCACTTTACCGTGCATTACTAAAACCTTCTCCAGCTCCACCAGATGAAGTTAGTTTAATTGAGAATATATATAATTCGAAAAAAACGTGCAAAATATAATTTCTGATGGAAATAGTAAATTCTGAATCATTTTCGTGCTGCATGTCTTTCAATTTTGATTTCTCTTCGATAAATAACTCAAGAAGGAATAAAGAGTTGTTGATTTTCGAAAATCTGCTCAATTAGTAACAAAAGTCGTTGTTTTTACTTCTTTATCAGAAAAACGTTTAGATATAACATTGAATTGTGGGAAAAAGAATCTCTCTGACCCCAGACTTTGATGGTCTTGTTTTCTATCTTCGTCCAGAGAAACGACTACAGTATTGAGGTCACGAGGGTCTTTACTTAGAATGACAAGGGTGGCTCTGTCGAACCAGATTCAGAACAGAGTACTTGTTAATGTACGAGAGGCAATCCGAGCTTAATGTCGGCAGAGATATGAAAGACTCTTGCGAGTATGTTTTGTCTCAGTCGAGAAAGGGGATAAAGAGGGAAATTATCATCCACCAGAGAAAGAATTACGAAATCCGTTATTGACCAACTTATTCCGCTATTGTAGTCTATTCTTTTTTGTAAGAAGGAAATTTACAATAAAAAATGACATCGGAGAATGAGCAGTCGATAGTGAAACTGTTTTTCATGCGGAAACGTGAGACAGATTTTCACAAAATTTCGGAAACACATTCAAAGTACTATCGTAGAAATATGTGCGATAATTTGGGTCCTCTAAAAATTGGTGCGAAACTCAAATAAAAGAAAAAAAAACACGTAAGCTTTTCAGAAACTCCGAACATGGAAATACAGCAAAAAAAATATCGCTATTTACGTATCGCGTGGATGAGGGAAAGTGAACAACAATAACAGTTACGGCTGGTGAACACAGCATGACGGACAACGATCATTGTACGGAGCACGAACGAAGTTCAAGGCCTTTTTTGAATGTATTTTGACACGGATCAAAATGAGTCAGCGGTGGGAACAAAAAAATTCATAGTTTTATAGTTATTCGAATTTTCACAGACACCTTGAATCATATGAAATTTTGGGAAGTGGTTATGCAATTGAAAACTATCACTTGGTGACAAATAATTTTTTTTCTAAAAGCACGTCAAAGTTTTTTTTTACTTTATTTTTTATGAAATAGTGAAAATAGGAAATAATAATATTGTCCGTGCGATTTGATGCACAAAAAATAATGAAAAATACTTGATTGATGAGCATCGAAGAATTAATCGATAGTGACTCGATTCCATTTAAGCTGTTGATTTTTTTTTTCTACAACCACCACGAAATACGGGTTTACAGGAACTGGTTGGAAATTGTTTTTGTTTTAAAGTTTATGTATTTACACGTTCATGTCTCGTACACGGGCGTGTATAGAGCAGTGAATGAAGCGTGAAGTTTGTGGGTGTGTTCTGCTTCGTGTACGACACGGTGAATAGAAAATTTTCAAGGTGGCGTAACGAGGGTTCGGATGACGAAGTGAGTTATCAGAGGAAGTTAAAAAAAGTTTTGATTTTCTCTACTCGATAAATCAGCATTTTAAACTTCGTCGAAACTAATCGGAGCTTCCCTGTTTTCTTCTGTCTTTCTCTTCCTTTCTTTCTGCCGACGTTTCGCGGTTCATCGACCTCTCGCACTCTCAGTACCGCATCAAAGTTTCCAAATATATATTGTACCACGACTTTGCTACATAAGTATACAAGTCCATATACATCGTTACTGCTGACTGGTCCCGGGCATCGTTCCAGGAAAAATTGGTGTCGTTTCTATCCCATACATATACATAAATACTCGACCGGACTTTGAAGCAAAATCCTCAAAATTCCGTAATTCAGGAAAAGGAATTTAATGGCAACTGAAGTAAAAAACAAAAAAAAAACAAAACCTCATCATTTTCAACAGTTGTTTACTTCTTTCAAAACGAGAACAGATTCACGTGTTTCTTCGGGCGAAATGATTTAGAAAAAATAATTAAAAAATACACTAACGAACCGTGAATTGATAAATTTGACGAAACATAAATAAATAAATTTGATGGAAGTCATTTGGCAGCAATTCATAAATGAGATACGAAGGAAATAATTGAAGAGTACATCGGTCCGAGTGTAAAAGTAACTTCTGCAGGAAAACGACTCCCCTCTCGATATCTGACGAGATTCAATATATATATAAATTAGTTCGCAGAGCTCAACCGTCCGATCGTATTCCTCACTACTCGAGTGGCGTTCAGCAGGAATATGATAAGGCGACGATACTTGCGAGTTTAGCTTGACACTCTCTCGTTCTCGTTTCTCTGTATATACGAGAGATATCAAATTTGCAAGGGAACGAGAAAAAAAACGAAGTTTTTATCGACGCGGCAAAACAATAAAAGGCATTGACGCGCATAAATTATAAAAACACGAGCTATCAGTTAAGGATTTTATTTTTTCTACGTTTACTTGTCCCTCGTCAAGTTAATATGAAAACTTGATGTTACGTCGAATATCTGACAAAATTAGGAAATCATTTTTTTCCTCTTCCTTGTATTTACCTTCTACGCCCTTTGGGGTGGAGAAAAATACATTTTATGGTCCTTGTGCGATCGTAAAAATGGTCTCAAGAAATATTTCTGATTACTCGTAAAGTCTTGAGCCTGAGGTGGAATTCTACATGAAAGAGGCCATCAAACGACTGTATCACGCTGACCAAGGACTGTCCATGAAATTACTTCATTTAGCAAATGGAAGTGCAGAACATTTTGGGACGAAAGGAGGAACGTGAGCCATCAAAAAACAAAAAGGAAACTATATTTTACGCAAACTGTTATTTCAATAATGAGGCAGATTCTGACGCTATTAATTAAGCTACGTTTCGTAATAAAATAAAAATATACTCTTCCGTAGTCAATGATCTCGAAAAGTCAATAAATGTTTACTCTCATGTTTCCATTTATAATTCACCATGTTCATACACTGACTCGTTTGAGCCGAGATACGTTCAAATTTTTCGAAACCAACATTAATTATGCCCAGTTACTTTGGCAACCATTCGTAAAATGAGCACCAGTTAATTAAGCAGACATTAATATGGCGAAATTGCAGCGGCTAAATGTATTTTACTTTCTCTGGTTCAAAAAGGAAAATTCATATGAAAATATGGAATTGAAATTAATGTCCTCACAATAAAATTTATTTTCATAAACATTTGTTTGATTACTTAAAATTGTGTTTTCCTGATGAAAGCGTTCGTTTAATTAAGTAATGAATGAATTCAAAAGAATTTAAAGTAATGAGAAAATTGTTATTTTGCATTACATAAATGGATACAGCAAACTCTGGATTATCTACAGTGAAAGTAAAGTAACTAGATCTTTTCTGAACTATAAGAACTCAAAAGAATGAACTCTGTACAACTGCCGTTTGATTCCCCATACAATTTATAATAAGTCTTGGTATAATAAACGGTGAGAATTCATGGTCCTTATCTTAGGAATGCCCGAAGGCGGTACTTGACATCCTCAAGAGAAAAAGCTAGAGAGCAAGAGAAGCATGTAATTTGCCAGCCTCCACTCTGTATCATACCTCATGCTTTTTATATCGTAGTGTCTACGGCGATGGAAAAATTAGACATCATACCTATAAATACGACGAGATGCATTCGTAAAATTCGCTAAATTCCATTAAGGTAGTTCTATAGTTATATCGTTTTCTTAAGATTGTGTTGGAAATTTCGATAAATCTTCTTTAATGTCATATCCACGTGTATAATGAATTTTAGAAGGTTTCATCAAGCGGAAGTTCAGATATTTATTAGTAATAATCACAATTTTCGGTGGTCTCTCATAAAAGCTCGTGTTAAAAGTAACATTTTCATGAATAAATATTTTGGCTTTTACATGGTGAAGCCTTCTAAAACTTTGCATACTTTTTTATGCAATATCAAATTTAAGTTACACTTAGTTTATCAAAAAAATCTAAAGAAAAAAATGTTTGCAATTTTTGTAATTATACAGCAAGTACATATTACCTTGGATGACCTTGAATTTGGAGTATGTTGTTCTTTAGTCAATTTACAAAAACTTTTCTTTATTAAATTATGCCCGCAATCCATTTTGTATGTGATAAAAACTGAAAAACAATTTTTCGATTTGAACGTCACGATAGAACTACCTTAATAGAATAAACCTCCGTTTAAACGTATTTTAAAAAAATCAGTTCGTTCGATATCGAATACAAGAAATGTTGAAAAATAATTAGCTGTCCACGAGATCTGATTAGTAGATAAAATAATATCAATTCGTAGGTCAGAATTGAAGTAATCAATATATTCGTACAACACGGATTCGATTTATTAAAGTTGACCCAATATTTATTCCAATAGTTGCAACGTTTTTTGTGCTTGTTATAACTTTTAATTGGACAATTTTATTTTTGAATAAAATCGTCGAAATTTCGTATTCATTTCGATTTGAATTTCAATCGAGAATTGTGAGAGCTCTTGGTCGGTTTGCTCCAATAATTAATACTGAGTGGACTATCGAATTGATACCTGCATTTTAACGAAACAAAAAATTGGCATCTTGTCTCACGTGGATGATGACATAGTTCCGGTCTTCGGATAGGTTAAAAGATTTCAGGCTGTTGGAAAAGTGAGTAGATTTCCCGAACCAATAGGGATTTTCATTCATGCCAATTTAAATATGTAACTTCCCATTCGCACATGACCCAGATTTTCATACACTCGGGGCATAATACATACGTCTGCTGAGGTAAACGGCCTGCAGTCTCGTTTCGGGTACGAGTGAAGTTTCCTGGGCTTCAGCATGTGGAAGCAGAGCTTAATAATACATGAACGTGCATAATTAAGTGATTCGAACATATTACACGAGTCATTGTCTAAGAGCTGAACAATTGGCTTCGCACCAATGAAATATCTATTAGGCGAGTGTAAGTGACGAAAGATTTCCATCTACATGAATAATTTTCACAAATTAACGAGGTTCTATCGCCATAATCATAATAGTTTATAAAAAGTAACGTCAAAACGATCAAATACAATTTTTCCACGATAACTTTTTGAAATTTTGCGTGAATCTTCTTGAGCGTCGTATTATGATGTGCAAAAAATTTGTGAAGGTTTCACCGTCTGGTAATCGAGATATTCAGTGTTTAAAATCGCAACTTTGACCTGAGGTTTGATGGGAAGTCACGAAAAAAGACGATATTCTACAACTAACAACTCGATTTCTAAGCGGTCGAACTTGCTCAAATTTTACCCACAGTTGAGTATATATGACTGTTAAGAAGATTCATGCGAATTTTTACCAATAAAACTTAAAATTTATCGAACGCATGAGAAACGATCGAACCTCCTTAATCGTCTTGTTATGCTTCGATGTGACGGATAATTTGCAGAATCTTGTTGGAAACATCAATGATTTAGAAATCTGATATCATCAAAGGTGTCCCGAGACAAAACGGATATCGAAAGTAGATTTTATCTTCCATTATTCTCACAGATACACGAATCATGAGAATTTTCAACTACGAACGCGAATTCGCGAGGACACTTGATCGTGAATACCGCTGGTTCTTCCCACGTCGATTTGTTCCGACAAAGCTATACAGATATGGAATAGGGATGCTGTTGATGCGAAAGCGAAGAACACCCCGTGATCTCCTCACTCTTTTCTTGCGCTCTCTTTCTCTCTCTCTCTCCCTCTCTCTCTCTCTCTCTCTCTTTCTCTTTGTCTCCCTTTCTCTTGTACGTAAGCCCACACGCATGCACACTTACTCTCTTTCTCTTTCCCCACCTATGTCGCCCTCCAAGATTTATCGTGAGAGTTTCCGATCTTTGGAGCACGAAGAACCCGCCCTCGTTCAGTCGACGAATGCAAAGCACCGCCACATTTTTTCGTCCGGGAGAAGAAACATTATAAGGACACTGAAATATTTGGACTTCGCTGAATGTGAACGCGTTCGATGCGCATACTAAACGATTTCGCTGTGTTCAAAAATCGCCCAAACTTCGTCAAGTTATTTCATGGCTCGATGTCGATAAAGGTATTGAATGATATTTTCGAGGAGGAAAACTTAAATCCATATTTGATTTTTCTATACTTCGGTTAAAACAGAAAACTATGTCTGCTTTCAAAAGCTGCGCAAACGCGTTCTTTTTTTTCAGAAAATGGATATTTATTGAAAATTTTCATCAAAGCAGTAATTTTAATAAAAAGGGTCAACGAGAATTATGTAAAAAACGATTCTTTTGGAAAAAGCTTTGTTTTCCAAAAACATTGATTGTGGATGGAGTTTAAAAAACAATTGATCTGATTAAAATCTCAAAGTTTAATACTTTTATGGAAAGTCCAATCCCCTGCTTCTGCCGAGTCCATTTACCCGTCTCACCAATGATTCATTGTTTGCATCGAAGCAAATTTAAAAAGCCTTTAAGAAAAGCCGCAATCTCGGGCGAAAGTATTTTGCAAAGGTTTCACATAAAGCTTGGTGCCTTTTGTGAACACAAACGAGGCCACTGCGAGTTCAACAAATCGTGAGTTCTGATCGGTTGTCCAGTCAAAGAAGAAAGGATAATGCCGCGGGCGCGAATACGATACGCGACACTAGAAAACGTATATATACGTCATTTATATATTGTGTTCCATGTTGACTAGAATCGATTGAACACGGGGCACTGATAGGGGTCAATTCATTACAAAAAATCGGTTACTACCTGAAAAAAAATGAATTCATAAAAAAAAAAAACTTTCCCACAGGACGTCAAAAAAGTTTCGTAAAAAATAAAAAGAGAAGTAAAATAGTCACTTGAGAATAAGATTTTTATTTTATTTCGATTTTTGTTAATTATTATTTTATTATTTATTATTTATTATTTTCTCGGTTTTTTCCTCCTGATCAGTTAATTCCTTCAATCATTCCCTCACTGATTAGGGATATTTGTATATCATAGAAATCTGTCGCTATGATCTAGAAAATACCCCTGCAGTAGTGTTATTGGAGTTTACGGTTTTGCATTGATTTTTGAAAAACTGAAGCCGAAACGTACTTCATAACAACTTACGTCAACATTAGGAACCAAATCAACCAAATTGAGTTAAAATTAAAATAAATAATTAAATTAAATGTCTGCAGCCTGAGCGTAGTGTCACTTCCTGCTGTTTTCTGATCAAATCAATGGCAGCAAGCTTCTGGTTTTTTTATAACTTCATGTTTACGATGATTAAATCTCCTTTAATTTATCTCATTATCCCCAAAATAAAACGGTTGTTCCAGTTATGCTGCATTTTCTCTAATTGATAAATATACCTGTTGCCAAATACTTATTTTTAAATATTCTCGTGGAAGATACAGAAAGTGTGAAATGATATTGCGAGGGCAAAGGGAATATAAACGGTGGAACTACTTGGCACACATGGCAATAGATTAATATCGAAGGTTCCTCGTTGTCTTCGTTGTTCGAATCGCCCCCGCATAAATTCACTGATACGACGTGAAAGCCAAAGCATTCTTCCGCGACGAGAGTAAAGAGAGAAAAGAGAATGAGAGGAAGAATTCTTACTGAGCAACTATAGTTCGAAGATTCTAGATAAGAACGACGAGTGCACAATCGCGCCTCTCTCGTTTCATACCACCCTCCGGCCAATCGCGAAATATAGACACGTTTTTCGCTCGTGAAGTTTTAGAACGAGCACGTCCATGATAGAATGGAAAGTGGAGACTCCACGATCGCGCACAATGAAAGCACGGAGAACGAATAGAAAAACAGAAAATAAAGTTTCAACGTTCCGGAACTGGCGGCGTGTGAATATTAATATTACAGAATCCCCAAGATCGTCCTCTAATTATTCATTGTTTGTAATCACTCTCGTATCTAATTCACGTTTCTAAAAGTTTTCTCAAAATATTGCGCAAGCAAAAATGCTGAGTCATTTGCAAGTAAAAATGGAATTTTTCTTGAAAATGGTTCCATTAGGAAAATGAAAGAAAACTTATATTTGACAACACTTGCTCCCTTATCGATTGTTGTCAAGAAGAAAATGCAACAATTAAAGAAAATATTGATGAATTTGAATTTTCATGCTCAAATTAATTTCCTTCGATTAGCCTCTTTCCGTGGAAAAAAAAAAAATCAGTTGTTGCTTTCAAGTAGAAATGAAAGACAATAAATTCAAACCAACAGACTTTTCCTTTCTCTGTTGCCAACAATTCGCTCTCACTATCGAGAGTCAGCTTCTCGATAAATCGTTTCGTCCTGTCACAGGGAAAAGAGTGAGAAAGGAAGGTAAATGGAAAGCCAAAACTTTTTCTTTCACGTACCGTGTCGTAAAAAATTGTCGACATAATGAAATCCGGAAACTTGACGGTTCTTTTTTGTTTGTTTTTTTTTTTTTTTACTGGCAAAAAGACGAGTATCTATGGAGGCTGGTGTAGCGTGATGGAAAGCCAGTTGACGAGCCTGCCTCGTTTTTCGAGATCTGGGGCGAAACTAGCGATCTATCAGACGGCAGAGGAACAAAGGGGAGGAGAAAAAAAAATTGGCTGAGTGATCCACCGAAATCGGTCAAAGTTGGCAAAGGTCTTTTTTTCCAGCTCGATGAAGATTTTGCGCCACACGAAATAAGGGAAAAATGTCTCTCATCTTTGTGTATATATTTTACTGCGGATAAAAACCTTTATGCGTGAGTTTATTCGGACCGTTGTGTGGGTGATGTGCTGGACTGTGAACCCTATACAAGGGAAATAAAACCTCGAGAGTGAGCACTTCGTCCTTCTTGTCATAAGTATACATTAGAGGGAGGGACTGGTTTTCCGTGTCACTGGAGCAGTGATGAAGCACAAGCAAAGAATACTAGATACTTCGAGAGAAAAAAGGGCCTAACTTGAAAGAAAAATTTACGTCAAGAAACATCTCTCGTGCCTTTTCGTGCCCTACTTAAGATATTTCTGTTTACGTGTGTAGCCAAGGAAATCGCGATGTGACACTCGACTGTTTATCACGATAAAAAAAATGAATAGCATGTACCAAACCAAGGCGTTGACAGAGTATACTGCACAGTCACGAAATTTTAACAATGCTATTCAGCATTTTGTGTATTCAATTATTTATTATCATTATTTTTTCAGAAATAGACCGAATATGACTTTGAGATGAGACGTGATGGTAAAAATGTTGTTTCTGTCAGCGTTATTTATTTAGAAAATAATTTCATGGATATATGGAAGGATAATAAATATGAAAATACAACTCACCCTCAAGGTTCGCCATAGAAAACCTGTAGGAATCGATTCTTGGTGTGTTGATATCGGAATTGAAGGGCCTGAGGGTTGCTGAGCTCACATTGTCCAGACCCTGGAAAGAAAAACAAGAAATATTGTTAATAAATGTATCCCATTTGATTCTCAATGAAATTTTGTATTCGGATATCATTTTCCGAGACATTTTCAATCATTGTCCCTCAGATATCTCCGTTTTCATCTTAGAAAAAATAAAAATAAAAAATGAACAAAATTCTGTGCTTTCGGTCTTTATGAGCGAATGCAATTTTGTGCATCTTCCTGGATCCGACGGCTTCGTGTAAAAATCTCTCTCGAGCCGGATACGGTTGCCAATTTCCGGGCCAAGGAACGGCTGGTTGTTGAAAGCTCTTATTAATTTTTTTTTCTTTACATGCTTCACTGCAGCATGTACCACATTTTTTGAAATCCGATTTTTTTGCTTCTCCACCCGAAGTGCTATGATAGCTCTCAGGCTCATGCCAATTAAATCGAGCAATATGTGAAAGCTCTTTAACCACGACTTTTCCATCCGTATTTTCACATCGTGAATGGAGGTTCGGAGGTGAAATTCTTCTTATATTGAGATGCAGTTTTGAAAAGCACACTCAGAGGTTGACTGAATAATTGAATGGGAAATTTTATTTCGTGTGGAGTAGGAATAATTCAAAATTCGAGCGAAAGATTAATGAGAGTATGGTAGAAATTGAAATAAAATAAAATAATGCAAAACGGCAGTAATTTTCACGATATTTCGATTTGTTTCATCCCCGCGAATTGTTTCCCGCTACTTTGCTCGATATATTTAACCAATAAAATATGAATATTTCAATTTAATACGAATATACTAAATACACAATGGTCGCTCTTGCGTTTTGAGTCCCATTAGCCGTAAATAATGTGAGCTGTCATCGCCTCTCGCTCGGTCGATTCGCTACCGCCACAGCCATGCTCGGATTCGCATAAATGCATACATACATGTATATATATATATGCGCACGACTAAACGGTCAATCATGCGAGAGAAGAGTTTGCACACATCGAGTGCCATGGAACACGCGCGTCATCAACCTAATATTACGGTTGTGAGATCTCGATGATGAATGCGAGAACATAAATACACTCTGTCAAGGGGGAGCTGTCAGTTTGTTGTGATTCACAGATACACAGATCTTTTACGGAGCCGTATTATAATTTGGCGCTTAAAAAATAAGCGAGTGACTGACAGCGATGGGTGTGTGGCTTCAGCGATCACCGAAGTTCAGCAGCCTCGAGTGAGGTAGATACTTGGTTGGGTGACCGTTTAGCCATGCACCGGTTTGCGTATTAAGCAGCAGAAGGCTAACCAGAGGCTGCCACTGAGCAAAAAAAATTCGTTGAACGAACAAAAACTATTTTGTTGCACTCAAAATGGTCACTTCAACTATTTTTGTGTTGAATCAAATGATGTAGATCCGCGATTCAACAAAAAAATAATTCAATTGACAGCATATTTTCGTCTAACAAAATGAATTTTGTTTGCTCGACGAAGTTTTTTTCTCAATGTGTGATGATGCTTACCAACTCGAACTCCCAGAAATAGGGATAGAAACCGTGAAGTGGGAAAAAAGTAGAGTTCAAGTGACAGGATCGATGGGCTGCTGAAAACCCGAAAAAGGCACAGGCAGGGACAATAAATAAATGAAACATAGGCAAATCCATTGGCAATTGTAAAATTCGGTAGAAATTGACGTTCAAGATTGACGAGTAAGTTTTTCGATATAAATTTATATTTTCACGTTTGTAAAACAATGGTCGGAGCGTGCATGTTGTTTCTAAGTCGAGTAAAGGGATAAACGATTTCCTAATAAACCTTGTTTTCTCATTACTCGTATTATCGTATTACCGAGCGATCCTCGGTTTTACGATGCGCTCTTCGCCAGAAGCTGATGTGTGACAAAATCAAAGTAAATCTCCGTTCACACGCTCGCACGAGAGAGAGAGAGGCCCTTGTCGCATGTGCCTCACTTATGGCGATGACCCCGCAGCGGCAAGCTCACAAACACAAAGAGCCTGCACTATACTATGGAGATCTCGTACACGGCATATCTTACAGGATCGTATAACTCGGAGCGTTCACACAAAGTCCAGTAATCGAGAAGCCGATAAGTGCCCAATCTCGACATACGGTTGCGAAAGGACACGCTGTTCGTTTCACATGAACAGTCTCATTCGAATAACACAATGAACAAACAATCTTAGGAATTTAACATCGTATTGAAAAAAAAAAACAAAAAAATTGCAATACCCAATAAAATTCGGGTAAAAAAGAAGAAAAATTTACGGCGAGTTATCAATTGCAAATCAAAATGACACGAAATACATTTTTTCAATCAATGAATCAAATGTCATTCAAGTTTGTCAAGTAGTCCACCAAAATTTAAACGCAAAATTTTCCATTGGCCATTCGAAAGCTCGAAAAATTGGTATAAAACTTCAAAATCTTTTATTTACGTTACTAAAGCTTGAGTGAGTATGAAAAAATAGAAATGATGCTGTAATTCCTAGAATTTAATATACACTGTTCGTAAAATTGGTTCGAATAATATTGAACTCGTTGTCGTTGGCTGTTCTGGCAGATTTAGCTCATGCGTGTAAATTTTAGGTATGCAAACTCTACAACAAGTTAGCCGTGGTAAGCTCGCTCTCTGTCGATCGACGATAGTGTAGTCTGCGTGGACCGTAGTCGAGTCGATCGTATACTGTGCACTGTACACGTACATACCGTCAAAGTACTTAGCGGAGTGTGTACTTGGGTACTCGGGCGGAAGTCAATAAGGATCTGCTCGTAATCCGTGACCGCACCACTAACGCACGGATCTATATTTAACGTACTTTATCTTATATGCCTAAAGATATATGTGTATATATCTGCGCAGACGAGAATATAGAGGCGTATGCTAACTACGATCCAAGTTGGATAAATATATGCACAAGACCAGCATGTACACACATATTATGTAATGTTAAATGCAAAGAACGAGTTAGCGCTGCGTGCGACTGCCTTGTAACGTTTTCAAGTATAGTTTTGCAAGTGATACGAGAAAGGGCTTGTTCGGGACTCGGGATACACGTTCGACGGAGTTTAGTAAAGAGTCCCCCACAGAAGGGCCGTATCCGTTTTCTTGTGTTCTCACAATCTGGTATACTCGAACTTTGGATTGGAATATGTTGCGCGTTCACTTATTAATTTCGTACATGAATATTCCCTCTGGGAGGATTCGTTAGCTCTCGATGTTGGTTGGAATGAAGTTTGAATGCGAGTTCGCACTTTCTGTTCATCGTGATCGCGTGTGGTTTAGTCAAGTGAATTTGTTTGGAGAGGAAACGATGGCTAGAAAGCTGAATCTGTGAAGATGCGCCTTTTTGATAATCGTATTGTCACAAAAACTCGTGGAATTTGGGATTAAACACTTCAATGAAAAATGTGTGCAACGCGAAATATTCATAAACCAACCTCACCACCAAATCTTTTAGGCTCGCATTAGTTTATCAATGTGTATGTTATGGTCTGTAACCATCATAATGGCGACCTTTGTATAACCCTTTGTGACCAATGGTTGTCCGTTAACCGAAATGTGTACCCGGGGCACATAAAACGCTACTATACAGATCCTCGTAACTCAATACCTTTCAATATACATAATATGGTGTATAGTATGGAGCTCAATGGCAAGGGGTACCCATAAAATCCACGTGGCATAGAATCGAGGGCATCGTTTGCCCAGGTTGTGTGCAAGGAGCAAAAGTATTCATGTTTCGTAAGTATTATATGATAATGGAGGTATATGTAACGGTACCAGTTATCAGTGATTCTGTAGGGAATCATTGTGCTGGCTTGTGCGAGAAAAAGCTAGAGATTGCAGCTCAGGCTAAGGATACGAGGACATTACGTAGAAAGATCGTTTGTATGCATACAGTGCGGAGAGAAAATAATCTAAGCGATTCATGCTTAAACCATTCCCATGATTGTCAAGAAACTTTTCACCGGAAAGTTACAATCCATGATTGAACTAAGGCTGTTCCATTAACCAAAGCAAGTTACAAGTATGATTTCAATTTAGATGACACGAATAAATGTTTCATGAAAAAACGTTGATTGTTCTAATTAGCACATATAAAAGATGTAAGTGTTGGATTCTGCAGCTCGTTCCGTAAAAAATGCACTTTATCGAACTGTTTTGAAGTTCGAACAAGCAAAGTTTCGTTGCACATCAAATTTTCTGACACATGCGATAAGACGTGTGACATAAGCCACGAAGTGACAGAACGAGAAAGCAAAAGAGCAGAGATTCGTAGTGCGAGATCGTTATATCCCAGAGTTTCGTTTCTAATTCCCATTGCATATGAAATATTCATGGGTCACGCGCCTCGAACTTGTCAGAAACACGTAACAAAAAAAACTACCAAGGCAAAACAGCGACTGCAACAGACGACTAGATGGTTGCGGTGCTTGCTTGGTTTAGTTTGTTCGTTCCGTGCCCACCCACGAGCTTACTTTTCGTTCACGGAAATGGATACATGCACGTCTACGTCCTGCTCTCACCAACGAATTCTGTCCTCCTAATACAACAGAATGAAAAGGGCAACGTGAACTCGAGACAATCACGTAACGATGCTTCGTCTTCCGGTTACTTTTGTACGACTGCGTACAAAGTTATATGAATCGAGAACCGCGGCACATGCCAGATGTACACGTATTTAGATATACATTTACTTAATAACGTTTCGTACGACTCAGCTGTTACGTAGCTTTGCACCTAAATCCAAACAAACCTAAACACTTCAGCCCGTTTGGCTCAGATGGGACGCACCGTCTGTAGACCTTAAACTCTTTTATGTGCACATAATCAACCGTAATCGTGTAGGTGTATATGAGGACCTACACGAGTATGTATTCGAAGCTATATAACATGTGCAATCTCCCACATAGTAGTGGTTGCAGAAGTAAGCAATGTGTGTTTCATCCAGCGATGCTCATCGAGAAACGTGTATTCCGCGGGTTGTGTGGGAGTGTAACCATATACGAAATGAAGGATAAAACTCTACTACAAAGTCTATATGTATAATAAGCACACTGGGCCATCAACAGCAGCGGAACCATAATATCGCGATTCGCCAGACTCAACAATTAGATCCGCAAAACGGATAAACTCACTCTTCGCTCTTCCTGGTAACACGAAACTCGTGTGGAACCGTTATCTCTCGTTACTACGGACGAAGTGAAAAAAAAAGTTTCATGCAGGACCAATTTGTGGGTTCAATAGAAAATTAGAAATTCGATCGAAAGTTTGGGAAATCATGCTTCTTCCCAATCACGTTGATTGGTATTTAACCATCATGCAAAAATCGTGGTGCCTGTTGTTTGAATTGTCTTCAGCTACGATTGAGAACTTTTGATGTTCTTTATTTTCATTTTTTCAAGATTGTCCTCAAAAGAAACTCGATGGTAATATAAATTGATGGGATTTATTTATTTTTTATTGCGTTTGGAACCGTATCAAGAGCAGAACTTTCCGGTTCAAGGATTTTGATCGAATTGCTGTTGTCGACAAATTTTCTACACGTTTGCCCACAGAATGGTTGTTTGCCCTCGCGATATTGTTCCCTTGCTCGCTCCAGTAGCAATTCGTCCCTTGTCACGTTTCATAGGTTACGGTAAACAAGGGTTGAATATCGTATGCCGTTCTCAACCACTAGGTGTCGTTCGCTAACGTTTAAACTGCCCACGTCGTCGCCTTATTAGAGATCCCCAACGTTCAAGTTAAACTTTCTGTGCGGGTACCATTGATTTTACTGGGATTCATTTACGTGGTTATTTAACGTCACTTATCTTCATAGACATTTATTAATTACGAGAACGTGACAATTTTATCGACACAACGTTCGAACTCAATGGATTTCCGATAATTAGCACTCGGATTTATTTTAAAGGTTTATTATTGTAAACCTGAGCATACAAACTCCTCAGTCAAAAGCCAATGTGTTTGGTCTTGACTCGAGTTGAGTGGTTGAGATGTCCTTGAAAGGATATTGATGTCATTTACAGAGAAGTACGAGAGTAAGCTTGAATTTTTTATTCTATTTGCAGCCCTTTTCCTTTGTCGTATCACAGGGAATTTCCTTATCCCCTGTTCTCTTGTTTTCAAGCTATGTGTAGATATATTTTATGCGTTACCAGAAGAGCTTTGAGCGCCCGGTGCGTAGAGGTCATGCATAACTAGTAAATGACGGTTTTACGCAAACGCGTCTGCTTGTAGCATTCGTCAAATTTTTTCACCCTCTGTCGTTGGAAACTGCCCTTTGGGAATAAAACCCTTTGACATTTATAACCGTCGAGTGTCTTCAACGACGATGTGCATTATGTGACGTCTTACATTTCAATTTCCAAGGCTTTTATGAATATGTATCCAACGAGTGACACAAATGTCACTTTTTTTCTAGAAAACATTTCGAACTAAGAGTACGCATAAAAAAATCTCGCTACCCTAACCTTTTCATGATGGCACAACGAATTGTTACGTCGTTACGCTCCAAGAAACTCAGCGAATCATCCCCCACAGTCAACAAGAGTTTTCTCAGTGCACACCCTTCTTCCTACCTCCATATAAGCTGAAAATAACCCACGGAAGCAGCGATTCACAACGACCGGGTATTAGTAAAGCAGGGAATTTCCTTCTTATTCCATATCGCGATATGTTTTTCTTACTTTTTTTTTTCAATTAAATTATCGATCGATAGGTTATTCACTTGGACGTGAAAAAATAACATCCAAGCTTTTCGTGGTAGCAATTGAAGCAACAATCGAACTATTTCCATATAATTTTAAGTTTTCCAATACAATTGAATCATACTTTTATGAAGTGTTGCGGATTGGAACAAATTTAAAGTTGAAGGATTTACCCGAGGATTGGATATTAACGAAATCCAATTAGTCCAATCGCAACGTATTGGTTTTTTACTCCAAGAGGTAAACTGCTTCAAATTTTAATCACTCTTTGTTGCAAAAGTTTCATTAATATCATGGATTATTGTTGTTACTTGCAGAGCTTGTTACTGACGGAAAATATTCTGATGTGTTTTCTCTTTTTCTTTGAATCGTTCCTGCTTTTTAGAGGTCATTTACTCTCAAATATGTAGCAGCTGACGACACTGGTTTGGTGAAAAGGTTACTGGCACGCCGAGAGCTTTCCTCTCATCGGCTTTATATCCGTTGAGTTCGAAGTGTAAGTCCTTCGGTTTCTATGGCTGGCTAGAGTTAACCGACTTTCCACATTCGTGTGAGAGAACAATTTGCCCAAGCCGTACAAGCCAAACTGACTTTGCGTAATCGTATACTAATTCGTGCACTTTCCGGTAAATATTTTTATTTATATTTTCAGAGTATTGTTAATATTTATAAATATTCAAATATCCAAATGTACTCACTTCGTCGTGAACCTTGTGACTCTTCCAGCGAAATAATCTGTCCATTTTTGTTTACTGTGGATATAGCGTTTTCACCGTATCGCCGGTATTTCCGGTAATCACTCTTTTATTTTTTTCCCTTCAATCAAGACCGGACTCCGCATGATATCGATTTCACGAAATATAGTTTAACCTTTTTGCCCGATTGAAATATAATCGGACGGATGCGTTGAATTCCACTGCTACACACCTCAACAATCAATCGTCATACCAAGAGTCTCTCAGAATATTCGAAAAAATACTTTTCTCCCTTTTGGTCAGAAAATCATCACATTTTCTAAAAGTTATCTTTGATTTTTCATTAGATGGATGGATTTTGTAAGAAAGTTGATAAATTTTTTCGAATGGTAATGTTCTCATTTCTATCAGTCAAATACTAGCTCGTCAAGAAGTCCCGCGAACATTAAAGTGGAGTAGAAACTATTTTCGTACGAATATAGCCTGCCAGTAAAGATCCCAAAGTACTATTCCGGGTTATCTTCCGAAATTGAGCTCTGAACGACGTCGTTTTCCACTTATTTCCACTGTCGTTAATTCTCCAATAGTTTTTTATTCGGCTCTTCAAGAATGTTCATAAACTCTTACAAAAGTTGTAAAAAAAAAAACAAAACAAAACAAAATAGAGATAAAAATGAATTAGTGTAGATTCTGGGAGATCACGAAAACAAAAGTTCCATCACTGTCTCAATTCACTAATGTCATTCATAGAAATTGTCAGGATATTTCACTGTTCATTTTTTTCCAGCCTACGATGCCACACAAGTATTGACTTTGATTCGTTGTTCGTATGCGATTAAAATAGTATTTTCGCCGGTAAGTGGAACAAAGCAGAAGAAACATGTTTGGATTTCGATCCACATACTGTGATCGTCACATTTTTCTGAATCATGAGTACCATTCGCGGCTAACAACAAAACAGTCTATGTTTTAATTTTCAGGAAAAAATTTTGATTCAATTTTGATTTCTGTTACAAAATGGCAAAAGTTCACTTAAGCAGTAATCGTCCGATGTTCCGCATGCGCAATACCAAGAATACTAGTGTTTGATTTGGTTGGATCAAGTGTTGAGTAGTTTTACCGCATAGTGAGTTATAAAAAAAGAAAGTAATCCGAAATACGCGATGGACGGGCAGTAACCTTCGCGGCCGATCGTAGCTCGGCCGAATACTGGATGCTGTCCCGCGAGGGATTCAGCGTGGAGCCCTCAACCAGCAGCACGTCATCTTGCTTTCTCTCTCGGTTCAAAGTTTCTCGCCCTCTCTACGAGCGTTCTATCGCGCTCGCGCGATTCATCGTACAACCGAGCGTAGAAATAGTGAGCGTGAGAGAGAAAGACAGAGGAAGGCAAGATCCATTTGCGCATGTGCAGCTATCGATTCCAGCACGAGTTCCCGCAGGACGTGTTCAGGGTAACACAGGAAGCCGCACCGTTCGTACACACAAACACATCCACACGCCAGAGTCCTCCGTTTGTCTTATGTGCAGGGGTTGCCTATGGTATAATACATCGGAACAGGTGTATTCGGTTGCAGTAGTAGCTGGTTAGAGAATTCAGACCAGCTGCATATACCCTCTGGGTAAGAATTTCTTTCGCAATCTCTAGTCGGAGATAGAGCATATTGTAACTTCACTCGAACTCACAATTTAACAAGAATAACAGTGTAACGAGATAAATTAGACTAGACATATCGGAGCGGTGAGAAACACCTGAGATGGTTACGAGTCGATTGCCCTTGACATTTGTGTTCCGTGATACGACGTTTCGACGTCGTAATGGTAAAACATTAGATTTGAATCTTTGTGCGTCTTCCGTAGTACTGAGGAAAACGTATCTTCAACAAATTGGATGAACCAGTAGATTGGAACGTGGATGCGGTTAGTATGATTGATATTTTTTCACGTGATCGAACATTGGTACGTTTCATAACCATAATGTGCTTGGCAGGCCACTGGGTGAACTTCCAAAGTGTCATATTGCAATAAATAAGCATCGTACGATGACACCAACGGATTATTTCGAAACGTGTCTACCTCCAAACAAGAAGACATCAGCATCGAACAAGGGAGCTCGATTGCGGAGAATCCTTGGACCAAGTTCGACGTCCCTTTTGGTTCAACAAATAAACGGTGCAGCAGCAGATGTATTAGTGATTACCACCACCTGATGAAATAACCGAAGGTTGGAAGTGAATCAACAGAAAGAGGAGCGTGGACCACTCGCAAATGATTTGATTTAGCTGTGCCAGGTCTGCATTGAGCTTCTGTCTGGAATATGAGCCTAGAGGGATGTTGTAATACCGCGCTGACAAAGTTCACTAAGGGAGCACTACATCATGAGTATATCATAACACAGTACGCACCAATATTCTACGTAACGTATATTTCCTGGAGTGCAGTTGCCTTCGAACCCTCGTGAACAAGCAATCAATATCTCGAGAGGCTAGTATGTGGTTAATACTGAACGACTTCGGTAGTTCGCTGTTCGGTAGTAACCTTGTAATCATTCAAATTGACGAATTTTTAGAAGATTAATGACAATTAACATGTTTCCAAACATCGCGTACTTGCACTTTTGACAATTGATTCAGCAGTTGCATCGATATCTTGACTCCAAAAAACTAAGTATGATGGATTTGTTTCATTCGGAATAAAGGACGGACCGATTGAACGGTTTCCAGATACTCGTTTGATGGACAATGAGAGATTCATAATTCTAATTAACAGACTTTTGAAAACTTTTATGCGCTTACTTTAAAATTGTAGATGCCGGAAAAAAAAAGGAATTCTTTTACTTTTACAGATTTTAGCGAAAAAGTTCAGTGTCACTGGTATGAGTTTCACGTGTCTATGATTCCGAGGATTCTTTTTTTTCTCGTCGGCTTTGAAACCACGAGTTAACGAACAATTGTGGACATATCCCCAGCTCCTGGTGGGTTGTGTGGTTCGCAGATTCGATCGATCGAGTTCTCGCACGTTTAATTGTCCTTTTCCTAGAGCCCGGCCTCTCATGTTTCCCCCCATGTCACATATTCGCTTTCTACTCTTGGGTCTCTCTCTTCTACTCTCTCTCTCTCTCTCCAAATCGCAAAATTCTCTCTCGCTTTCCCTCTGTACTCGGTTCGTTGTACAGGCTTCCATTCCAAGGCCAATTCACACCGAGATTACGCTTGGCCTCCCTCGCTTTCATGATAGTGCTCTCTGCTGCTGGTGACTGTTCGTTGTGGTACCCAATGGAAAATACGAACGTCAAACACCAGCGGCGTTCTCTCGTTGGACACCAACACTCATCTTTCTCTCACTTCTTTCACCTTTCTCCATTCTCTCGTTCTGCTCATCTCTATTATTACCATAAACTACATTCAGAGATCTTGTGATTTTTCCACAATGCAGCGCCATCACTTATCATCGGGTGGGAAATATTTCGTTCTCTAGTTTTCAGAAGGCAAGAATATTCGAAAATATATTTTGATTCCAACGAGCACGTGACATTCAGTCACAATTGTGAACTGAAAGGAATTTTTCATACTATTTTGTTGGTACGTACTTTTTGATGATAATTAAAAAATAATAATAACACATCGCTTAATATAGTTTGACTGCGGGTGAAAGGATTTTTGCGAGAACACGTGAAGTCTAGTGCACGCTTAGTACAGAGTGGAGGCTGTATAACTGTCGTGATCGCGAAACTGAAACCCTCACAACACATCATCTTCGTTTTTCGTCTGGTCCGCAAATTTTTCACGTCCTCGTCGTTTGAGGCAGCAGTCACAAATTTACAGGCGCAAAATACGCAAAGCAAAGAACCCGGATAAAACGAAAGCGAGTAATGCATGAGAGGGAAAGAGCCTTGACTCGTGCGTGTACGACTTCAAGTGCGAATACAGCCTCACTCTCCTTTTCTCTCCCTCTCTCTCTCTCTCTCTCTGTCTTTGTTTCTCTTTACAATTCCATCTATATACCTCTTTTCTGCTTTCCCTCTCGTACATTACGGGAGACCCAGAGAAAGAGAGAGAGAGAGAGAGAGAGAGGCAGAAGAGAACATATTTATAGTCGTGTCGTCGAGCGAATGTTCTCTCGCAGCTTTTAGCACTGTGCCTCGTAATCCAGCCTCCAAGACTTTTTCGTCGACTTTCAGTCGTCTTTCCAAATACTCGGAAATCGTTTGGACCATGTATGAGAAACTAGGGAAAGCTAGAACGAAAGTGTGAGGAAAAATGTAAAAACTGTCGAAGGTTCTTGATTCAGGGCAGCAATTAGACAAAATACTCCACGTTTCATTATGAAAATGTGCAATACGTTCAGTTTATGAAAATTCTGGAGTCCAAAGAACTTGAATCACACTATTTTTTTTTTTTTTAGAGTTCAAAATATTTCTTTATATTTCTCTCCGACCCTTGACCCTCCAGTGAACCAGTGACGCAACCCCAATTTGTTTATTTCCCCATTTAATGTTCCATCATATATTCACTCATGATTTTCCTGTCAGGGTTCTGTTGAATTCTCTGTTAACATCGTTTTATGTGCATTCATTTCCGAAGTAAAATATTCACCCGTTCGGGTGTTCAACTGCGATATGCCAAACGCTTTATTTTCGTTCCTTGACGCGTTTGCAAGTGACAGAGGGAAAATGATTTTCCGACTGCGAAAGGATATCTGGAGTTTGGAGGGCGTCACGTTGAGGGCTTAACGGAATGTTCCATCGAACGTGAACAAATATTTGCCACGAGGATTATTCTGCTGCGAGAAAAGAGACGGAAAAAGAGCGAGGGGAAGAAAAGGACAGGAAAGAAGATCGCGGGACGTGTCTGCGATTCTGTAAGAGTAAAAGGAACGCCATGTCTGGAGAGTTTGAACTGGATTGCGTGATAGCTTCGGGAAAGGAGGACCTGAATAGATTGAGAACAATATCTCGATAAGGACAAGTCTCTTGACGTTAGGTCCGCGCGATCGAAAACCTCAAGAGGGGGTTGGTAACAACGATCATGTGTCTATACAAATTTAAGGTACCTGTGTGCACAGCTGTACAAGTTTAATATGACATTTCGTAGTGAGGAGGATATTTGATTCGGTTTTTCTCCAGGAGTCTTAGCTGCGACACGCAATCGGAATATTTTTATCTCGTTTTCTGCGAGAGCTACGCACGTTACAATAATTTATTATTTATTGTGTAACGCAATATGTAATAATCTATTTATAACGTAAGAAGAAAATATGTAAGCGATAATAAATACGAATACATAGAATATTTTATAAGACAAGAGGAAGTCTCGCGACTGTGAGAAAAAGTATATAATAGTAAGTTTTATACTTTGAAATTTCTGCACGTGTATATAGATCGCAGATTTTTCTCAATGTTGGAATATTTTACAAGTCGCTTTATCCCCTCGTATCGTGGCTAAGAGTTGCACTAGAGACTTGCACGTGTTCGCACGATGTCGTATCTCTCGGGATACTTTTGTTCATCCGAGAGCCCAAAGTAAACTCCGTGATGCACACATCCACGTACGGAAAAAAATGTACACAGTGTTTTTTTTTTTCCACATGGAATATCATATTGAAGGAATAATTGCTGATAAAACAGAAACTTTTTCAGAAAAAAAACGAATGTATTTTGAGAGAGGACTTTGTGTTATCAAAAGTTTTCTGGTATCATCAAGGCTGTAGCTTGAATCCATGGAAATGGAATTTCAAGAATAACTTTCGAAATCCGCTGCGAAACCAATATTTATTCCGTAATGTATTGCCATCAATATTATTTTTCGTAAATATGTCAAGTAATTCGAGTTTTATTTTTTCTTCATCGGACACCCCGTAGACTGCAGAAGGGAAGCTTGTGGTTAAAAAGGACACGTGTCACACGTGTGTCTGTTACGGTTAAACTGGAGAGGCGAAACTCGACTTAGGCACGCGTTCTATCTTGGCCATCTATACGGGTCGGCTAGAATAACGTCATCGAATTCGTTCGTGATAATGGTTCCGGAGTATCATGAAGACATGATAAATACCTTTTTATATGTCGAGATAAAATATAAAAATAATAAATTGTTTTTAATTGAAGAATCTAAAATCGTCGAAAGGATTTCTTTTGATAAGTGTATTTAAGGGCCTTCATCGTGCCCCCGGAAGTGCCATTGGAACATCTTCATTTGGCCTGCACATAGAAGCGAACGAAGATGAGGTCCAAATCCTCCGGTAGCAAACAAAACGGCGCTAATCATATGAACTTACCAGTAAATTTTTTTCAGATACGACCTTTTTCCTCAGTGCGTGATACATTCACTTTCATGTCTGCCGCGCTTCGACCAGGGAGCATTTCTGTTTATCGTCTCATCCGGATCGAAGTGCTCGTTTATGTTCGGACTCATAGCCGACTACTGACATACGAGAATTACATTCGATCAATCTTTGCCCTATGATGTAGGTATGCCGATGTATGTTGATATGTTTATATATAGATATATTTATATATAACAAATGATGTGTACTATGCGCGCCGACCATTTCGAACCCCTGAAAAATGATGTCGGCAAGAGATCTAATGCCCATCATCACATCAGTGACAATCCTGGCAGCGGAGTAATATCCTCTCTATCAAAAAGTAAAAAATGACTGGAAGGTTTCGATATCGTTTGAGTGGCTACGATAAAATAAATTCCCATGGAAGATTCAATAGGAAATTAATTGACGATTGTATGACGATAATTGATATAATGAAATAACGATGCCATGTTTTCCGGAAAATCGGTGAGCTGGGGTATATCTCACAAATTTCAATTCTGCTCAGGTCTCAAATATAATATGGGTCCGTAGCTCTAATTACTGCAGAGCTCATATAAGCTTCCGAAAGATAAGAGACAGAGATGGAATATGAGGTTTAGAAGCCCAGCACTAAAAACTTATGGACGACCTCCCAAGAGAGTGTCGTTTCCCTCCCATACGATCAACTATAATCATATGAAACAATACGACGGACTCAAACCTCGAAGGAGGGCCAGAGTTTGATTAATCGTCGTAAAAGGCAAAAGTTCTCTGTCTCTCCCGCTCTCTCTTTGCCCTTCTCCTCAAGGGGAGACCTTATGGAACGTGATGAAAAGTTTCGAATGCGTTATCACGGAGCGGAAGACCGAGAAAACTGAAGATGAAGAGGAATTGGGAGAGGAAATCGCGTACACGTCCACTGGAGCTTTATCTAATTGCATGCCTGAGAATTTCTCGCTGCTCAATTGAATTGAATCACAAATATATACGTGGATAAGAATGAGAGAGAAAGTCATCAGAGAAGATGGACAGGAGACAAATGATTTTATTATCGTTATAGGTCATCCAATCAAAGAGATCTTCGAAGACGAAGCAAAAGTGGAGGTTGGCCGAAAAGTTTTACTAAACTTTCGACCTCTTATACAATTTTTCATATTACACACATCCATTACAAAACGTCACTTTATCCAAGCTGGCAGATTTCTTGCTCTGATACGCTGTGGGCTGATGCAGTAAATGCTGTTAATTTATATCTATACAGCGAAATGCGAGTACACTAGAATCGTTGGCAGGAACGAGGAGTCGAGATGGCCTAGAAAAATATGACACGATGAACCAACCACCGAATCGAGCTGATTTTTTTTGTCAGACGAAAAAATAAATCATCCTTTGTAGAATCGAAACGTCACGTTTTTATTTCCCTCGTACACATATCGATAAAAGTATATCGCGACAAGAGCTCCATTCCAAATCCTTTGGCACTGTAGATTCTCGATTTATACAACAATATTTTATTGTTTCTGATTCAATTCCCGTGAGTGCCGGAACCTCGAGCAATCAGAGAACGAGCCTTGTCGGCGTATATCTGAATTATTCCACAGGCTTCTCGAGGTTGTTTTTTTATGATCATTTACTTTCACTATAGTTTGACATCTGCAAACGATGACAAGGAGCTAGTCACAAAAAACTGACTAAATCCATTGCTCGTCATTTTGAAAATGAAATGTGCTTTTTTTAATGTTTGAATATCTTTTTCAAACGATTTGCCAACAATGAAAGTGTACAACCAAAGTTCCTAGTGCGTTTGACATAAAATAACCCATGTGTCCTACCCCATTACCTACTTCTCTATAAATATTCTTTATGTCACATCTATCGAGCTTCCTATACAAACAACGTACAATGTAGTACACATTGCCTACCCGCCATTTATACCGTAGATATAGAACAGTCGGCAATGCAGTCAGAATTAATTGAATTCGGTCAGGAATTAAAGATGTACGAGATAAACAGCGGTGGTGGAGAGAAAATAGAGACATAATCGATGCGTATCCGAGAACCCGCTGGATTCAAGCCTGGAACACAGGCCACATAGTAAATGGGAATAATAAATAGTCGAACGAACCTTCTATAGATATGTGTACATATGTGTGTGTGTGTATTGTTTGAGTCCAGCAATTCTCGATGCACCAGTGTGCAATATACCACCATAAGACCGGTGTTATAGCCTGGTCTCAAATAAATGCCAAAGCATTTACGACTGGACAGTAGTAGCGACATTAAGCTGAAAGCGATCTATCGCAAACGGCCACCATTGGGAGATAAAAGAGGATCTGTGCACTCGATATCAAAATATATTATTTAACTCCATGTCATTTGTTAGTTTGACAAGATTTCAAATAATCAAGAAATTCTCAATGGCTTTGAAAATCAATACGAAAGCAGGAATTAAAAATCGGATGATTTTGCGTGCAATTGACACCGCGGTTCGGTTCCATAATTTCATTAGGATCACGTTTATATAATGTTATAAGTTTATGGAAATTTTGGAGAATGTCACGACTTCCTTTACCCGTGGAATGAAGAGGACTTTCCTGTCTATATCGTGCGCACTACACGTGCGACAATCTACATATGGCATCCGATGAAAGGTTCCTGGCTCAAGTTGCCTAGCCCCGAGAGCTTCTTCCACAATTGTTCCGCATTCAAACCGCAGAATTATTCAAACCATTCGCTTTTCACCTGATCTCGCCCACGTTGAAAAAAGTTTAGCGAACCTTATTATAAGTTTGTATCGAGGCCTCACGCATCGCGTCCCTTTTGGCCTTTCCTATCGCATGCGGTTTTCTCGATCTCTTTCATTCTCTGCCACTCCAAAGAATGATCCTAGCCACTCTTCATTTGTCGCGAAGCACACGCTGCTGCGTTCAATAGATGGAAGAGATTTGAAAAAATTCATTGTCGTTTAGTCTCCATTATACGGACTCATGATGAGTTTATTATGAGGGAAAAATAAAAATCGAGATATGTGGGCCTGATGTATGGGACTCTTGTGATGTGCAAAAGATATAGTGCTGCTGCATCGTTATCGCCATAGGATATTATTTATGGAGCGTGAAATATGATGCAATGAGACGCTCTAAGCCTTTTTCCGTAACCGTGATCACGCTCATTCGTTGATCGCTCCAGTGACGTTGCAGGTGTTTTGATAAAATGCGTTTTTTTTCTGTAAAATAGGCCATTTGAGTCAAGGAACTCCAGAGGCTACAGAAATAAGTATTTTATTTAATATTGTGACTTGAGGTTGAAATCTGGAACCCGAGATAATTAATCGTCAAAGCTTCAAACAAAGTTCGAATAAAAACCAACATATTTACCTTTCAAGCTCTTGAATCAATGAATTCAAAGATCCACTTGATAATCGTTAATTCGAGGTAATCAAACGACCAAAAGAATAAGAGGGAGCTGAGAAGTTACGTGAATCGTTACAGATTGAATCTCGCATGGCTACAATCGAATTTGACGAAAGTACGATTCCAGATAGCGTCAGCAGCCACGTCACGTCCGGGAAGGTGCTTGAAAAGTTCGATAGTAATATATATAGCAATATATCGGCTTTTATGAATAAAAAGGCTTCATGTTATATCGATATATACGACAGATACTTGAGGATGTTATATAAGAATAAGAAAAGCTTCGTCTCCGATATAAACTCTACACACTGCAGTCTCGTGAAATGAAATCGAGAGAGTTACGGCTGCTGCAGCCAACTTTTCCCTCCCTCGTTTCTGTCCGGTCGTTCACCCTTTTTGTTTTTACTTAACTTACTTTTCAAATCGAACAGCCATCAACGAAGGACTATTTCGTCGTATTCGATTTCACAAAAAACGTGTAATAATTTAGTCAGTTGTACGTTTTTTTTTTTCATCGATTGCCATTCGTTGCTTTTGAAAGTTGTATATTTGAATGCGTAAAGGCTGATGCTCATAAGTGGAAATATTTTTGATGAAAATTTTGTCCCAAACCCAGAATCACCGGGTTTGTGTATTTCTAGAAAAATCACCCTGTATATTAAGAGTATCGGGGCGAGTCTCCACGTATATTTTATTTTATTCTGAAAAATGGCATTTCGCTTCTTTCACGTCTTCGTCCTAGTGGTCGTATACGAACGGCAATGAACCGAGGTACTGCCACAATATAGTAGCAAACCTATCAACTGTCTCGCAAAACCCGTTCACGTCCATTTCCTTTCATTTCCGCATCGTCGTTCCTGCGCGAAATATTCCCGAGAATGAAAAACCCAACATTTTTCATAATACGCGTCGCTCTTTCGATATCGCAATGACATCTTTTCTCGCAATACGTGGCTC
The DNA here is from genome assembly GCA_013761285.1 of Campoletis sonorensis. Lineage (NCBI taxonomy): Eukaryota > Metazoa > Arthropoda > Insecta > Hymenoptera > Ichneumonidae > Campoletis > Campoletis sonorensis. The sequence goes on from JACEOJ010000133.1 coordinate 626,721, forward strand.
GCACGGTGAATGGAAATTCTATGTACTCGGTCAAAGGGGATGACCCTGTTTGAATGAAAGTTCTGAATAAGTTTTGAAATTGGCCGAAAAGAGGAAATAATAACAATTTTGGACGTTTTGAAGAATTTCTGTTTACGTTATTATTTAATAACAACGATCAGAGGTATTTTATGTTTTGCTCTCCAGATTTCGACGTTTGACGATGTTGAAAGGTTTTTTTTTTCCAAATAGAAAATAGAGGAGATAGAGAATCTCAAGTATCTTTACGAGAAAGATTTGATACGTCGTATTATCTGGGTCACGGGCATAAAATACGTTGGGTGAATCTCTGAGAAGTCTCAAATTACAATAGAAAGAAGGGCGAGGGGCGAGGAGGGTTTTATCGTTTCGGAGGCGATAATCCTGGTCGCCCACATCAAGTGGGCTGGGATCAATCACTTCGCATGGCACTCTTCGATTTTTTCGTACGAATAAAGTCAGTTCAGCAATCATATGTGGGACACTTATCAAAATTGAAAGCATTATTCAGAATCCATTTCCATTCTTATTAATTAATTTATCAATGGGATTTCCCATTTAGAGTTTGTATGTACTTTGCTATGATGAAAATTCATCATAAAATTTCCAATTCCACAGTTTTTGAGGTCAACCTGGTGTCTCAAAACTCAAGACTTACCCTGACAAGGAAAAAAAACACTGGAGTTATGTGTTTCACTGCGATCAGCTGATTGAGGGTATTTTTTCATCGCCACTTTTTCCAAAACGTTAAAGAATTTTCACATCTATTTCTTCGTGTCACCTGCAATTTTTGTTTTTTTTTTTGCAACACGGTCAGCCAGAGTTTTGGCTGAAAAAAAATACTTTGAAGAGCAAATAAAGAAAAATGAAATAACTGAATAAGATAAACAAATAAAAGAAGAGCAAGAAACAGGATAAACAGAGAATAAAAATATCAGGATTCCTCATGCGCTTCCGGTTCTTTTGCAACGGAAGCTTGACTTCTATTTTTATACCGTAATGATACCGAGTCCAGAATTGAATCCACCGTTTTGTTGTTTTTATTATAAAAAAGCATGAAAAAACGAACAGAATATTATTTTAATGAATAGATTTGATTTTTGGACTATCGTAAAAACAAATGACAGAATTATTCACGTTATTTAACAATTTCTCCCGGTCCCTTGAGCTCTGTTCGAACCATCAAAAGTTCCCTTCACGAATTGCCCGGAGTTAGTTGATGATTCGATAAAAGTTATCAATTATCATAAAAAATTATTAATATCACTGGTTTTTCACGTCGAGTAATGGGCTCGTATAAATTTTTAAATTGGCACGAATCCTCCCCCTTTCAATGGGCCTCAGGGAGTGTTCTTCCCTCCTTATAACTCTTTACCTATACGTGTTTAATGTTCGATCGGTAATATCGATAAGTCGACGAGATGCGAGAGAGCAAGAGAACCCTTGCGATGAAGAGTCAGCTGACGCGCTTCTAAGATTAGCCAGAGTGCGAGACCCGTGACTCTATATTTAACATATATATACTTGGGCTTAAGAGGGCCCCGAGGCGCGAGAATAAAAGCAGTGCATTACACGCTGGAATACGAAAAAGAATAAGAAAGAATCTTGTGTAGCGCCATGGTGAAGATATTCTTGACGCATTCCCTGCTACGTTGCTCGCGCTATTCAAGTACGTGCTCTTTTCCATTGATGCAAAAATTTACGAACTTCACTCCAGAGGAATATTCCGTACGCGCCGAGGTGGGATTTTAATGCAATTTATTTCGACGTAAACATGTTTTATTATATTTGATCGAAAGAAAAAAACTATTTTAGCAGTTTTTTTTCTACATACGTGGATAAAAATCTAGAAAAAAATCTAAAAAAATGAATGGAATAAATAAATTTCATTGGAGAAAAAATCTATCAATCAAACGGACAAGAAAGATGAAAAATTACCATTTTTTGATCATGTTCATTCATTGCAACACTCGCCAAATGAACGATATTGGTTCAGTCATAAAAGTTTGAAAGAATCTTTTGTTGGTTCAAATTTAAGATCGTTTCGTTAACTCCATTCTAAAGTGCCGCGATGAATATGGTCTGGTCAATATAAAATTGTCGTTTAAATGTATATCTATATCCTCGACTCCCGGATAAAGCGAATCATCAATGATTAATCCACTCAAGTTTTATACCAAGAATCGAGAATACATTTTAAAGAGTATGGGTGCTGTTAAACTTATCCCGTGATGTATATTTTCTTAGATTCGAGGAAACAAGCTCATTCCGAGACGCGAGTGACTCCGCTGTTGCTTTGAAAGTTTACGCGAGCAGACGGGAATTTCGAAATCCAATAATGGATCCAAGAATGAACCTCTGTGCGATATTAATAGTCTTGACTGAAGTTTTAAGAATGACACATCAATTTATAAACACTTTTTCTAGCAATATAATTGCCATCACATTGAATTGGGAATAATTCAAAAAGTTTAACGACTTTAGATCTGTATATTATCGAATTGAAGGAAAAAAACGATAATTCATGACAGAAAATTAAGAAAAAAATAAAATGGGAACTTATATGCAGAGAAATGCAATAAAAAAATAAGCAATTAAGCAACCGGAGAATCTACAGGCCAGACATTGGTCAATTTGGCATGGAATTTTCTATATACCCGCATTTATGGCGAGACGAAAATCTCGTTTCCAATTAGGCAGTTCTTGGTCATAAAAACGAAAATTTTCAGGACCGAATATATAGAAATATAATCTCTACCTACATATATACGTACACTCGTATCGTTTCAAACGAATGCGTTACAAGAGTGCACGAAAAAAGAAAAAAAAAATCTTTTCTCACCGCGTCACGTAACGACCGTAAGCGCGAGGTTGGAAATAAAACAACCGATAAATCAGTTGGAAACGGTCAAGAAATTGAGTCTCAAGGGAGAATTAATGCTCGAAGTGTCGACGATGTGCTCGTGTGTGGAGAATACTCCTTTGACCATTCGTCGGCGTAAAACTATCGGGATAAATTCATGTTCAACATTTTTCAAATTTTAAATTTCAGCAGATCCTCGAGGAGACGTCAAATAATTTTTAGTCGCGCCAACACCTCGATTAAAAGTTTTCGAATGTTGATACCAGCATTTTATTGAAAATGCTAAAAACCTCCAACTATTTTTTTTTTTTTCTTATCCACAATAATGATTATAAAAATAAAATCTCTGCTTTCAATTCGTTTTAGTGTTCGTTGTTCACCAAGAAAGTACCAGAAGTGTAATGGAAGCGAAAGTTAAAAGCATAAATGCACACATTTATTTTATAGCCAGGAAAGTTGACCAACGGTCGAAAAAAACTTTGAAAAATCGCGTGTGTCTTGACAAAGAATAATTTCGTGCCATTTCTGTGTTCTGGTGACTGCCCCCGCGGTGAACCACGAAAAGTCTCTCGAGGAAGATCGTGGAGGGTCCTTTGTCCGTTTGCTTTTAGTCATTGCCGCGCTGCTACCTCGAGTGGCTTTGAAAGAGGGAGAGAAAGCCGGAAATATTTTGCCAAGACCATTTCGTTCTTTATATTACGCATAACGCTAATACTTGAAAGAGCTCCATCTGCAACGATCGTAGCTTTCTAATAACGTGACGTAGGCCCTTGTGACTTTGAAGATCGAGAAAGATGTAGAAAAATGTCCGTCAAAGGGGCCCCCCAAAGAAGATATTCTTCTGATTCCTGTCCGCATCATATCCCGCTGTTTGACGGACGCGCAGTTTCAATTTTTCTTCTCTCTACCTCCAACTGATTCGACCAGAGTAAAACATTGTCCTTGGAATTTGAGGAAAAGAGGGCTCCTTTCTTTTTTCACCCTGAGCTCCGAGATTTTTCGAACGAAGCTTTCTTTTTACGATCTTTATGAAAACACCAAAAGGGCTCTAATGAGGATAATTAATTTTCCTTTTTGTTTTCTTCATTCCTTTCAACTGCGTGTGTCTCGTTAGTCGCTTTGAGCGAGTACCGTAATTAGTGGTCTGAGTGAATTTTGGTACAAAGGTAAAAAATGAAATTTTGTATAAAAATTATCAAAGATTATTATGGCAACGATTAAAAATAATTGACAAGTACATATTTTTCTATTTGTTTTCCCTAAGATTTGTGTTTAACCCTCATTGAAAATATTGAAAAAAAAAAATCTTGAACAAGTTTCCTTCATTTGAAGAAAGGGTACGGCGAGAAAGAAGTAAAAAAAAGGTGTGGGCTTTACGACAAGGTTACAAGGTTTAAGGGCCTTTGGAACTTAAAGGAAAATACTTCAAGAGGCACCACAGTGAAGTGTGAATTACTGTGTATGTGCACACACACAAATGGATATTCGTACGTACAAAGGGAACTAGCCACCCACGAAGGGCGTGGATGGCAAGGGACCGTAGAAAACATTTCACACCAAGAAGGCGTGTGTTTGGGTCGTAAAGATGACATTGGTGTATACATATCCGTACGTATGTTCATCGATATACGAATATACATCAAAAATAAAAAGATTGGAAATGAAAAGGATGAATTTGTTTGTACCCTCGTCGTTAAAGTTCTCAACATATGAAAAATTGGTCCTTCGGTTCCATTATTGACGAGAAACTCAATTATTGGATTTTTTGAGCCAATTCTACGAGTTGGAGTTTGTAATCACTCATTTTTTGTGGATGTAGTTATTTGGGCGGAAAGAAATTAGAAAAAACTTCAATAAATAAATAATCAGTGGATTCATTGAGTGGAAAAAAAAAAGTATTAATCGTTACTATTGTTTTCGTGAACGTCCGGAAATGACGTCTGCCGAATGTTCAGAATTCAATGAGCAATTAAAAAAAAAAATGCACGAACAATTAAACATGTGTTTCTCGTTCATTGGTCGCTCCCCTCACATTTTTTTTCAAATAGTGAAAATATCTGGTGGAAAGGACAAAGCAAATATCGGTGAATTATCATTCTCATTATGACGACTTTGTCTGCACTTCCGGCTTGAATATATTTGTTTAGCTTACATAAACAAAAGAGCATCACCTACGCATCGTTTCGTGCATTTTATTGTGTTTTTCGACGCCCCTTATTCTCGCCAGCGATCCGTAAATATGAATCGTTGCATCATCGTGCTTTGTGAGATGTTTTGATAAATCGTCGCTGAATCTTACTCCCAGATGTCGTCCCATCGTTTTGTATCTCATACTTCCACTGAGAAAAAAAAATTCGTTGGACAAACAAAATTCATTTTGTTGGATGTAAAATGGTCGATTTAACTATTTTTTTGTTCAATCAAATGATGTAGATCCACGATTCAACAAAAAAATAATTAATTAGACCATATTTTCATCCAAGAAAATGAATTTTGTTCGTGCCACGAATTTTTATTTTCAGTGTACAGTTTTGGCCATAAAAGGAATCAATTATTCAGTACTGTGTCCTGAGCCTAATTGTTATAAGAAGAAAAAATGAATCAATTACTTTGACGTTTCTTACTGAAGTAGAGAGAGAGAGAACTGAGAAATAGTCATGAATTGGTATAACAAACGACCTGAAGTTCAACCTCTTCGTGTGTAGGTGCGAATAAAAAAATGCAAATATCTACCAATCGAAAGTGCATCGCGTTAACTGCTTAATTGACTGCGTCTCTCTTCGTGACTGATAGAGGCGTTAAAATTAATTATTTTTGAAAAATGATTGGACTTTCACTCGAATAAATACTTATTGATCAAGTCGAATGAATTGTACTAAAAGTGAAAGTAATGACAGTTAGATAGACAGATTGATGTCATATGTGGGGCTCTAGCAGGTAGAATTTCCCTGCGAATTTTTCATTTCAATATTCCGTCATTTTTTAACCTCCCGAAAGAGAATTCTGAGGCTCGAAGCCCCACGTTTTTCGATATTCGATCTTGCAGCAAGCCATTTCTCTTATTTCTCGTCCTGAAAAATGCTGGTTTATATAAAGATCGAAAATCGCGGTCGCTCCATCGCATCCCCCTGTGGGCATTTTCCGATTGGCAATACTTCTGAACCCACACACATTCACATACAATAGAGAAGAAATGAGAGCTCGTCTCGGATACTCGATTTTTGTAGTGGCTGAAAAATTGGATCGTTGGAAGCACAGACCGTAAAAGAAAGATCAATAACCAATCGATCCACTACTTTTTATCCAGTTTCGACATTTTTATTATTTTTTTTATTTATCATTTTTTCAATTATATTATTATTTTTATTATTTCGTTGCTGGTGGATGGAGAAAATTATGAATCATTCAATATGGATGACCAAAGGCTTGTGTGTATGGCATCGATGCATATCCATGGTACATAATAAGCTCGAAGGACGTAAGGTTAACTTTATTCAACGTCTCGCTTCGAGAGAGTGTGCCGCCGCATCGACGTATTGTTTGCTTTTCCGCGTTCCGTTTTTTCCGGTCCCTTCTTTTTTCCTCGCCCCAATCCGTCTGCTTTTTGTTTTTCGTTTCTCTTTTTTATAGCTGCCCCCTATATTTTTTGTCTTTACAGACTTTACGATCTGACAGTTCTCATTCATCTCTCTGCGTAACGAAGCAACGATATTTGTATAGCTTATTGCCTTAATACGAGGGACCATTTTTTTCTCCACCATCTTTTTCATGGGTTTAATTTTTTGTGTTGGTGCATGTAACATTTTCATTCATTTTTTTTAGGATCTCCGAGTCAGTCTTTTTCTGCCAGGATGTGAATATGGCATTGTTCATTGTAAGTGTCAAAACTTGTGAAATTTTTATCAACAATAAATGTTGTAAACGTACTGTCGAGCCACTAAGAATTTTTCTGACAAAAAAAATGGATTCAAATGGATTTCCTCAACCATTGAAGTTGTTCTTCGACTATACATTCTTTTTTAACCTCAATAAATATTATTCAAACAGAATGAATCTATTTCTCTTCACGATTCTCGTTTCCTTCCGTTTCCACATGTCGCCATTGGCTTCATTTTATCCCGAGGAAATTCTGTTTCTTTTTTTATCGACCCACCACACCTCGTAAATAAGAGAATTTTTCAAAAAAAAAAAAAAAAAGAAAAGCCCAAGAGAATATTGCTCCGCTTTCCGCTCCCATTGTCCAAATTCCCAGCTTTGTTTGCGTTAAAGCGTCACTTTTCGAACGCACGAGGGATAGTGAGCGGGTTTACCCGCAGGCTTTTTTCTCGTCCAAATAATAAGGGAGGATTTTGCGAGTGAAAGAGAGAGAAAGAGAGAGAGAGAGAGAGAGAGAGAGAGCAAGAAGGAGAGTTCCGATATAAAGCGTGCGATGAGTTTCTGAACATGCCATGTAATAACACTGTATACATACGCTTTCATTTATAAAAGCATCACACACACCCACACAACCATACACACAAGCCTTCCACAATAAAGTCGACCCGAGGAAATGGTTTTAAAAAAATCATTAAAAAAAAAATTTACTCGGCGGCACGTGAACCATTGAAAACTGAATTTTCAATTCCCACATCGCTGATGTATAATGTGAAAAAATTACGGAAGTCGAGCTCATATTTGACATGAAGAAATTGAAAATTCATTGTTATTTCACTACAAATAACAGACGGGAATGGAAAAATCTATAGTTATAGATATTTTGTAAATAAATTAGAAAATTGATGGAAATTGAATAGGCTTCATACTTTATTTTAGACTTCCTCACGATGTATCTCATAAGTTCCTTAAAAGCGATAAATTAATTTGATCCTTTTTGAACTACCCTTAATGCCTATATAGTTAGAAAACAAAAATTCATTAGCTTCGGAACGACTTTGCCTTGCGTCGCTTATGATCGATCCGCGACCTCACACACCAAGGGTTGGTATCGAATATCGACTGTTGCTACTGCTGCCTCTGCTATGCCAACCCTCCGCTTCGTACGTGCAATCGCAAAAGATACATACTAGCCATCGCTAGGGTAGTTGCTCAGTCGGGGTGTAATTACAGTTTTTAAGAAAGCTGTGCCGGATTGTTATTTGGAAATGAAATCATGAAATCCAAGTTTCATTTGTAACGAAGAAATAGTTGCATTTCATTGTTCATTTCTTATGGAAATAATTTCTTAATCAATTCAAATGTTATTCGAATGTATGTGTGATGATTAACGAGGTTCTATCGCTATAATCATAAGAGTATATGGAAAGTAACGGCAAAATGATCAAATACAATTTTTCCAAGATAATATTTTGAAATTTTGCGTGAATCTTCTTGAGCTTCGTATTACAATGTGTAAAAAATTTGAGAAGGTTTCACCGTCTGGTGATCGAGACATTCAGTGTTTAAAATCGCATCTTTATCATGAAGTCTTATGGGAAGTCGCGAAAAAAGATGATATTTTACGACTAATAACTCGATTTCTGAACGGTCAAACTTCCTCAAATTTTACCCGCAGTTGAGTATGATTGTTAAGAAGATTCATACGAATTTTAAACAATTAAACTTGGAATTTGTCGAAAGCATGAGAAACAATCGAACCTCCTTAACGAAGGTTAATACGATGTTTAGTGACAGTTGACAAAGCAATTAGAAGTAAGTAATCGCTGAGAATATTGTTCTATAGACGTATTAAAAACTAAAAATGATTGTTACGTTTCGAATCCGAGATAAATTCTCGACGTTTCAGTCATTTTTACATTAGCATATAATTTTCTTAATGAGACAATTGTCGTTCATAATTCACCCTAATCTAGAGGGGATACCAGAGGTTGTTTGACAGTTGCGTGCAACCGTAGGTTGCCAACGTAGAGCACATTAATATATTATGCGTGAGCACGTGCCACACGCCGTCGTGCATACAATTTTCCAAATTTCCGGAAACGACGCATTAACTTAACCCTCCACAGAGTTGACACGTTCATGAAAATTAATTTAAAAAATTTCCTTCCAAAATAGCGCAAATTCATAACTTTAACTGAAAAGAATCAAAATTCATTGATGCTGAAAACTGTTGATTGTTTTCAACGCAATCAAGAATCTTTCCAATTATTATTATTTCACATGAAACGTTGCAATGTTATTAAAATAAACAATGAATTTAAATGTTAAATTATTTAAATAGTCAAGACCAACGTGTTTTGTTACTATCGAATAAATAAAGCTACGATCTGTGGTATTTCGTTTGAGAGCCTCTGATCGTTTCGTGTTTGATAGACTAGTTTTTCAATCGTCCTAACCAGCGTTATAATAATAAAACGAGACGAGGCCCTTCGTGATAATCATAGGGTTTGATCTTTAGACCACGTGGCTGCATGGTTGCGGGTTAAAGGAACCCTAAGAATTATATTCTACTCCTATCTATCTGATTCGGTCTCTCTCACTTTGACTCGAGCCTCGCCCTATTCTAACAAACCATGGTGAGCCCAAATATGAAAGAGCTGAACACGCATGAACTTTAAACCAGCAGAATTCACTAACTCTTTACAATATGTGTACGGGAATATAAATAAAAAAAACCATGCATATGTATATATTTTATGGGACACATGCCATAAGATTTAGAAGCTAGATTCTCCGTGGCCTAATCCGAATTTAGAACGTTAGTTCTCGGCTTTACGAGATATAGACTCGATTCTTCAGAGTCCCGCTGAGTCGTCAGCAGGATTGGCCACCGACCTCCAATGTTCATCGACCAAACTTGCCACATGGTATTACTATTCAGTCTCTTCTACTCGGTCGGGCCATAACTTCCGGTATTAATGGATACGATACCACTGTGGGTCTAGATTTCTATCCCGTGTTATACGAAATACAAGTACGAATACATTTCCTGATGCGGAGTCTTCGGGCTGCGAAATTATTTAGCAGCGGAAATATTCTTAACACATTGGACCACCTCCGGTAGTCGTTTCATACAACACCGTCGAATTATCCAGTTTTCTGACAGCCCGACGTTGAAATTTTATACTTTTAGTCAACGTAATAGTATCCGCAACGAAGCAGTCTTGCCACAGTCACGATCAAAAGTTCGCTCTCCAGTTAGTTTTTGGAAACTCGGATACAACTTACAAAATTATCAAATGATGTGTTAGTTAATTGTTACATTTTATAGTAAAATTTTTCACTTTTTTGTGATAAACTTCGTCATATTTTTATCTGAACTTTAAAAAGACAAAAATCTGTACTGAAGTTGTAAAAGTATGCCGTGAGGGATAAAATTTTCTACTGTTCCCCATAAAACGTGTTTAAAGCTGTGCAATCTCTAGTTGCCAATATTTTAAATACGAAACAATGACTTTCACACTTTTCGATAATGATTCATACCAAGTGACTCAATGTGTAAAACTATTTCTCTTTGTGACTATTTGTTGAAGAAAAATTCCTAGTTTAATTGGTTAAAATTCGTATGAATCTTCTTAACAATCATACTGAACTGTGGGTAAAATTTGAGTAAGTTTGACCGTTTAGAAAACGAGTTATTAGTTGTAAAATATCATCTTTTTTCGTAACTTCCCATAAGACCTCGTGTCAAAGCTGCGATTTTGAACACTGAATATCTCGATTACCAGACGGAGAAACTTCCTCAATTTTTGACACATTATAATACGACGCTCAGGAAGATTCATGCAAAATTTCAAAAAAATATTTTGAAAAAGTTGCATTCGATCATTTTGCCGTTACTTTCCATATACTCTTATGATTATGGCGATAGAACCTCGTTTTAACAGTCATGGAAAGAAGCCTTGGCAGCGATTACCACTTGCAATAAATTCAAAGAATTTTCTTACGATTATAAGAATACTTCAATCGACATTGAACATTTGTATTTCCAGAGTAACCTCAACCTCCGACCGACAAAAGAAGTCAAACAATATATGCAATCAAAATTGCTAAGTTCAACTCTACCAGAGTGTCAAGTTTTTAAATTCGAGACTTAACCGCACGAGACCTCCCAGTTCGATACAATCAAAAGTTCCTTTTGTATTTTTACGGGCGCATATATAATTTAACCCGTCGCGGAGGGTAGTAATGAGGGGTCGATTTTTAGTGTTTCAAAAGTGCGAGCACAGCTGTTGGGTTAATTTCTTCCGTGAAGCCTCGTGTCGGCTCATTGACGCGAATCATAGAACACCGGAAGTGTCCAATACACCGCTGGACTAGATATCCTTCTCTTGTGAAACATCGAAGCTTGTTAACAAACGTGCGTGGTTATGAAGTCGTAAACCATGTATTTGAGCATATGCTTTACGCCCTTTTCATTTGTTTTGGGTCAATAAATAATTCAATATAAACACTCACACGTGTATAAGGATGAATGTATTGAAAAATGCCGGGTATGGAATACTCGAGTACTACGAAAACTGTATAGCGGAACAAGCTTGAAAAGCAATGACGCGACTGCGACCCAGAGGCAGCTGTGCGACATCTGCGGATTACGTTCTCGCACTACGCGAAGCTCTTTTCGCCCGCGCACATCGATGCTTCTCGCATTCAATGAGCATAAATGTTATATAGACGTTTATATATGGGGCATTCCACCATTTGTAATTATCATAGGTTTCATTTAAATGCAACTTTTTGGGTGACTATCATCGCCTAGTCTGACACTTTCGACAAGTTTTTTTTTCCCAAAATTACGAAAAAACATAACCACAAAACGGGCCATCGTGAAATTAGTCTTAAAAATCATGAAATTGCTTGAAGTTTTTTTTAATTTTTCTTTTGAAGAAAATCAAAATATAAAATGTCCTTCAAATCAATGATTTTTTGCTTCAACCTGCAAAAAAATCGATCAAACTTATGGGAAACATTTGTTTAAAAATACCTTCTACGGGGAACTCCTTTTAATTAGAAAAAAGCTCAATTTGTTCCATTTTTCAGCAAGTTATGGGTAAATGAACGAATAGAAATCGCATTTTTTTTTAATCATAAATTATTACCCGATCGGCAAAAAATTCTCAATAAATCAACAGAGCTCCTTACAATGGGTATAGCAGCTTAGGAAATTTTGAACGAAATAAAAAACCCAAAGGTTCTGGAGTGGCTGAGTTGGCGTGGAATGCCCCATTTATGTATAGGTATATATTTCAACCACAATTATCTTATTGCGAAGAAATACGGAGCATTCTCTGTGGTCCATCGAAGAAAAGACACGAGTTTAATAATGCGTGAAAGATCTACAGCTGTAGGGTATTGCGTCTGTATATGATGATGGATAAAACGTGAAGATGTACGAATTAATCGTTACAGCAATTTTGTCATACTCTCGTTCTATCGCGTGCGCGGCCTAAATAACAAAATTGTGCATTCTTCCTGGAAAAACGCTTAAGTATACGATGCCGCCCGCGTGGAGTTGCACATTGAAATCATAAAATTGAAAGCCTCGACAAACAGCTAGATCTCATTCGTGAGTATTTCGCGCGCAAAGTGTATGAAATTGCAATAAAATGCTGATGGTATGAATGGAAAAGTAATATTCGCAAACCACGAAATAATATGGCGGGAGAATAATTTATGTATTTGTAATTTACGTTGAGAATAACTTCACGAAAAGTGATTATTTCGAAGTGGTTGAGCTGGTACAAAAGGAGATTAGGAGTTTTTAGAGTTGTGCGGAAAGAGGTGGCTGACAACAGATGAAACATATTTTTCCTTAACTTCACATATTTCTGTCGTGCTTTTTTCTGCTTTTCCAATTAGGAAGACGCGATGGGGGTTTACCAAAAGTGGAGAAAAAAGAATAACAGAAAACGCCTGGAGACATAAAAACAGAGATTCTCGCGTAACGAGGGACTGCTGTGAATGGACCAGGATGGTAGTTTCTGCTCTCGAGGACTCTTTGCCACTTCCGAAAATAAACAAGGTTTGAGAAGACTCCGAGGAAGAGAGAAAGAGAAAAGTTGATTTCCTTGCTCCTTCGCGATATATACTCCCTCGCGAAGGAAACGTTTGTAATATCTTTGCTTCAGGAAATGAGATTTCTTATTGTGCAACGACCGGAGTGTTGGATCCTTTCAGAAAATTTATCCCATATTTTCTTTTTGTGTAACAACGTTTTCAAAAAATGTGCAACATTTATACATTTTTTTAAACAACAGCAACGGAGCGTTGGCATCAAAATTGTCGATGTAAATCGTCGGAGACTGCTTCTGTCAAGATCATTAGAAATATCTATTCGAAAATATTTATTTACACAAGTTCAAGCGGTCATATCTGGTTCAATGCAAAAATAAAAAAATAAAAAAACGTTTCACGAAGTATTTTTCAAATAGTATTTCATCTTTCTTTTTGTATCAAATGTGTTTTAAAATGACGACGTTATTGCCATTCTGGTGGGTTTTCTACAAAAAAAAAAAAGTTTTTGCGATGACACGATTTTCAATCGTTAAGTTTATTCAAAAAGGGAGAACAATCAAAAGGTCTTGAACAAATAATTCTTCAATATGTCATTCACAAAAACAAAATCCCAAACATTTCATGTAAATATTGCGCCCATTTCAATAAAAACGTTAATGTTTCTGTTGATGGATTAACCGAATTAATGTTATGCTTTTTCTATTCACCGCAAGAGTTTCTTTTTCCCAGATTATCACCAAAAAAGCTCTATAATTTCAACATATTTTGTATAGAAAAAAATGACCAAACAACTATAAACGTACACTTTACGAAATTCGCAAAATCGTTTGTCAAACATGAAATCATCGTGATGAAAAGAAAAAAATGAAAACACCTGTTATTTTGGATTTGAATTAAACATAAGCCCTCAATAACGCGAAGAAAAATTCTACATTAGACGATATTAAATTTGGTAAACACCATTTACTTTAATAATAGTCACAAAATTCGAATTATGATCCAGAAGATACAAGTTTTCTGTCATCTCCATTAAGTCATCAACGTACTGAAAAACTTTAACGGTTTAACGCATTCGAAGTGTCATTTCACACCACATTGTGCGACTTTGACAATGCACCAGCGTTTAAGGGTTCTTATGGCCGGAAAGAATTGAAAGGATTATTCGTGAAAATTTGAGACAATTGGAATCCGCACACACTTAGATGTTCATTGTACCCTTTGAGTGCAGGACTTGATGCGGCTTCGTTCCACTGTGCCACAGAAGGTTTTCTCTCCTCAGGAGATGGCGTGAAGCTCTCTGTGCACGATGTGATGGTGCTCGCTTAGCGATTAATCTGAAACTGTCGTGCGAGTGTGTCAAAACGCTGCATGGCGCGAGAGACACACAGACACACAGAAACAAACATTCACACGAGCCCCAACAATGTATCGTGGGGCGAACCACCCTTTTTTCTCGGAGAAAACTGGGGGAGTAATGCTTGGCACTTGAGAGCTTGACGTTAGATGACGTAAGCCCATTGCTTTCCAGCAAATAAAAATGGAAGAAGAGGCAGTTACAGAAGCAAAGAGATATGGTGAGGCAGACCGTTGAACAAAAGCGAAAAGATCGGATGACGTGAAAGTGAAAAAAAGGATCGAGGCAAAGAAATGAACGACGAGAGTTGAAAACAAGAAGAAGCAAAAAAAACCCCCAGTACAGGTATCGCATGGAGATGAAGAGTAGAAAATAAATAACATGCAAAGATACTCGTGTTGCAACAGAAAAAAAACTCAAAATGAAAGTATGTTGAAGAAAAACAGCTCTGTAGAAAAAGAGATAAAACAGAAGATTAAAGGAAGCGTGTGACGTAGAAAGAGAGCGATGAACGTGCATGGCACCAAACGATCCAACTTACTTTTTCAGATTACAACCGTCATCGGTATACATTTGCATTTGTCTGTAGATATTTTTCCATCTACTTCTTTGAGAAGGTATTGTTCAATTTGCAGAATGTTTTTCCGTAAGGAAAATACGTTGCGACAAGGATATTTCAAGATTACAGTGACCATTTTTCTAAAATGCAGCGTGAAAATGAGAAAATAATAAAATCAATACAAAAAAAATGTATTGAATAAAGATCAATATTTCGAATGCAACGAATCTATGTAAAATTAATTGTTGAAAGATTTATAGTAAAAAAAAGTTGCAGTCGTTCCCAAGACGTCGATCAGCGTGTGAAAAAAAAAACGACAATGAAAAAGTGAAGATTCTGGGCACGAGCCATGAGCCTGGTTCGGTTAGATAAGAATTTCGAAGCACGAGTGTCCCTTTGTAAGGATTCACTAGGACGAACAAACACGTGTTGCTAACAACCACGCCAGTACAATCTTTCTCTCTTCAAATGGTCGTCCGAGGCCATGTGAGCCACATGATTACAATTTTAGGGGAGGCTCCTACCGTCGAAAACCGTCTGTTTAAATCTATTTCGAGTATTTCTAAGAGTACTTTATGGTTGGACTAAGTCTTACTGTCCATATGAATACTTCACTCAGCTTTTTCGACACGTTTTCCTGTCACAAGGGTTTTGACAAATTACTAAAAAAAATTGCTCTGCAATTTAAAACATTTACTAATGTTTACACTATTGTAATTATTGCCTTTTGTTTATAATAATTTGTATTTAGCATCGAATCGATAATAAGTTTTATTCATGACAATTTGTAAAGATTTTTCGAACTAAATGATGTTTCACGATATGGTTTCGTTCTTATTAATGGACGAACTTTGAGTGCACTGCAGTTCATGAATAAAATCTCATATCTGCGAGTCGAATGAACAATGGATTTTTAAATCGGATCCAGAAAATTGAAATGAAAAAATCCTCTTTTAACGAGAGCTTATTTCCTCTCGAGATTAAATCACACGCATAAAGGTAGAGGTAACAAATGGTGGAGGCTGAAAAGAAAAAAGCCTATCAAGAGGAGCGCCATCAATGAGAAGCTCGTTAACGCTTATATCTATGTTCGTAATAAATCCTATCGGACATTTAAACAGCAGCTACGAATTCTCATATGAAGAAGAACCAACGTTCCCTCAAAATATAGGAGTAGCACGATTTTTCACTGCAGAACTTTGAATGCCGGAAGTTTAATTCAGCAGAGTCGTTACCTCGCTTCCGCACTATGAAAATTTCATCTTTTGCATGTGTGAAAATTGACGATATGAGGAAAAGCTTAAAAAATATATTTTTATCCTTTCATTTGAACGTTTTTAAGCGATTTTTCAAACAACATAATCATCTAAAATGTAAAAAGGAAACGTTGGAATCTTGGAATACATTCAGCAGAACTTCTGGAGCAAATATCCGAGAATAGATTTTTTCGCATGTGCTGCGGGCTCAGCATTTGAAAAAAAACATGAAGCTCAAGCTAAAGAGACACGTGGAGAACGTCCGGAGATGTTAGCAAACGAAAACTGCAGTCATTGACACATCCACATCTCTTTATATGGGAAGCGATTTAGTGTGAGCCAGTCTGCTAATGACTAGGGGACCGGCGAATTTTGCTTGTTACTGTACACGCAGTATATACATGTACGAAAGTCTCTCTGGAGTCCCTTTCGGATCGGAGATCCGAGCTGGCGCCGAGCTATAATAACCATTCACCCACGCGGAGCCACAACCGCTTTTTTTATTTTTATTTCCATTTTTTGCACACACGCAGCAGTTACAGTGAGGGAGATACAGTCAGGGCATATTTTTCTCGCAGCGATGCGACGAAGGCTCAGTGATCCCTAACCGTTTGAATTTCTGAACCGAAAGCCACTCGGAAATTTCTGGTTTCAGTCGCGATTCTCGTCCGTCTCGGAGCTATAAATCCTTCCGGCTAAATATAGGACCGAGCGAAATCCTCCTTCTTTCACCCCTTGTGATTCATCGGATCTTGAGATCGAATGTATTCACTAGAATCAATATAATATCGACCGCATCAAGAAACAGAAAGACGTAACCAACGTTACTTCGTGTCTTTCATCGTATTGGCGATTCTCTTTCGTACAGTAAAACTTTTTGTATTTATACTCTCGTGCGACAGACCATTAAACAAGCAACATTTTTTTTCTCCTTGCACATAAACACAGCAAGCTCCTTTCAATGCTTCTCCTTCTTAGAGTCAATATTGTCAGATGCATCGGTCATTTTCTCAGAGGGGACTTTTAGAATCTACAAGCAGAAGACGCTCGACTGTACGATTCATTAATTACAACCTTGTTAATGAGATTAAAAAAGGACCGAGAATTAATGATTCGATAGAATAAATAATCAACGATAGTTCATTACGTGAATAAATCGACTCGTATTTTTTCACTGACTGTTATTCACAATAACTGAGATCAAAGTATTTTTTTTTTTTTTAGACAAATTCCCTAAATTATCATACCAAGCGTTCAATATTCATTTAAAATAGTCCGTGAAACAAAAAAATATATATTTTCTTCCTAAAAAGGATGACAAAATGAGAGAAAACTTCGCTCATTATCAAAACTATAATCAGTCAACGCCTTTGCCCCGTTTCTAGCGGTACTCACAATCATCAATACAATTTTCGTTCAAATTAATAGAATCTACAAGATAGTCGATCGGCACGTAACGACTTGGGGTGAATTGTCATTATTCGGGAGAAAGAGCCGAAAATATCGATAATACAATACGAGGGAGGGAAAAAAACTGGTTGATAGCTTAGAAGCTCTGGTTGCTGAGGAACGCGCCCTTAAATGTATCACGCGCTATTTTACTATATATCCATATATATGAGTGCATGTATTTTTCGATCGTATTATTCGTAGCCGAATGAAGCAACCCTCGTGCCACCGTCGTGACTCGTCTCTGTGCGGAAGACATAAATCCAACTCCGCGGTTTCCCCAAAGAAGAGCATAGCAACACCACCAACCTCCCAAGTACGCAAGTTTCTAATCTATCTTCGACATCTAAGCTCATTCGTCAAGTCCCGTATGCTTTCTAACCCCCATTTTATCTGAGGCTTTTCCTATCTGCTTATATGTATAATGGCACATACATAAAGATAAATTCATGTATATACGTAAACATAAATACATAAACGTACATCAAATACGTACGTACACTTCTGTAGATGCCATGCCCCGCAGACTTACGTTTCTATACCACCCTCGTCATTATAATTTACGCGAGAAGACTTAGAAAATGAATAAAAAATACAAAATTTGAAAAAAATGGATAGAAAATGAAAAAGAAAAAAAATATATTTAAAAAATGAATGAAAAATAAGAAATAAATGAAAACGGAACACCGATGCTGTTATTTCTTGGAGTAATGCTTGACGATGACAGCAGTTAATTACAAGTAAGCAAGATATTTTCATTGTGATGTATAATTAACGTTTAGTCAGCTCTTGCCCCTAATTTGTGATTTTAGGAATGTTTCGTTTATAATGTGACAAATTATTGTTTATTTTGAATTTTTGTACGGGCTCTATATGTTTTCGTGCAACATTACGACGAGCGACATCTGCACGATGTATCAAATGTTTTGTGAATGTGTACAGGATGTATTTTTTTTTACGATTAGCTACGATACACATGTGTCGTAGTGAACAATAGAGAACAAAGCGTTTCTAGAACAGTAAGTTTCTGATATTTGTATAGATCAACGCACGCGTTTACTATATATTTATAAACATAAAGGATGCAATGGGGTATGTGCGTAACGTGCGTGCATCGATCAATCGTCCGTTTCTAATCCGTTTCTAATCCTAAATGTATTCCCATAACGGAGTCTACTCATCAAACAAGCCTGGAATATTATCTTTGTGTCCCATTTTAACCTGCAGGGTACCATGATGAATGAGGACGCCGAAAAACTTATTCATCAAAACTTTATAATTCTTCGAACATTCCTTTCTGACTAATGAAATCTCTTATGGAGTTACTTCAAATTTATTAAAAATATGAATTTTGTTTTATTGGTTTTTTTCCAAATCCAACGAAATGGATTTGTGAAACCTTTAGGAACAAACATCGAAATTGCTTTGTAGGAATCTTAGGTTACGGTAGACCAATAAAAAAATCTATGTTTTTCCGACCCCAGGAATGAATTACCAAGTGAAAAATTGATATAACAGCATTGAGAAATCTTCCAACAGGTTTTTAAATGAATTTAATGTAATAATTATTAACTCAAAAAGCATTTTGTTGTATCTCCAAGTACCAAAAGTCGACATCGAATAAATGAAGCTGCTGAATTAGTTCGATTAGATATTGTATCTAAAACGAATGAACGGTGGTTATAAATCCATCAATTTTTTTCTATTTTACAGAGGGATAAAGTCGATGACTCGAGTCGTGCCAATGGATCACGTAATATCGACTCTGACACCTGAACCCAATAGATACGTTTTGTTTTTTGTATTTTTTTTTGTTCCACAGCTGACATCTAGAGTGCACCGTAGCACGGTCTCGCATTGAATTATGATAATTTTCTTGGATATTCCCCTCCGACAGAGGGGGGACGTCAAACCGGGATTGACGCGAGTGAGTTTCGCACTGGCAAATTCATGTAGCGATGGAGCATTCATCGCGGGGTTTCGCCAGGGATGCTAAAGCGAAGAGGATGGGCCGCCACTGGATAGAAATGGCGCGAAAGGAGGAGGAGGACGAGAAGGAGGGGGGGAGACGGGGTCTGGATAGAGTTTTGGGGTGAAAGTCGTGGCACGAGGCATGCGTAACATGGGGTGCCTTACCGATGAGTCATACTTCATCCCCTGCGGCGTGCGGGCTGCGGGGGAACCAGGGGAAAGGGATGGCTGCATTCCTCCCCCTTTTCCGCTCCATTCCCTTCTACTATCTCGACATTCTCTATGCTCTTCTGTGAATATCTACATGTACCACAGAATATCATCTCTTCTGACGGTTTCAGCACGTGATATAAAGTACATAGAGGGCTCTGGAGTTCGCTTGATTGAAATTATATGTCTTTTCGTCTGCTCTCGAACGTTGCAATTCCTTTTTTCCTAGTTTTTCCTCTTCATTAAAAAGAGTAAAAGTACGGCGCAAAGAGAGAGGGAGAGGGAGAGAGAGAGAGAGAGAGGGAGAACGGTGTAGATTAGAGTGATCGAAGCTTCTTCAAATATTGCGCATCGTGGGCTTTTTTTTGTTGTTGATTATTATATGCAACGAGACACCATACACATTCCATATGCTGAAGATTGACAGTTCGACAATATCAAAATTTTGAATCTCGAGAATAGTGACAGCTCGAACAAATCAAGATTACGTCTTTGGATGACTCAAGATTTGGGTATAATTCAGGTTGTCAGACGTCAAATTGTATGGAAGATTGAGAATCTGTGAATCTTTCGAATCGAGGTCTCGGATAATCAAAGCTTTTGAAAATACTGGTTTCGACAAACTGGATGTTCCAAGCAAGCAAAGTGCATTCATAGCTTACAAGCAAAGACCTCAATAAACTGGAAATTTTTCCCAAACATCGTCTTTTTTTCAAATTTCGGAAAGCGTTTTCAGAATTGTTACACACAAGATGAATAATTCCGTCACGTTCGAAAGAGCAATAAAAAATAATTATTATACCGAACTACAGTGAAGAGGTAAATGAAAATGAATGTCGCACAGCACGTCACAAGTTATACAAGTCCGTGCCCTTTTGCTTCACGTAACAGTTAAGATGGAAATGTCCTGCGGAGCATGTTCTTCAAAAATTACTCTATACCTTCGTACGCATATATTAAACTTTGAAAAACTATATGTAATAAGAGAATGAGTAAGATGGAAGGTGCCTGGTCACAGAAAAGAAACCGGCATTTTAAATTTATTTTGAGATTATTCAGGGAAACGTTTTGGACCACTGGGAGAAGAAGTTTCTCTGTTACATGTCTTTTTTCTTTTTTTTTCCTCTCTTTCCCTCCCTCTCTCTCTCTCTCTCTCTCTCTCTCTCTCTCTCTCTCTCTCTCTCTTGAGAAAGATACAGCTGGCTCTGAATCATCAGTGCCATGGCCACGTCTCGTCGTCCGGGTTGTACGATACATCTACAGTGAACTCTCTGAACGTCACGGATAAGTTGCCGCGACGTTGTCACGTTTTACAACAGTTCACGTCTGTTTGCACCAAAAAAAATATCTGTATTTTCAATATTTATATCTATTTCAATATATTAAGAAGGATCGATCGTTTCTTATGCGTTCGATAAATTCCAAGTTTAATTGTTTGAAATTCGTATGAATCTTCTTAACAATCATACTCAGCAGTGGGTTGAATTTAAGGAAGTTTGACCGAGTTATTAGTTGTAAAATATTGTCTTTTTTCGTAACTTCCGTTAAGACCTCATGTTAAAGTTGCGATTTTGAACCCTGAATATCTCGATTACCAGACGGTGAAACCTTCTCAAATTTTTTACACATTATAATACAACACTCAAGAAGATTCACGCCAAATTTCAAAAAATTATTTTGGAAAAATTGTATTTGATCATTTTGCCGTTAATTTGTGTATACAATTATAATTATAGTGATAGAACCTTGTTAATATACTTAACATATGATTTTGAATTAAAAAAAAAAACGATATGCATTGATAGAACACAACATCGCAACGCTATATGCAAAAATATAGCAGGTTCTTGTCCTACGAGCCAGAACGCATCCTCTTCTCCCGGTCTTTGTTCTCTGATCACCAAAGTTTCGACTCTGTTTGTGTATCTTCATACAGACATACATGCATGCATGTAAAATGGACGAGATGCTACCATTGTTCACGTCGATCGACTTCAATCGTACGGCGGACAAACGTTAACCCCTTTCCGATCGAAGGATTAAATTGTCGGCTGCGTGAAATAGACAATCAGAGTGATCAGCCCGACGTCTGTTGTTTTTTCTTCTTTTTCCATTACCTGTCAGCGCTTTTCGCAAACCCGTGGGAAGAAATCAACGCAGCGGCACAATTAGAGCATTGTCTCATGCAATTAGACGATTTGTCAGGACTGCAAATGCAATTTAGAAATCCACGACCGAAGAAATAACGTTTCCTAAGAATTTATCAATTCTCATTCAATCATTCTTCACGAAAATCTGATAATTTTCAGGATGAATAAAACTTCGAGGGATGCTTTCAAGTCCTAATCGTTTCAATGGTTGTTGCATGGAACTTTTTCAGTTTTTTATGAAATTCGATATCTCCACTTCAAGTTACTAAAAGTTGTAAAAAAAAGACGAAAAAAACACCACAGTGTAGTGTTTTGATGAAAACTTCATCTTGACTTAAGTTGAGTATATGTGGAATTTATGATTCTCAGAAATTGGATGAATATTTTAAGGTAGGCTCAAATATCGTGAATACTGACGCGAGTGTGAATATCCAGAAGACTGGTAATTCGTGTACACGAAACTATGGAAGTTGTTTAATTTATGAGCCATGGACTTTCGTGGTGTACCATGAGCTACGATGCACTCGCGTAGTTTTTCATATTACGTACGCATTTATGTACGCAGTGAGTATTTAGCAACATATGATTTCTAAAATAAAAATATAAAGTCTGTACATGGGCCATTATGACGGGGTATGTAAATGCAGTGTCCGAAATCTTGCACAAAAACTACGTACAAAAAAGAAACTAAGTCCTGAAACGAAGTGTCTTTATTATCCGTTTGCTCCAAACAGTAAATAAATAATGAAAAAAGAACAGTATTTCTACCTTATTTTTGTAAATAAGGAGGTTCGATCGTTTCTCATACGTTCGATACAGTCCAATCTTAATTGTTTAGAATTCGTATGAATCTTCTTAACAGTCATACTCAACTGTGGGCAAAATTTGAGGACGTTTGACCGTTTAGAAGTCGAGTTATTAGTTGTAAAATATCGTCTTTTTTCGTAACTTCCCATAAGACCTCATGTTGGAGTTGCGATTTTAAACACTGAGTATCTCGATTACCAGGCGGTGAAACCTTCTCAATTTTTTTACACATTATAACACGACGGTCATAAAGATTCCCGCAAAATTTCAAATAATTATCTTGGAAAAATTGTATTCGATCATTTTTCCGATACTTTGTATTTACTATTACGATTACGGCGATCGAACTTCGTTAATACGAGACTTAGGACAGCCTGTATATTCTCCAATGGTGCATATGCACCGAGTACAATGAGCTCAAGTGCAGTACGAAGAAAGCCCACGTTTGATTATTCTCAAGACTTTGGCCATTGCTATGCAGTAAATATAAATAAATAAATGTATATATATATATATAGATATAGAGAGAGAGAGAGAGAGAGTGAGAGAGAGAGAGAGAGAGAGAGAGAGAGAGAGAATTGCCGGGTAAGTATTAAAGATTCAAACATGCATCGAGTCCCCTACGGGCTTTGCTTCTCTCGCTTACTCATGTACGTTTGTATGGCAACGACCCAATCTAAGACAAGCGTCAGCCCAACTCTTGCACGCATATTTTAAGCCCTTCTGATACTGGGCTTTCGAAGCGTATGTCCATGCACATCATTTGGATATACATTCAAGCGAACTATTGAGTATCTGTAGTCGTCGACGTATACTTGTACACACGGATTTATTATTTACGTGCATTAATGGCCCGTGGCGCACGTCTCTGTCACGGTCGAGCTCCACGTGCAACAAGCCAACAAGCGTGCATTACATATCTGTATATAGAATCCACGCTTGTTGCACTTAGATGTGTACATGTATTGCTAGTTTTATAAGAAAATGTATACTCGAATAACAAGGTCAAAGAATAACCGCTAGGAACGTTAATTCATCGGACAAATTCATCATTATCTTCCCCATTATTCGATGAGTTCAAATGAAATAAGATTCCAAAAGAAATGGAGGATCATCCGGTCGATTTTGAAGAAAATTTGAATACGAGATGTTGGGTGTTATTATACGTGATTAAACACGCCAACAAAAACAAATCCAATGCCATGGCACCCTGATAATGACATTTTTTGACACTTTCTTGAATCTTTCATAATTGTTGGATTTACTGATTGAAATGATGAATTGTGGGTTGGCATTTTGTTGGGTTCTTTCACATTTTGCTGCATATTCACTTCTACGTGGTAGAAAAAGGATGGAACATAATTCGAGTCCTCGACAATAACACACACTCAGGGTGTGAGCCACTTTTGCTGTAACAGTAGATTCTTGGTAATTTTAAACTCAAGAGAGAAAGAGAGGTGTAAAAATAAAAAAAGAAGACATTTCGCGCGCCCTGGTTCCACGAGATGGGCGAGGTGAGACCCAAACTCGAAAGCCTCTCGTTTTGTGAGCAAACGGACAGGAGATTCTCTACATGCTGGTCGAACCCTTTGAAAAACTTCTTCAACAGGTAATTTTTGATCTCCATATTCTACCAAAGGCTTTGACGCGCGTTGTATACAAATTGAAAAATCGTTAAGACATCGAAACGAAAACGAGGAACTAAGAATTGTCAAACTTTCCAGATTACCAATTCGACATTTTTCTTGATTACTTATTTCACGTATTTACGCAGAATGATGATAAAAACACACTTTCCAAATGAGGCCGCGTGAGTAACGCCGAAGGAATGCGTTATCCGTATAGACTCGCATGAAAATTCATTTGAAGTTCAAAAATCGATAAATGCACGTTTTAACTTTCAGGGCTAATTATACCCAAAAAAACGTCTCAATTCTACTTTCTCAACAGAATACTCGTGAATGTTCAACATTTTTTGTTTGGTAACGATGGATAATTAATAATGGTCGTGATTCACGCAGTAATTACCACAGAATGTGGACGCAAAGATGGTGTACGCAAACCCATTTGGTTAAATTTTTATTTGACGACAAGTTATTCGGAACGATTTATAAAATCTCGTCGTTAGAACGCAAAAAAACATTCAATTATCGGGAGCCACACCACATAGAAATTTTGGGGTTTACTCAGAAAAAAAACAATCGAATTTCTTCGTATTCCAACGATGTGAGCATCGTTTATTGCTCGCCGTTGCAAATATATTTCTTGGCAGTTCTATCGTGGCATTCGTATCGAAAAATTGTTTTCCAATTTTTCTCACATACAAAATGGTTTTCGGGCATGAGTTAATAAAGGAAAGTTGTTGGAAATTGACTAAAGAACGGCATACTCCAAATTCAAGGTCCTCCGAGGTAATATGTTCTTGCTGTTTAGTTAAAAAAATTGCGAACATTTTTTCTTTAGATTTTTTTGAAAAACTAAATGCAGCTTCTTTGATGTTGCATAAAAATGTATGCAGTTTTAGAAGGCTTCGCCATGTAGGAGCGAAAATATTTATTGATGAAAATGTAACTTTTAACACGAGCTCTTATGAGAGTCTACTGAAAATTGTGATTTTTACCGATAAATATCTGAACTTATTTCGTTCGGTGAAACATTCTAAAATTTACTACGCACGTGCATATGACATCAAAGATTTATTCAAATTTTCAACAAAATCTTAAGAAAACGATATAACGATAGAACTACCTCAAGCCGATAAACTTGTAACGATTAACGGATCGATCATAAAAACACCAAAGAAAAACAAGTGTGAAATTTATGGCCGAACGGAGTGTCGTATAAAGTTGTGTATGTCTAAGTTAAGAATTTGTCTCTCGATTGAAGCCGAGTCACGTACCATGCCTTCGTCGATAGAAACGTCTTCCTCGAAGTAACACTCGTCAGCTTCATCCGGTGTGAGCGCCATGTTAGTTTCCGGTGACTCCTTGACGTCCTGTTGCTGCTGTCTTCTCAGCCAATCCATGATAATTATATTCAATTGATATCGTGTGCCCTTGGAAGCTTGATACCGGACTGACAGGCAATCTCGAATGAGCTATGCTTTACGATTTTTATTAATTGTTAATTCTTTTGTGTCCTCGAACTATCTGCCACTTATTTCGTTGGCATTTTTCTTCATCCATATTTTCCCAATTAAGAGGCGTAGAAAATCGTGCCAGGGTGTGCAGAGACGATACGGTAGAAGCAATTATATTTGAGATTGAGAAAAAAGGAAAAAAAAATAAAGTAGAAATCGGTAGCAGCTCGGGTCAGAGGTCGTGGGAGAGTCGGGGGAGCGCTTATCGCTCGATTCGATCGATAAAACGAGTCATTACAATTGCGCCCACGAATCGGTCACGCCGTTCACCGGTTAAGTGTCCGTCCCTGTTTAATGTGTGCGCGCGCCTATATAATCATGTGCACATATGAATATATATCTTCAAAAAGATATATAATCTATAGTTACGTCAATTGTACATAAATCTTTCTCTTTCACTCTAATCGGGAGTTCGTGACATTTGCTAAATGTCAGTCTCACTTCATCCGTTAGTTCCGCACAAAAAGACACACGCCAACACAACTATATCTGTACTAAACACACATAGGATAAAAAGTAGAACATAGATAGAGAAGAAATCGTAGAAAAGATTTTGTTGTATCGCTTTGGAGGAATGAGAGTCTAGTCTCGATCCCCTATTTTCCTTTCGATCTTATCAGTGAGCACGATAAATAACATCGGCAACATACGCACGGTTCACTCAACTATATTTCTCCTTAAAACTTTCATAAACTGGTACACTCGCTGAATAGATGTTTAGGATGAAAAATTCGTTGAACTAATGGCTAAATTAGAGAGGACAATTTTTTGTCAGACGGTCAAAGAGAACATTTATTCACTGGGCACTTACACACACACAAACGCACATACACTAAACCTCCGAGCGATCTTATTGTTATTGTTGCACTCAATGTTGCACCGAATGTTGATGTATTCACAAAAACTTTGAACTTGCACAAATGATATTTTCACTTCTGGCACGTCATCGAGTTATTCGGTGAAAAAGAAGAATTATTAATGGAAAAGATGTATTTTTGAAAGCTGCATAAGCGAGATCCACGTGTAAACTTTCTTCGCGTCGAAGGCTGCTGGGTGGAAAGAAGAAAAGATGATAATGACGAAGAAAAGCGTGTATCTCGATATGATTCACGCGCGTGGACGGGCCGAGCCGGTGCAGCTGCAACTGCGGGCGAGCGGAGAATGCTGGAAGTTCTATGTTGGAGGATGGCTCGGGGTTACTGCCGTTGCTGCTGTAGGTTCGAAAAGCCGGCCGGAAAGCGACGGCTGCTTCGTGTATAGCCCGGGTCCGCTTAGTGTAAGCGCGAGCCACGCAGCCGGAGAGCAAAAGAGGAATGGGCGTATGGGGCTAGCGTGAGCGAGACAAAATTATTGCGTGAGTGTAAGAGAGAGAGAGAGAGAGAGAGAAAGTGGAGAAGGGGGACAAAGAGAAAGATAGAGAGCGACTAGTATGAGTATGAGTCGGAACGAATGCTGACAAACAAAAGGGCGTAATAGAGACGATTCTGCATGTAACGCGATGTAAGTCGAAACTTTTTGCTTTACTAGAGATTCATGGAGATGGGGAATGAGCAAGAGAGAGAAACGAGAACTTGTGTATACTACTAAGAAGGGGAAAGAGGGGGATCGTCGAGTTATAGAGCAAAGCAGTGTGGAGAGCGAGAGAGAAAAAGGGAGAGAAAGCGAAATGGTCGAAGGTAGGGTTTAGACATATCGGAGCAGCAGAGTGAAAGAGAGAGAAAGAGAGAGAGAGAGAACGAAATTTGATGATAGGGGATGGAGCGATGAGGGAGGCCGTGGAGGGGATAAAGCGGCAAAGAAGCGAGGCATAGGAATCGGTGCGGGGGCGTAGGAACGAGGGTGGCCACGCCGCGAGGGCTTTGCTCTTCTTTCCTTTCTCTCTCGTTAGCTTCTTTCTCGTTTACTCGCTATTTCGTCCTCTCCTTCTCTTTCTCTCTATTTTCCCTCGCGATCCTTCTCTCTCTCCATCTCTGCTCCTTTCCATCTTATGCTTTTCATATATACATCTTTTTTGCCATCGCTATCTCAGAATTTCTCCCCGAGTCTCTCTGCACTTCGCCGCCGGCTCGCTATTTCTGATTCGGTATCGAAACATTTTTTTCTTCCTTTCTTTCTTTATTCTTCCTTCATCTCTCCTTTCTATAGTTTTCTTTGGTACAATTTCTATCAGTCTTCCACTCCATTCCCTTTGATCCACTTGTTTTCTTTGCTGATGCTTCATTTTGTTTTTTATTTTCTATTCCTTCTTGCCGCATCTTTTTGCAGAAGATAATTGCTACTTCATCCTCTGCGGCCTTCTGTGCATAATTGCGCGATCTGTCTCTTATTTATGTTTTTTCTTCTATTGATTATTTAAAAATACAAAATTTGCCACGATTAAAAAATACAAATACGCATCAGAAAACACAAAAGTAGTGAAGCACGTCGTTCTTCACCTACGAAATGTTTAGTTGCATTTATAGTAAGACTTGAAAAGTTCACATTTTTCATTTTCGAGAAGATTCGCTCATATCAATTGTTTGGGCAAATTTAAAAATCACTGTATATGCTCACGTGCCCTAGCAAATCACATTCTGATATGTCCCAAGACGTATTCCTACAAATCATCTCATATCAGTCTCATGTGTGTCGTAAGAGATCAACGGAATTTGACGGGTCAACGCTTACGAAAGCACGGGGGTTCTTTTTGTTACAAGGGTAAACCCTACGTTGCTTCTGCTTTTTGAAATATTTCTTGATCCAAGGCCCCTTCATGCATGGAAACGCGAGTTGGAAAAAAAAAACAAAATATCTATATTTAAAGAATTCCACGATTCTTGAAGAAACAGGGATTTTCGAGTTTTTACAAAATATTTCCATGCCCACTTCTTTCATTTATTGCAAACATTTTTGACAATGACGATTTTGAAAAGCTGTTGAAAAGACCTTTTGAAAAAAATACTGCTCTCGGTTCTTCTAGTTGAAAGACTTCAATTTTTTGTTCAAAAAATGTATCGTGATGAAATACGATTGTCAAATTCATAAAAATTCAATGCTACTCATGGAGAATATGCTTCCGTGCCTCGTTCTCTTGCGAAAAGCCATTAATCGTGGACCCAACGAAATGCGATTAATTTTCCACGAGTGCTCGATCGCGAGGGGTTGCAAAAGGGTTACCGAATAAACTTCATCCCACCAAAGCGTCCAGACGAGCGCACACCTATACGTATTATAACACGTACACAAATTCGCGTATATACGAATGATGTACATTTATCTACGTATATATATCAATATATATAAGTGAGAATACAAGCTGAAGCAACAGTGCGATGCGATATTTCGGTGGTCACGGGCTGTTGCCCCTAATGAAATACGGACGGTGATACATCCCTGAATCCGTGGGGTCCACATGGAACTTATGGTCCAGTCTGGCTCGTCCGCCGTTCACGTTCCGAGACGGATGAGACGAGAGAGAAACAGATGAATAAAGAGAGAGAGAGCGAAAGAGAGAGAGAAAGAATCTTTGGATGGAAATCCAAAAGGATCGCCATGAGAACGAAACGGAGGAAAAGAGAGAGAGAGAAAAAACGAAAGAAAAGAAGAAACGAGTCGATAGATCTATATCTATATATTGCCACGCGCGCGCGCGCATACAGACATGTAGAAATGACGACGACGAAGCGATGCTGACGCATTCGAGTAGCATGTAGTGAACGAGTAGAAGTGAGAAAGGGCCAAAGTGAAGTGAAGAAGAATTTACAGATCCTCTATATAGATATATATTCCCTTCGTGAGGACTAAGGCGCGATAAAACTTCCCGGTACTTTACAGAAACTAGAAAGAAGAGGGTTGCAAAGCGGTTGGCTTCGCTATTAGCAAATGTGTGCCATTTGTACTGAGAAAATGAGGAGTGTAGAGCTGGTTATTGGCACTTCTCAATCAAATTATCCGAAAATATAGCTTCGAATCAATGTTTAGTAATGAATTTTTTATAATGACATCGATCCATTGATTGTTTAATTGAACTCGAACATAATAGACTTTTTTTTTGCTTTTAAAAAGGTCACCATCAAATTCTTTTCTACAATAACGATGGAAATCACCCTTCGATTTGGGTTCTCATTTTTTTTTTGCACACTCTGTTGATTTGATCATTAGGAGCAGCCGTGCGAGCTGAATGAAATAATTGAAGGTGTAAAAACCATGAAATGCAATAATGAAACAGAAAGAGAAGAAACGAAAAAAGGCAGTTGTTCGTAAGTAAGTATGAGTAACGAGAAAAGAGAAGTCAGTACAGAAACCAGTGATTAGTAAACTTCCGTAATTAATAAACTCTTGAGAAAAGAGTATTTTAATGAAACGTTGGAAGGATATGACAACGACTGTTTTATTGCGTCTGGTAGCTAGCCAATCTCTGAATCGTTTTGGTTCAATGATATAAAGAGTACGTCCACGAGAGACGGAACCCCGCGGTTCTACGTGTTAGTCATGGTTGCCTATGGCAACCCACGCGGGCGTAGGGCTCACGCTCTCGTGAGAGGGTTTTCGTGAACGCGCACCATCCTTGGCAGGTTTCTTTCTCTCTTTGTTTCTTCCTCATCCTCTAAATCGCATCAGTCTCTCTCTCTCTCGCACTCCTTTTGGTGCGCTTTGAAAATACACTACACGATCCAGTGCTTCTCTTTACGCCATCATTTTCTAGCGTTCATATGAGCAAGCTCGTGTAAGCTTATTTATATGTATATATAAAAACGTGCATTCGTAAGATAATACACAGGCTCAAGTTTTCAGTATTCACGTTTTAGCCACCAACTGCGCCAATTCAGGTTCCGTCATTATTCGAATCAAGGAAAACGCTGTACGATAGATATATCAGCGACGTCTATTAAAGTTTGATCTGTTAGAACAAACAGACATTTTGATAGGGCGTACTAATTGGAAAAAGCTCATCATTGGTTGAATAAGTTAGACTGGAAGCCTTTCTGATCGTATTTAAGCTTCTACTAAAAGTCAATGATCGTTCTTAGTTTACGACTAGTTGCTCATGAGCTCCTTTGAACTGCCTCTTTGTAGCAGCATGAGCACTTTAAAATTAACGTGAACTACCATTGAGCAAACTTTTGATTGCTTATGGCTAATTAATCACTAAATACCAACCACGTATGTTCCCTCGCTACCAGAAGAGGAGTAAAATTCAGTACGTTGAACAGACAAAATCTGCGGTCGAAAAAAATTTCCAACCAACACTTGCAACTTCATTATATCATAAAATCAATAATCGAAATTAGTGGCTGGATTGTCTATCGCAGAGGATTTATAATTCAAAGGGTTTGGCAATCTCACGGACAGGGTGGAGGCTGAAGTATCACTGTAACAGCCAACCAATCACCCTCGCACGCGTTTACGGGGGTTGTGAGAGTTAATTGATTTCCCTTTTGCTGCTGGGCTCTGGGGCTCGATGTTCTTGTCGAGTCGATCGTTGTTTCCTCCATAAACACGTATATGCGTTTTCTCATACGTATATGCGCGCTGAGGTCTTTAGGTGGAAGTGTATCGCCATTGGCTACATGGAAACTGCGTTATCAGCTCGAACAGGGTGAACGATACGACTACACGAAGTAGGAAGTGAACGCTACAAAATTGCACACACTAAACGTCTGTATACACAATAAATACGAAAAAACGTCTATTAAAACAAGTGTGCTACGAGCTATTTCGTGTCTTGGGGATGAAATAATAAAAAATATTACCTAAAGAGACCGAAAGAGAAAAGCAGCTGCATGTAGTGTGAAATTTCGATAGTGTATTATCTGCTGGTATAGGTATTATTTGTTCTCACACATATATCTATTGTCACTTATACATTTTCTCATTTGTATGTGAGTATATATAATGATTATACATATATATGTGCGTACACATAAAAAGTATATATAATATAACCCATAATTGACATTAGAGTCACTGCTAGAGCTTATCGGCCGGAAGTGAATGGCCGCAACTGCTGTAAAAGAGCGATAGAGAATAAGGAGAAAAGATAGAGAACGAAGGGAGAGAGAAAGAGGAGAGGGCATTTGGTTACGAAAGATTGCGAGTGCCGTGTGACCGTACATTATATCGGCACGCGATATCAAAACGTACTAAGACCAGCGACCTAATATATGCACGTCGGAATTTAAACTACTACTTGTCGCAATTTGACCCGCCTTTAAACGTTTGCGAAACAACGCTGCTACATAGTTAATGCGACGTTATTGTAGGGACTGTTTTAGGTTATGCATTACTTTGAAATTCGAGCTCGAT
Source organism: Campoletis sonorensis (assembly GCA_013761285.1). Taxonomy (NCBI): domain Eukaryota; kingdom Metazoa; phylum Arthropoda; class Insecta; order Hymenoptera; family Ichneumonidae; genus Campoletis; species Campoletis sonorensis. The sequence continues at coordinate 658,733 of JACEOJ010000133.1, forward strand.
CATTGTTGCAAAATGCATAATATTCCCTGAATTTTTCGTTATATTTTACTGATTCGAAAAAGTTTTTGAGAATGTTTAAAGTACAGGGAATCAAATACATTTCTATCAATTATTTCTCATCGAAATAATGTAATAAGAACAAACGAGAGTAATGAAAAATATATACGCATTTACAAACAATTGTATGAATTGAAAAAATCATTCAATAACATGGGAGTTAATGAACGATCGATAAATAATTTTGAATTCAAGCGAATGAAGCAATTATTGTAACTGCAGAAGTTCATTCCAACAATCGTTCCAACAATTGTTCCAACCAATTTCCAACAATCGTATATAAGTTCAATTAGCCTAAATGACGTTTTCATTGAAGCAAATGGTGCCTACTGATGAAAATTTTTCGTTATTCATTCAAGCGTAAGGAATAATTGATTTTTTTTTTTATTTTCACTGCCGATATACATATTTGGATGATGACAGCATAATTTGGGCTATCGTGAAAGAAGGTCACGTGTTACACGTGCAGAATGGGGTTGAGACTCCTCAACCCTTCTTCATAACCCTCACTCGACCCTGACACGGTGTACTAGATTTTTTTTTTCTACAGTAATGACAGACACTGTTTATTCGAAAATCGACGAACATGGTAGTCGTCCACGTGTCTTTCTGTTTCCATTTTTTTTTCCAACGTATAGCGACGACCCTCTTTGTAAATACGCGCATCGTACAGATCGAAGACACGCGTGAATTCCCCAGTTCCGTGAGTATTTATACGACGCGTTGATTGCCCCGCAAGCATAGTTACTAATTACACAATTAAATTCAATTCACGTGGTTCCCTATGCTCGCGAGTTCCCATGTGTCTAAAGTATACAAACGATTTATGCACAGTTCGATTGCAACTGAACGCACTAATTAACTAACGTCATCATTAGCCTTAATCGTAAATCCTTTTGTATTTTATTTACAAACGGTCCTATCGATACGAGTAATTATACAAAATTTACTGATGATGTTGGCAATCGATACAGTAATGGGAACTCAAACTATTCTCGTCAATTAAAAAAAAAAAAACCATGTTTTATCTGGCGGGGATAAATGTTCATGGTCCTGATATTTCATTCGAATTAATACTTACTTATAAATTTTGGGGATGATGAATTATTCCTTGAAAAATAAATTCAATCTTATTCAGAACGAAACATATCATTTCTCACGATCCAACATTCTTTTAATATGACATAAAAATACACTTGAGGGAGTTCGATCATTTCTCATGCGTTCGATAAAATTCAAGTGCAATTTCTTTTTATTCGTATGAATCTTCTTAACAATCATACTCAACTGTGGATAAAGTTTGAGAAAAGTTGACCGTGTAGAAATCGAGTTATTAGTTGTAAAATATCGTATTTTTTCATAACTTCCCATAAGACCTCATGGTAAAGTTGCGATTTTAAACACTGAATATCTCGATTACCAGAGGGTGAAACCTTCGCAAATTTTTTACACATTATAATACGACGCTCAAGAAGATTCACGCAAAATTTCAAAAAATTATCTTGGAAAAACTTTATTTGATCATTTTGCGTTACTTTCTATATACTATTATGGTTATGGCGATCGAAACTCGTTAAAAAAATCATTGCTGCGTCCTGAGCTCACATCCTTTACAATAAAAAAATTTCATCGCAATACTGAGAATATAATTTTTTTTCTCCAATTTTCCCGATACGTTACGATTATTATTTTTTATTTCTTCAAAGGTGCTAATCATTACGTGCATTTGTGTACGTGTTTAATGGCTGCTTGGAGCGAGTAGCTGATTCTAATAAGTTGAATGCATGGGTAATCGGTTTCAATGGTCAGGCGCCAGTTCCCAGTCTCTTTGCATCCGTATCGTCCTGCCAATTAAGGGCGTTGGACGCCGTAATCTGGGATACTTGACAATATGCAAATAGAAACTACCCGCGGGGAAACAAGAGAGGAAGCATTGAAGCGAATTTCCAGTACAGCGATTCGCTCCCTTTTAGTACTCCGTTCTCCATCCAACGGATTTTTATCAAGCCCCTGCATTTTCTGTATCGTGCACAAATGAACGGAATTATTTCATTTCGAAATAATATCGAGGCTTTCGACAATTTTCAAGAGCTACTATTATCAACATTTGCACAATAGAAATGTAATTTATCGAGAACTATTTAACATCGGTCGAAATTTCAAGTTTTACGCTGAATCAGAAGACATAGAAAGATCCGTACTTCGCGCTGAACACAACTTTCATCTCACCATGTTTTATATTTGAAAACAGATACATGATCATTTTTCTGAGGTTGCAGTAACCTGTGTGCCATTAAAAAACGCCTGCACGATCCAACAACGGCGTCATAAATGTCATGACGAACTTGGACATCGTCTCTTTCAGCGAGTTGCATCGTAAAAATATTGATCGACTGTATTTGCAAACATGGGCCATGCATTTCCGCACAAAATCTTCGTTGCCATTGGTTTTTTTGCACAAGCAGAAAAAGTGCATCATCGGATTTTCAACGCATTAGAATTTTTTCAGAGTTCTTACGTAAGGTTGTACCACGAAGGACCTTTGCCTGAGTCCTATTTCCATGAAATCGTTGAAGTTTTTCCCTCACAAAAGCCGTAAACTATCGTTGAAGAATAATTTCTATCGATCTAGAGAATTGAGAACATGTCCGAATTTTCGTTTTTCTTTGTAACATCGGATGTTCCTGAAAAAACGAAAAATCGGTCGATGAATTGATCTTTGAGCAGGCATTTTTAATGTTGAAGATGTTTTTTTTGAATGGTTTAGAGATATTTGTTCGAAAAAAAGTAATGGGCCACCCTGTATATATAACGCTGATGCAAATTTTATTTGCTCCATCGCAACACACATCGTTTCGCGCTGTAGAAATGGACTTTAAATTGGAACGAGCGCGAGCCTCGAGCGTGGATTTACACTTAGGAATATTACGAGTAAAACCGATTACGTATCCCTGTATGTAACACATAAATAAATATATATTTCTATGCATCAGTATACGTGTGTGTTTTTACGTCTTCAAGGTGGTTCCAAGTATCTATAGCGTGTTCCGATATTCATGTATGTTTATACGTGCGGATACAGATATCAGTACTTTTACCTAATAACTTGCTCGGGCGTTATACAACAAGAACTCGACTGCATCTCGATGTATTTGCGCGAAACGCGTTACGGGACTTTGCGTTACGACCCCCCGACGCATTCAACGCCCCCGGCGCTTCAGTCAAAGGCGAGCCCGTTTATGCAGAGCCTTAACCCATTCGCACTGTGCTATGGAACCAATGACAAAATAGCAACAAAAAAACTATGCAGATATGGAGAGAAAAAGAGAGATGAATAACGAGAGAAAAAAATTGATTGCCAGTTGGCCGCGATCCATCATTACACTTCATGTAATTATGCCCCTTAAGATCAGGCAAGTTAGCAGCTTTTTATAAATGTGGTTTGAGGTCAAGTCACATTGATCGGCTCGAAATACAAGGGAACCAACATTACGTTGATGGTAAAAATTGCGGTGAATATTGATCAGTTAATATTCATGGAAACGATGAATGAAGAGAATTAAGGTTTCGTTTTCAATTAGTTCCAAGATTATGCTGGTTCGTAAAAAAAACTTGATTTTTTGCTCAGATTATTCTGTCTCTCTTTTCTCTTTTGTCGACTTCGTTCTCTGAACAACTTCATTTTCAAGAATTCAAACTGCAGTTAATCACCAACCGACGATGAAGCTCGTAGCAATAATTGGATTCTCAAGTTCCATCTTTATTCGGAAACTGGAATCAGTATCTCTTTAAGTTTTCGATTATCTATTGATTCCGAATGATATCTTTTCTCTTATCCGTTTGACCGCTGTTCCCGCGGAAACCAATCAACCGGTTTTGATAAATCTTCCACAGGGATAAATCTTACGAATTATAAAATTTCGAAAATAAGTTGTTTATTGTGAGAATGCCAACGAATTTTTCCCTTTTCCATCTGATGTCTAACTTTAATAATTCATGAGTAATTAAAAAGTGTAGATGATTACAAAGCACGAATTACGAATCCAAAGATTGTCTCGAAACAAAGAGAATAAATGATTCAAAAAATCATTAGCTTCGTAATTGTTAATTAATATTTTTTGTAGCATCAATTATTTTATGATTATCAGTAATTTCATAGTTGCGTTTTCAACGATATTTTTAACCAAAAAATAAGCTAAGGGTACAACTTGTTTTAAATAAACGTATTTATACATATTGCAAGGAGCGATTCGAAGGCCTTTATCAAAGTAATTAGCATGAGAAAGCGCGTAGATAGCGATTCGTTAAGGCTTTTGTCTTTTTGTTGTTGTTGTTCCACAGCTTGACGTAGCTCAATTAAAATTTATTCACAAAGGTACTCATAAAAGTGTCTATATTCGTACGAATTTTCTGGCACATGCACTCGTGAGGCACGGAGCTTAACCGAGTAGTAGTGCCACTACAAAGTACTGCTAGCGTGTCCTCGCTTTTGTGGACTCTTTTAATAAACGTCAAGGTGCACTCACGTGTTTCGTAAGAACTTTAAATGGAGTTTAAATGCCCTGCAGTGACGTTAAATACCAAGAGAAACTGTATATATGTGGATGAAGTATGTACACGAAAAGACGTTGTTACAGCGTCTCGTAGTCGGGTAATTAAAAAAAAAACATATATACATAGTTTCACTTGGACGTCACAAAAAGTTCGTCTGCACCTCTCAGTTTCAATGAAGCGCCCCGAGAAAGCTTTTCGTTGCGTTTTAATAAAAGTTCCATTTTTTTTTATGTCAACACAACGTGCAATTTAAGAGAAAAGTTAATATAAAATTATAGAAATTTTACGAAGTGGTACATAACATTATAAATTGCAACTGGAAAGTCAAAAGAACAGGATCATTTACATAATATGAAACGATCAGTTACTCCCCGGATATCCTGCAACGATATCGTCTTTCAACGATGCTATGTAACGTTCCACGTATCTTTCAGGGCTATCAATCGGTACATCCTTGACAACGACTGAACCAAATCAATGTCGAATACACTTAGCTCGCCGGATATTTTCATTCTACGAGTACAATTTTTTTTTTTTTAATTGTGGAATCATTAGAACTGTCGGACGAACAATTTTAATAACAGAAGACACTTGTTTTCGCGAAAACTAAGAAAATAAAATACGAAAGTCAAAGCTTCAGATCCAAACCCAAACAAACTTAAACACAGACTAGAACTCCTTTTAATGTTTCAAGAAATGCATAATAATTTGATGTTTTGGAAGTTACGGTACTATTTTGGAATGATAAGAGCAAGTAAAAACTTTCGAATACCTGCAAAATATGGTAACGAAGTTCAAAATTTCTGTGCATGAATAATTTTTCTTATATGCAAGAAAAACAGAATGTTGCCAAGTTTCTTCAGACACGAGACAGAATAGGGCTGATCTTTTTTTTAGCCTATTACCTCTCGAAAATAATAATTATCATACTTTATGTACTCTCCACCTCGAGAGCTTTTCACATGGTTCGTGTGAGCGATTGCCCGGCCAAGCCGTGAGTTCATCGAGCAATGATTTGCATCTTGGACATGGCAAAGAACGCGCCGGTACGCTGCCTGTACACTTACACACACTGTAGTACATACACGTATCACATAAATGGATGAAGGAGAGTATACACATCACCGTAGAGATATGGTTGGAGAATGGTACAGCATGCGAAGTGACTTGCGGGCTTGCTCTTCTGCGGCAGCACGTACAGGCTTCATACACAAGAGGCCTGAGTTCTTGAGTCTCGAGGAGCCAACCAACGGCAAATACCTACAGCGAAGAGATCCCACGACTGCCCATCTCATGGTCAATGCTCTTCCATTTCGTGGGCGGTAAAATGGCAATAATAATGCAAGTTTTGCAATGAGATTAACACTCATTCAAACTTTTTGATCCTATTTACCAAATGTTCATCCAGCATTTAATTAATAATGTCAGTGCGAAAACTTTGGTAACTTCGGTTTATAAAAAGCCATCCCTTAAAATCGATTGTTTTTGCTGTTATTCGAGTCATTGCAATGACTATTGTTGATGATTGTTATTGCCACGAGATCCTAGCCATCGAAAATTATAGTATTTCGGTTTATTAAATGACTAGAAACATTGGTAAATGGCTGTCAATATGAAAAAAAGTTGAAACCTAATCTCCTTGAGAAATAAAGCTTAGCAATAAGTTATTTTGCACAGACATCTTACATTCCGTTGATTCAAAATCGCTTTTATAGTTGACTGTTTTGTCTGCCGCTTATTAGAGGTAATTAGGTGGCATGTAGCCTTGCTAGTGCGAGGTTGGCGCCATGAGATACGAGAATTGGCGTCATCACAATTCTTATTTCTTCTCTCTTTTTCTTCCCTGAGTTTTTATCTCTGTTTTTATCTGTAGAAAGACTACTGTAACTACCGATGCTCTGCCGCACATGGAGAGAACGTAACGTTATATGTATATACATAACGCTTCGAGGAGAAACTTCTCGTGCAACGGTCTCTTAGTCCTGCCTCTGTTAACTGACCGCGTGTGATTGAAACGAATTGCCTCGGTCGGTGGCGAGAAACGAAATTGCAAAAGCGTCCGAGCTCGCACTTTTGATCCCTGTTTTCACATATATACACACATATATGTTTGCTCATAAGTATATTTGTCTATAGATATATATATTTTGTGGCACTGTCCGAGATAGCGATCTCAGCACTTTCGTCCAATGAATTATCTCACGCGCTCACTCGGACCAGAGCTACTGCTCTTCTCCATTCCTGCCCACGCTACGCTGATCCTCCTTAAGCACGTGTGTGGTTCTCAAACAACCCCGCACCAAAGTGGTTTCTTCGAACCATCTCGGCTTCAAACCATCAAATTCCGAGCGCTCGAACAAGCGATTAACTCGATTAAAATTTAGCTCGTCGATATATTAGCGAGTATACGCACTAAATTCCTCTGGGCTCGTTAACTTTGACGATCGTTGCGCGGAAACGAATTGCGCTTCGTTTGTCCTATTTTTAGTCATAACAAGTTAGGAGTTTCGTTGAAAATTGGATGTGTGCATGGAATTCGCTCGAATCGAACGAATCTTACGACTGCAATTGAGAACGCTCTTTAACATTTTTTGTGCTCATACTTTCGAGGAAATATTTTCTTTTTTCAAACAAACACGGATCAATATTTTGTACAAACCAAGTTTTCTCTTTTAGAGTCAGTATCGGAAACACTTATTCGTAATTATTCAAAATAAATTCCCCAAATGGTTTTAAATATACGATCAGGAATCATTGCTATTACAATTGTTATTCTTATTTTTTATTTTTATTAGACTATTCAGCAGTGTTGACTGAAATTATGGTTTTAATTTGATTTCATTCGAATAACTAAACGAACAAAATGTGCTTTCTAATTTTTCTTATTTTTAATGTTTTATAACTCGATAGTTAATCAACGCTTTCACGCGGTTTGCTTGATCCCATCTCCTGTAATGTATTTTATATTCTTTTTAATTAAAACAGGAATGCCAAATATGCCGCACTTCTTTTAGTGTTCTTTCTTTTTTACTTCGAAAATCGTAAGACCCTGTAAACGAGTCAGTATCTTGAGTAATATCGAAGAATTATTCAGCCTGACGAAACTAGTCCAATTAATAATAAACTACTTGAATTTGATCTTAAAACGTCATAAATAGCAATGAAATTACGATGAACGATAAGAACGTGAGATTGGGGACGCTTTTTGCAGGCGATAGTTACGCGCGAACAAGAGAGTCTTAAGTGCAATGGAGGAATGCGCGACGATATTCGGGATGCGGTGAACCGCGAGTGAATCGCACCGTGAGGTGAGACGCTCACGAAAGGATAAAGGAATAAATGAAGAAAAAAAACGTATAGAAAAAAAGAAGATGGAATAAAAGAGGAGCGAACAAAGACAAGACTGAGGGTACACAAATTACTGCGGGAAAAAGGCAGAAGGAAAGAGGGAGGCTCGTACTCTTCCTTCGTTTTTTTTCTCCATTTTTTTTGCACTTTTTACATCTCTTGTTCCTCCTGCCTTCCTTTCACTCCGGCAGTACTGTATATCCCTCGCGAAGCTTGTTTTTTCGCTGAGCTGGACCTCTGCACGATCTTCCTCGTTGTCTTATTATTCTTATTCTGTTCTACTATCGCTCCCCCTACCTTTCCACTCCTTTTAGCTCTCCGGGCGACGGGTCTTTCAGTTCTCGGAGAAATTTTGCCGCCCGCCATTAAATATATACACACCTAAATATAGATATACATGATAAAATACAGTGAAACTAAAGACACCCTTCTCTGACACGAACGATTCAAGAATACAAAATTGGTCTTGTTACAAGAATCATTTTTTTTTCTCCTCATCATCTTCGTTCTATCACACCTAGGATCTTCCACGTCTATATTATTTCTTTCACCTCCAGATGCGAACTGGAATAACGGCGTTGAATATTAAACAGCAACATTTTTTGGCTGCTTCCTCATGTTTTACAAAAATCAATCCTTTTTTTTAAATTATTTTAATAGTATAATTTTTTAAAATATTTTAAACAGTAAAAAGAATGATTTACTAAAAATTTTGGAGAGTCCTTTGACTCCAAGAAGTTAACTTGTGTCTTATTGTTTTATTGACAAATTTGCAGTATAAACGAACAATGCAACTAAAAAAATAGAACTTCAGGTTTAATTGCGCAACCATGCGAAATAAATTTCCGGAATAAAAACTGTCTCTCCGCCGGAATCCCAGCACGCATGAATCCTTGATTTACAAAAGCTTAGCATTGCCATCCCGGTATAGTAGATTTTCCGGAAAGCAGAGATCACGGAATAACGAATGGAAGGTAATTTCTCGCAATAAAGCCTGGTCCTTGGGCTCGTAAACAGGAGGCAAAAATAAATGTGAGCCAAGTTGAAACAAAGGACTTATAGTAGCTGGAGCGAGGACGGGAAGGTCGGAGACTGGGAGCACATCTTTTCCCGAAAAGGACGAGACCTTATAAGGTAAAAGCTCGTGCGGTTTGCCGCAGCATCGTTGCTTTGTTTGCTTTGTACCTTTTATATATATAAATTCATCCGTACGTATATAGAAAATCAGGTACTATGTACTTTCGCGTTTCTCGTGTGGCTCGACTCGTGGCCGCGGCGAACGCCACGTCCAACGCCCCATCAGGCATGCCAGGGTCCTCGACTACTCTTTTCTCTTTCTCTCTTTTTCTCTCTCTATTTCTTCCTTCTCTATCACTTCTACACGTCTTCTCTTTTCTGCGTCTTGTATTCGTCGGGTTTGCGAGAGTGAGTAAAAGCTTCGTGCCGCGACCAGTGGGCGCCTCCGAAGCCAGATTTAGACCGAAAAAAAAATGAAATGGAAAGAAAAAAAAAAAAAAAAACAACAGCAAAACGACAACTAAGAGGCTCGTTGAAACGGCGACCACGACCACGATGAGAACGAGGAGTGAAGCGACGAAAGAGCCACGAGAATCAGGCCTTGCCTCGAAGCCAAGGTATAGAACAAAAACAAAATGACTATCAGACATGAGAGAGCTTCTGGGACATGAGTGCTGGACGGCCAAAATGAAGAAGACGCATGGCTATAATCCCCGTACGTTTTAATGCGGGGTTTCGTTTGACTCTCCATTTCCGTTGGACTTCTTATTTCACCAATATAGTATAAAATCAAACATTCGTAATGTTTTGGGTTATTTAAAAGTTCGGAAGGTTCAATGTTTGCGTACTTGCTCCATTAAAGTGGTCATTCGTTGTTATAAAGTAGTTGGGTATTTATAAACATTTTGTAACAGTGGCCAAACCTTGTGAAATGAGTTCTGCATTTGCTGAACGATGTAGAGATTATTTGAAGCGAGTTTAATATGAAATCATGGCTTTTTAATAAGACTCCATTAGAAGTAATTTCTCGAGTCACTGCCAAGAATATTCTATTGCTGAAAATTGTTCTCGGTTCTACTTTATCAACAACTGAAGAGTCCGTTCCTTTTGATTTGGATACGATTTTTTTTACCTTTTTACTGATGACAAGAGAAAACTTCACAAAGGCTTTTTCTCCGATCACAAAGTCTTGTACGTTTTGAAATAATCTGTTTGCTAAGATTACATACAGTAGCTCAATGTGTAGGGGCTCTTCAAAGATCTCCCACAGCCGTGCATACTAAAAAGATTGGAAAAGCTTCGTTCGTTCAAACTTACCGTTTGCAGAAGATCTTTGATGAGAGACGAACGAGCTGCGGTTATCGAGGAAGAAGACTTTGGTCTACTCCTTGTAGAAATCTGGCCGTTTTCTTTGCATGTCAACACTCTTGGTAAGAACGCATTTGATCTTACAAGACGATACTCGTCGCCCGGATGCCTTCTCTTCTTTCTAAAAGACCCGCACAGCATTGTGAACTGATATTTTAATGGCAATTCGCACACTAAACTGTCCAAATACGCCGAGTTTTTTTTAAATACTAAAATGGTCGAGGGATGTGTTCGATATTCTACGGTAACTCTGCATCAATTGCTGGAACAAATTGAAACAACCGCCAGCTAAATGGCTTAGTGACGATCGACAATCTTCGTGGTCTTCGTCGTTTTGCTATGTCCCTTCTAGAGACCGTTTTCCGCATATAACATCGAGTTGAACGTTGGACCGTTGCAGCTGTGCGTTCCGAAGTAGTGTTGAAAATGAATGAACGAATAAAAACGACGGCGACTAATGAGACTGGAGAGTCCTAAAAATAATCGCTCTGGTTTCGGAGACGCAACTCTTAATCTTCAACGTACATAAATACATCTATACATTTGTGTACAGATATTTACGTCTATATTTTGTAAATGGAGGATTGAAAACACCACGCGTGAATGCTAAAGTTCTGTAAAAAGTTCCCACGTGTGTCTCTTGCGGTTGCCCTGTTTCACGAGACTTATCTTTTGGGTCCTGGAGCAACGACTGTCGCGAATCTTTATGCGCGCTCTTTATCTCATCGTCTCCAAGCAATTCGCTCCGTCTCTTTCTCCTCGTTCTTCGACTTATTTCTCTACACAGCCTTGGCGCCAGTCCGAGATTCCTGCATCTGCTTAGTTCGCTTCTTGCTTATGTATTGAGACACCGGACCTTCTCTTCCATCGTCCTCTCACTCGGTTAAAACCTTTATTCGCAAACAACTTCTCTACGTGGATATACGTAGATGTTTATTTGCCTTGTTCCATGTAGTTCAACTACACTCTTCTCCTTGTTCTCCCCTTCTCCTTTCAATACCTTGATTTTTTTACGACTGTCTTCACACCACGACCTTAAATCCTTCAGGGTCTTTCCAAACCTTTTTTCCGGGTCGTTGCACCTGCTCCAGACAAGTAGGAATAATGTACGCCCAGCAGATTGTGAAAATCTTTCAATTCATCAAAATAGATTCGAATTCATTTCACCGCACCCAGGGAAGATTTAAAAAAAAAACGTTCCCCCTGTTGATTACTGAGTTCGATGTTCAAAAAAAGTTTTACACGTCACTGTACGACACACTGAAGTTCTACGCGACGTGCTTATGACAAAATCCGAATGCCGGTCCCCCGTGTTAATAGTTGTTTTTGTTTGAAGTATTCGTAACGAAAACACTAGGAACATAAAGTTTGTGACCGTTCGCAAAAGTACAACAACCTTCAAGTTGTTCGAAAAAATCGCATATGCTGATACGATTTCACGAGCAAACGTTCACTAGGTTGTCCCCTCGTGTGTACCAATGAGCATACCGTCGATCTCAGGCCCCACCAGCATCACGACAATGACCTCTCGTTGACCCCTGATCGCTGACCCCAAACAACCCGTCTCTGTTGCACCGCAATGGCAACGACCACAAGAAAGACTCTCGGCTGGTCGTTGGTTCGCCTCGTCTTTGCTGGCCATCAAATGTGCCCTGGTCCCACCCCCTGGAACTAGATTTTGTCTCGGTTTTGGAACCAACCTGATACGTGGTGCTACGACCTTTTGACCTCAGACGTTCGAACGGCGTGAAAAAGGTCAAATCGACTACTTGAGTCACTTTTTTGTGTCATTGGTACTATCTTCACGCGACTTCCGTCTTCTGACGTCTGATTTTGTTCGATTTGTTGGCTCGCCAACGCGGTCACGTTTTTGTTGATGCTTTTCGCTACTGGTTCAATGGCACTCACAAAAAAAGACCCTCACAAAGTTTCTACAATGTTCTGGCGGTTCCAACACAACTGAACTTTTTTATTAGTGTCTGATTGAAATCTTGAAAATAACATCAACGAAATCTCAGACTCGCCGCAGTGAGTGCCGAGAGTCGACTGAAGGCATAAGCCTTCACGGTTATAGCGGTCGAAGGAACCCCACCACGTTGATTTCAACAACACACCCGGCAGCAGCCGTGTAGAGCTGGCCGACCGGACGACCCGGTCGCGTGGCACTCTCCTCTCGGCACAGATACTCAGTGTCTCTCAAAAGATTCGTGATCTTTTCCAAGACTCGCTCCCAACTCTAATCCTAGGTTTCTGCTCCAACCACGCGTCTCAACAGGGGTTCGAGACACTGGTTTTAATAGCCCTTCATACAGAAACGAGCTACGATTAAATGTTTACCTGGATGACACATGGACATGGATCCATGGATCTCCCGTTAATGACCGAGAGGTTCATACACTTTATTCGTTCCGATGATCAATGCAAAGTAATCACGATTATACAAAACTCATGGAAAAATGTGCTGATAAATCAAACTAGAGATTAATTATGGATCTGGTGATTTCGCACATTTCGTTGTCGTTTATTTTTATTTTTTGTACGAAAAGCGTTCAGCCAATTTTTGCAATAATTAAAATAATTGCTTATAAATGCGCTATGAATATGCACGAATCCCTATTTCTCATAAAGTTTGAATTTTTTAAAAGCTTCGTTTGTTCAAGGACAATGGTGAAAGGGTCGATCTACTTCTCGCGTATAATTTTGTTTCCATTCCACGCGCATTATTTCACAAAGTAGATAAACGCATTTGTTTCTCGGGGCTATGGAATTCACTAAAAGGAGCAAATAATAAATAAACTGCTGCAACGATGCAAGTATAATATCCGAGGAAATATGCAGACTGTTACAACTGCTGTCTGACCCGATTCAATCTGTTTGCTTTATACATACTCGAAGGCCTTTCCGTGTTGCTTGAAAGCCAACAAATACGTGGGAGTAGAACACGCTTGAAAGATTTTTTGCTTCGCGATTTCACGGTCTCCAACGAAGCTTCTGATATTTTTTTTTCTCGCATCCACAAACATTTCACAAGTTTTGGAATACAAGGATTTCGTTTTTTCTGTCGTTTTTGGTTCCCTTTCGACATCTGAGAGCTCAATATGCATTTTTCTTTTCAGTTTCAATATTCCTCCAATATTCGAAAAACATTACAAAACTTAAGCCATCTTTGAACTCCATAAAGTGGACAATGGGCCCCGCCGCACCTTTTTCGAACGCGGATTTTTTCCTTAAAGCGTGAAACAAAATTCATCAATTTTTTTGTTCGTTTCTTCTACCAGAGCATTTTAGATTTTCGTTCGAATAAATTCAATTTCAACTGGATTTAAAAACACTTCTGACAAAAGCCTTTCTAAAGACTCCAACAACTGGATTGTTGCAAGGATGTCGCTAATCTCGATGTCCTTCATGGTAAACAACTATTTTTTGCGGTAGCGCGATTCTCGTACGTTGTGTATTTGATCGAACACTATTGAACATGTTTGTAACTGAACGAGTGAATAAAATGAGAAGTAAGGAGAAAATCTGCACTTTAAAACGTTGCGTAAATCAGGCACGAGGTTCGTAAATAAGCGAAAAAATTGCCTGGCGGATTTTTGTTTTCGAATAAACTGAAAAGTGTCTGAAACGATTGAAGGCAATCGAAAATGGACTTGTACAATTACGCGAGGAGTCTACGAACCAGTGAAGCACTCAAAGCCACGTCGCGAATGTGACTAACAGAAAGTTCAGGTGAACCGACCAATTTGCATTAGAAAGAACTCAACGTTGCAACAAGGGGTCGCAGCCCTTTCTTTGGATCGGAGGTGTGTAATTTTCGACCCACGTGAGTCATATTCTTTGCAAGTCCAACCACCTCTTTAACCCAATATATACATGTATACAGTGAAAATTACAATTGTAAGAGTCACACGAAGCTCTCATATAATTGAAGTCGATTAGTCAACCTTTCACCCTCGCGAGTGAAAATGCCTCATGCGCTTATGTTATTCGTTTTTCGTACATTTTTGCATGGCTTCCTTTCTTACACGTCGATCGAGTAGCCAATGGAACGTTAAATTGTTTGCGATTAAAAAAATTGCTAAATTAAAAATTACTAAAGTGGTTAATTTAAATCGAAATAAATTTGATATGAAATCACAGCCTCATCCAAGTCACTTGTTCTATTATTTTTTCAAATTATTTATAACTCGGAATGATTGGAAAAAAATTCAGAAATGGAAATCTTGTTGAACTTCAAATTGCTCGTTAAAGCTTATTCAATTTTGATGGATTTATTGAACCTCACTATTGATCGATAATGGCAACTCCGATGACCCAAAGTACTCGCTCTAAGGGTTTCCATAGTTACGAACCGTTCCGTAGAATACGAAACTAGACATAATGGGTTCTGCTGATGGGCTGGAGTTCGAGTGTGCGTGACGAACACATAATCGAAAATAACTAAGGAGACTGTGAGGTAACAGGATAACCACATCATTAAGAAGTTTGAACACCTCTCGTGCATGGCACTCGCCAAAGCAGTGGACTTCGAATTGAGCTGAGTTCATCAAAATTTGATAGAAATAAAGAAGGTATGAAAAAAGCTCATTTTAAAATAGACCCTAATTTTTGAGGCTCAACAGCACATCGATCCTTAACGCTTTAACCCTCAAAAACAAAGTGAGGCACATATATTTTTTTTTTCGACAGTTTTTGTACTAATTAACTACGTTTTGAAATTTTCGTTTCTAAATGGTCATTGGAACATTTATTTAATAATAAAATATTAGTAGTAATTGTTTGTTAATTTTAAAATGAAACACATTCAAAGAAACTGGAAATTTGTACTCTTCCATGAAAAAATGCATTTGCTTGTATAAAAATCTCAATGACGATTTTTCAATAAACTAAATCCACTGCTGGGAATTTGAAGAATACTTCCCCCAATTTTACGGCTTGTTTTTTTTTTTTTTTATCAATTTCAAATACGATCCATTTTTTTTGTACTAGATCCAAACGAACTGTATCGAAAATTTGTACTTATTGATAATTTCGAGTTCAGATCAGATGACAAAATTTGTAATCGCAAGCTTTTAATCGCAAAGAGGAAAATGTTTGTTCCAAAGGATTAAGGGAGCTACAACAGCCTAAGGGTGTTCCAGGCAAGTATGGAGGCGAGGTAAATCTAATTTTTTCGTCCTCGTCAATACAGAGAGTGGAAATTTTCGTTTTGTTCTCTCCTTGAACGAGAAAAGTGTTTTTTTTTTCTTTTTTTGAATCTTCGTACTTGAGAATCCCTGCCTGATGGATTTTACCTGTAAAGAGAGCGCATGCGCTGGCGCGAGCGAAGGAGCAGATGTTTCCTCATCGCCAACTGTTGCCGCTCGTCCGTGGCTATATACTCGTTTACTCTTGAGCGTACGAGAGGCTGCTGCAGATCTGATTTGCCCGTGAAAAATAAAGAAAGGGACAAGAAAAAGACCTGAGCACACACATCTATATTTGTATACGTACGCGCTCTTCCTGAGCTGCATTCGCTACATCCACCCCCCGCTTAGCGCAGTGCATGAAAAGAATCCTTAAGCTTCGAACCTGTACGTCCTTTTTAGGGTGTCATGTGATGCATATAAAAAAAAAACTTATACATAGTCTTTCCTACCACTGAATGCCTAAGATTTATGAAAAATGTCACGATATATCGATTGTTGAGGGTGGCCTCACTTGCCATTTCAACCAGTTATTTTTCTCCATATCTTTTTTTTTATAATGTCAGAATCAATGTTTTGGTTCAATACTGAAAAATTTATCAATTGCAATAACTTTCTGTTTATTTCATTTATTTATATGGACTCACTTGCTATTTGAAACATTTATTTTTCCTGATGTCTTTTTTTTATAATGTCAGAATCAATATTTTGGTTCAATACTGAAAAATGTATCAATTGCAATAACTTTCTGTTTATTTGGAAAGACATATTGTTGTCAGTGTGAAAGAAATTTTCATTGAAAATAATTAATTAGGTGAGCTGTGGTTTTTTTTTTTTTTTTAATAATCGACAATCCTGAAATGAAAAAAATGCTTGACAAAACCTAAAATAATTGTGTAGAGATCCTCCGTATCAAATTTCATCCAGATGGATAGTTTACCTTTGGAAATAAAATGATAGCCACGCTTCCAAAAAGACACCATTTCGATTTTTGAGCATCTGTCAAACAGAGACGGATTGTTTTCTCATGAATGTTTCTCATGTTTCCGCTTCCTAAATTATTCTAAGAAATGACATACGAAGAGTACGCAATAAAAAGGTTTTTGAAAAATGGAATATTTTTATCTCCCTTATTGTTCGTAAGCCCTTAACGAATAAAATCTTAGGATGAGAAAGAGAGAGTTGAAAAGCAAAGTTGAAAATAGTATCTCTTCGATTTGGTTGTGGATACGTGTATAATGTAAAATAAGGTAGAATATTAAAGGTAAGCAGGGCTCGTGCTGCACCTGCTCGCGGCCGGTGGCGCTGTTCCATTCTTGTTCTTCTTTTTCCATATCACTACAACCGTATCGTTATTTTATGTGGTATGTATAATATTTCGCGGACAAGATTTATCGTAAGAAGTTCAACACACGGCGAAGCGATCCCCTTAAACTCTATCTCTCATGTTATTTTGCCCTTTCTGTCTTTCACTATCTTCCTTCATTTCGTTGAGTGCCTTCTCATTACGGCTTATTAACCGGCAGTAAAGTCGAGGATACACGACGAGTTTTTCGCTCATCGAAACCGGTCAGCACATTCGGTTAAAGGCATCACCTGCTCTCCCAACTCATAGTTCTGTCTTCGTTCGGAGCTGCATGAAGGGACGAAAAAAAAATTACACGCTTCGCTCGCCCGATTTATTCGAGTGCTTTTTGCGAGTGTCCGAAAATTTTCAACGGGATGACGGAAACATTTATCGCGATGGTTTTACCAAAAATCAACATTTTAATCTCGTTCTTTTGAAGCTTCGGTCCGGAAATGTCTAAAATATATTTCGAAATTTATTTCAAACGACATTTTACCGTAACAAGAACTAAAAAAAGGAAAGTTCAGCGGTGAGGCAACGGTTCTAAGATAATCAAGTTTAAGAGATTTTACGCAGAGAAGAAAAAAAAATCAAAACATCGTAACTAATAAGGATTGTGTCATCTCAGAAGGTTTTTATTTATCGAAATGTTACGGAGCCGCCTCCACGATGAATTATGCTAATGCTTGACCGGTTTTCACCTTAAATTAAACTCTTAAATTTTATTCTTACTCTAGAACCGAGAGAATAAAACTTTTCTATCGCGCTGGTGTTTTCTTTTCCTCCGTCTCATACGTTCCAACGAAACTTAGTTCAAACTCTTTTTCCTTTCATTTTCTCGTTCCTTCTGCCACGCTTATACCCTCAGCCTTACAAATCTCAGCGTTTTCGTACGAGGGGGAGTCCGCGATTGCTTAACGACTCGGCAACCACCTGCCGTTCTGCGTCCTGGAGAACACGTGCGCGAGCTCCGGACTAGCTGGTAATGGCCACTGTTGCAGCCCAGGACCAGAAGGGCAGCTGCTCCTTACACAGGGTTGTCTGGTTCCTTTTTTTTCACGCGAGTATCAACCACAGACCCATGTCCGTACAGAAATATATATATACCTGAGCAAAAATAACTTTTTACTCGTGGTGCTCGTATTTGCTCGGAAATTATAAGGACAACGGTGCTTTTCAACACGAACCGTGTGCCCTCGAGTCCCAAAAGTGAGGTGAAAAGAACCATTCGACCGCGGATCAAGAAGCTTGTCAAAAAATTGTCAAAAAAAAAAATTCAATATCAATTTCGGGATTCACAATGTTCTAAACGTCAAGTCTCAGAAATATTTATAAAAAAATCTGAAATGTCTACGAATGAGCACTTAACGATTTGGCAGTTCTGGGCTCGCTGAAAAGATTTTACTCGCAGGTGCAGTCGTTTTGAAGGGTGTTTTTCGGTGTGAAATTGCTGCTAGTTAAATTATAAGTAAAGTGGGGTAGCCAGGGAGAGAACCAGGGAATACGTGCATTATGGTTCATCAGGAAACATCCAGGAAAGGCAAACGATGGAAGTTTTATATGTATATGTGTCAGAGATAGATCCAAAAGTGGGATCAGCAACAGATGGTAGGTATAGAAAGGTGTAGCTGATCCTTAAGATGCGTGTTACATGCAGGATCAACCGTGTACCCTCATCAACGACACTTATCTCGAAATCAAAGGGAAAGATTTTTCGACATGATATATCAATGGCTGTGATGTGAACGCTTCGAGCTTACTGTGTCTATAAAAACATCATGTAATTAAAATTTAAGAAAAATCACTTGTTCGCACGATGAGACGATTTAATTAAAAAAGACGTTGATTAATTATTGTTGGATGTTATTGAGCAAGATTCTTTGATTATAAAATCTTCACGAAAACACACGGTTCCGATAGAAAAAACCACAAATTTGGCCAATCTCGAAAGAGTCTCAAAACGTCATTTTTCATCTATATTCCTGGAGTAGGCCAGACATTCTATATCGACCAAAGTCCTCTTTTTTCGCTACTGAAAAAACTTGGCAAAACATCAGATAATCCGATTGGGGTGTGGATGTAAAAAAAAAGGGATCAAAGGCTTAGCGTAATCGTGGACAATATCGATGGGTTCTCGATATCTTAACGCGGAAGCGCAATGGGTATCGCTTTACGAGGGCTAGCCGCCCATCTATAACGGGAACGAAAAAAAAAATTATGCCCATACACACGTATATAGAAGACTAAAAGACACTGGGTTTGGCTGGAGCCAAAAATTGTGCAGCTGTCCCCCGGAGAAGACGCGGGCACGTGTATGCATCAGAAGCAAGAGCCTCGAGGCTGCTCTTCCCCTCTTTCTCGTCTTTCTATCTCAACTCGAGACCTTGTCTTTTTTTTCCTTCTACGAGAGACTGCTCGAGTTTCCAAAGTTTCGCATCTAGAGAGCTCTGAACAAGCAGACCCATCTTCTTCGTTCCATACAGAAGAGCCTATTCTTCACTTGAGGAGAGCCATCAAGAAGGTTAAAGCCTCTAGAGTTTATATTTGCTATATCTATGGAAGTACGACGTCTATATCGTCGAAATGTGCATCCGGCCGATCGCACGTGCTGTTTCTACATAATCCTCTAACGAGCGTGTACTAGTCTACATATTTAATGTGTGCAACATATTTTTTTCGACGATGGTCGACGACTATTGAAAGATCCAAGAGAAAAACAAAGATATAAAGTCAAGTAAAATAGTTACAGATAAAAAAAAGGTGATCAAAAAATTTTTGGGTTCATATTTACAATCACCACTTTTGCCAAAATTGATGGGAATTTTTTTTTCTTCGGAAACTTGTAGTAGAAAAAATGTAAACCACTTTTTGGAATAAGTGCTGATTGTAAATATTTACCAATTTCTGATCGAGTCGAAGAATTCGTGAAAACTTTGCATGGTTCACTGACACCCATGGAATAAAGTTTCGAGGCACTAAATTCGTTTGCAATCAACTTGATATCAGTCAACCCATGAATCGATCTATTGAATTGAATTCATATAAATTCAAAAGTTTGACGCGAATTGGTAGAATGATGGATGGAATTATTGGTTCGAATAAGGTGGAGATGAATGGCAGGGTGAGTTCCGGTATGCCGCGTGAATAGTTCTATTGTGTGGTCGACGTACAAATTGGATCTAACGAGTGTTGGCACGCGAATAATCTTCTCCTCCTTTCTCATGTTTTGCTTTCTTCCTTCGGAATTGATATGAACGGATGGAGAAAGTGGCAGAATTTTTCATGATTTTTATTCAGTTATATTTGGCGATAAGATGATAAAATAAAATCTTATTACTTGACTTCAATTTTTTTCTTCATATGTTTTTGCCTCGTAGATGCATGTTCTGTACTTTCAATTGGTTCATTTTTCTATTTATATCTGTCATTGAGTGATTAACTCTTTTTTAATGAAATTTCATATTTAAAACCCTTCACTCTTGACGTACTTACAATCAAGTACATTTAAATGAATTAGACAAAGTTCAAAAGTGCACATGTAGCATTAACGTAAACCGGAAATCTAATAATTGCAGACGAAGAGGACTTTTATTGAGCTAGAGAAAGACGTTGTTTCTCCCTGTCACGTTGCGGTTCTTTCGTTCACGCGGTAGCGGATACAACGAGGCCCGCATAATAATCTGACGACCGGAAACTCCTACCAAAGTTCTGTACCCTGCGCTCATATTTTTCTCATTTCTCGCACCTCATCTCGATTGAAAACTGCATACATCAATAGGAGAAACTTTAATAAACAACAAGTACTTAGAAAACATTTTTCCTGTTGATCAATCGTATTTTTTTCCTCTAAAGAGTCACGAGTTTTTAAACGAACAAAACGACGTGGAAACTTTATCTCAATATTTCACTCGAGGCTGATTATCGCTGTTGGTTGAGTTTTTTAACAAATTGCCATTCCAATGCTTATGGCGGTTAAGTAAAAAATCATTTTTTCCTTGAAAATGTGCAGATATTTAATTTGTTTGTATTTTTCTTAAATTCGTGAACGTCCCAGAGTCCATGAAGCACGAGAGATTTGGTATTTGTCGTTGAAATATGAGTTGAAGGATATTAAAAACCTGCAAAATTAAGTGGGTTCGACTATGACTCGAAAAATGATGGAAAAAACTACGAATTTTTATCCTCAGAATGAATTCCTGTTGAATAACATATTATTTATTTGTAAACGATGATAATTTTGAAACGGACAAGAACTAAGCGCCTTATCATAAGCAGCGCCACTATTTCTGCGACGAAAATTTGTTGAACTCGTGCCCATAAAGTGTACAACTCGAGGTTGACAGATTACTGAATTACCGACCAACGGAACATAGAAATCTGCTGACCTGTTTTTGCAACAGTCGCTAAGACAGTCTTCGAGCTGTCAATCAGTAGTATTGCCTGACGATGAATCACGACCATTTGCAGATTATTTACCACCAACAGGCAATTTGAAGGTTACCGGGAAAAAGAAACTTCCATAGGAATCTCAAGTTTAATGAGTAATGCAGGAGATTTGAATTCACGGTATACAACTTTCGTTGGACTCAGTTTTCTATAAGGACACTAGATATTTCGAGTCATTTGCATGATGATGTCAGAGTTTTGAAGAGTAAACCTTGGAATCGACATTATTCATGCAGTTATTCAATAAATATTTTTTTCTTGAAAAACAAACATCGTCTGAGAAAAAAAATCTCAAAAATGGATTCATTCCTTACATTAGTTGATGAGCTAAATAATTACGACGCCTTGTTTTTCTACGACGCTAAAGCCGAAGGTTACTCACGAAAACTTCTTCCGAAATATCACTTTCCCGGTGAATAATTGAACACTGATTTGAAAACAGTAAATTAAACGTTGTGGTTTTGTCACGTGTTACATTTCCAATTAACTAAGTTTCTTAATAAATTAATTTCTATTAATTCCATTTCTCAAAATGTTGGATGTGTTGCTCCCCACAATGATTTCTTTTGTTCTCAGATATGATTTATTATCGAATTCATTATTTACCTACGTCAGGTAAACGAATCGAGGGGATAGTCTCATCTAAATGATTGAATATTATGTCTGCATCTTCGGATTATCCTTTATCACAAAGAACAAACATTAAATGAACTGGGCAACGGGAAGCCCGTGGTGAATTGAGTGCATGGAGGAGGAAAGTGCAATATAAACGTATAAACTCTGGTCTCGGATGTTCATCTCGTATTACAACGGGGATTCGGTATCAACGTTAGTTAGGTAGGTATCTCGCAGGCTCTAGCTGTCTCGAAAGAGATTCCACGAGGACTCACACTCCGTGGAATCATCAACGAGAAAGGTAAGATAAAGATACATATATATGTGTATATATGTCTACATGTTATACATAGACATATAAACTACATACGTGTTGCGTGGCGATGGTTTGCTGCGGTTCCCTGGGGGCTCTGGTGGTCGTGAGAGACCGAAGTGCAAATAAATTTTGCGTTTGCATTCGGGGAAGCAGGGAAGAAGGCGTCGAGAGTTACGCAACTCAGCACCAGACTTTGTTAATCTCACGGGTGCTCGAGCACGCACACAATTCACCGTCTTACCAACACTAGATACTCATACGTTTAAACTGTACAAACACTTCTGCAAGACAGGTCATGTTGGTACGTATACGCTTTGCTCTACACGAAGAGTCCATTGAGGTTCGGAGTTTCTGCGCGAGTCCCGCGGTTCGAAAACTCCGATATGGAAGACGAAAACATTTCTTAGGAACCCTAGAAATCAGTTTGGAGTTCTAGGTTTTTAGGAAGAATGAAAAAAAGTTGAGAGATGTTACTGTTAGCTGAAATTTGTCGAAGGCAACAGAACAAAAGCCTCGTTTTACGCGTCTAATGACATCGATGTCATCGAGTTTCGATGCTAAAAAAAATGAGGCTATCAAACCCAACGTCTTGGATGATCACTTCCAAAATCTTAAAAGTCCCACTGATTCACGTAGTGGACGAACCTCCACAGAGGTCACTTCATCAAACCATCTCCGAATTCATCAATAACGATTTTATCAACCTGTCAAATCTGATTGTGATAGAACATGATGCAACGTCGCGTCAAGTCCTTTTCAATCAGTCCATCAACATCAATTCCATAAATGTCTATTAAGTCAATGTCATCTATACCCCAGCTATTCTTTGTCAACATCTATTCTACTTCATAAACTAAAAAATATAACAAGCCGTAAGGTTAAAGAACTAGTATCATTCATGGTTTATCGAGCGGGTCTACGATTTGGTGGTCATAAGATTTGAGGAAATATCTATACAAGAGATATGTTCACAATGAAATTCGAATGCTATAGTGTGGAATATATAGTAGTGTGGCGAAGCGCGAATAGAGACTCGGTAACGTGCGGGAGAGAGGTCAGCGACCAGTAGCAACAGTACGAGCATTATCTATATGCATAAAATATATATATATATACATAACAGATATACATGGATCTATACATATAGACGAATATATACATATGTATAAACGGTCTATAGGTATATAAACGTGAAAGAGCGACGGGAGCGTTATCCGTTCCGCGTTGCCAGGTTATCGATCTGCAGTGCCGCCTTGACCGACCTCCGCGGGCGAGCGTACCAAGTCCAAGTGCAAGGGCTCTTTCGCTATAAGCTCCCGATGAACCTTCGAATTCACCGACCCGAGCTCTCGGACACCCAAATTCAGTTTTACTCTTTCATTGATCCGCTAATAGTACCACGTTCTCGACGCCATCCACATCAAATACTTTTATTTTTCATCATTATTTCGAATCTATACATTTTATTGATAATGTCACACAATGTATGAACGTTGAGTTTTATGGCTGAAGGATTGCGAATGGATTCTATTCGTTAGTCTTAGAAATCATGTACTATTTTTTGAATCCTGTAATGCTGTACGTACTGGAGTCGTTTTCGACCCCATTGTATTTTTCGCCGGAACATCGGCCTCTTAGATATAAAGAGACTTTGCAGCACATGAATCTCTTCGTTTTTCAATAAAGAAACTAATGACATAGGGAAAATTAAATTTCATGAAAATTCAGTTGATGAAAAACGCGTTTGAAAACTGAAGAGTTTGAAAAGTTGATGGAAAACCCATTTTCTCGATATTCACTTGACGTCCAAATCGAGCCAGGTCGGGAGTTATAATCTGATGATTACGTAGATAATGAATCGATGAAATGATCATATATATGTTTGTGATACGCACGAATGATACTTTATAGCGAGTATCACTCATGGGCTAGCAAATGTGAATCGAAAGTGGCAAATATTTGTATACGATTGGCTGAATCAATTAACGGTAGTGTCTGATGACAGCTTTTTAAAATGTTTTAACTGCTATTAATATCTGTTATCTTTGGGAATAGCAGTTCTTGAATGAATACTGGCAGAAATATGTCAAAGTAAATAAAAAAATGTGTATAATTATGTGAACGTAAAGCTTTTTATCATAGAAAATATGTCACTACCATAAAAAAATATAGTTTGCACATAAACAATTGGTAAAATATTGCTTATTCAAATAAACTTTCCAGCAATAACATTTAATAGGAATTTTATGAGCTACATTTGTAAATAAATTCCTCCTACTCGAAATCAGCGATTGCACAAGATGCATTTCGTACGAGAAAGCGGTTTCTGTGTGTCAGTCAAATGACCGGAAGCTGAGTCCGCGGCAATTCAGCCAAGAGCTTAGATCGATATGTACGTAGGTGTTAGAAACGGTTCAGTAACCGTGCAGCAATAAAATATATAGGTTGAGATTCGCTGCGAGATCGTCAGGGAACGGGCAAAGTTTCAATCGTGATCGTTTCAGTCACGTCGACTGACTAGAATCACCGGTTTCCTGTTCTGACTGCATTGTTCAACGAAAATGCGCTCGTTGGTACCGAATGAACATACGATACGTGCAAATACGTATATATACTGTACATGTCGATGAAATCGACATCTATATACATCGCAGCATTGTTTGCGATTATACTGCAGACCCGAATTTTTTTTTCAAATTCCATGAAACCGGAGCTCCGTGTGAATTATAAATGACGATACTCAAACGCCTGTTCGAGCTCACTGACGCGTTATTATTCGACGAGTCTTGATGCCGCAATAATCATTATTTCTTTTTATACTGAGAATATGGAAATTTATATGAAGGCATTTTCTGTCATCCATGTACTACGTGAAACTTTGTAGGTGTGGTTGATCAACTATTACTTTTTCTTTTTTTTTTAAAGCCTATGTCTATGAGCAGTGGAATCCATTTTGTTCTTATGCAGTTTTTCAATCATTCAACTACTTTTACTTCAACGAATACCGGAATTATTTTTTGCCTATGGTCAGTAAAACATTGAAAGAAAATACAACAACAAAAATATGTAATTTCATTATTCGCCAACTGCATAAAGATTCAGATGCGTTTTCTACTAATCTGCTGTCAAAATCACCATAAAAATATTTTTACATTCCATCGAACTGGTCAGAACTTTCTCAAAATTGTTCGCATCGTTGTTTCTTTTAGAAATACAATAAAAATACGATTACATCTGTATTAGATAGAGATACGAATCAATAGTTGTATTATCTGAAAACTCTAGCTTGCTTATTTTACAATTTTTACACTAAGAAAAAAAAATCGTTGAACGAACAAAAATCAATTTTTTTTTTTTTACGAAAACATCGTCAATTAAACTATTTTTATGTTGAATCGCGGATCTCCGTCATTTGATTCAACAAAAAAATAGTCGAATTGACAATATTTTCGTCCAAATAAATGATTTTTGTTCGTTCAACGAATTTTTTTTCTCACTGCCGGGTTAACAACGAGACTATCCTGAACGAAAAAGACAAAAAGCCTATTTTTGCGAAAAGTTCTCAATAACAATTCCTTGCGATAAAGATCAGGATTCATTAAACCCAGAATGACCCATACATGCATTTGTATCTACAAATGTATGTGACGATTCAACATAGAAATGTATGTGTGTTATGCGAGCACTTGCTCTTTGTGTTATGTATAGTCTAATGTACGAGACATACAATGGTGGCTGTGATTGCTCTTGATATACTAATACATTAGAAGAGCAATCATCGTAGGTGGTTTCATAGGAATGCTCATTCGTCCGAACCCCATATACCTTTTGCCACTCCCTTGTCGATACCAATTTGTCGATTGCATACAACTACATGGGGAACCTTTTTTTTAAATATTACACACGTAAGTACTTCTACTGTCATTGAGAAAGTAAGAACCTGCATGTGTTGTTTTTGAACTGCTTCATAAGAATATTAAAAATGTGCAAGACAGTGAAAACTTCGTTATTAGTTGATTTTTTAATAATTTGTTGTGCTTCCCTGATGATGATTTATTTGAAAATGATTTCAATTGAAATTTACAAATATTAAAGTGACAAGGTTTTGATGTTTTCACTAGTATTTGGTTTTCGAAAATATCAATTTTTGGTTTGATGATTCGAATCAATTCAATTTCTATACCTGAAAACGTTGATTTTGCGAAAAATTTGGAAGACGGATCGGAACCGCGAAAAATCTGAAACTCGTCTAGTGCTCGAACTCGGATCGTGTGACATTAAAGAACAGATTATTTGTACCGCGTGCGCGCATCAATTGACACCAATTGCTGGACGAAAGAAGCGCGAGATTGACTGTACATGCATTGTGTGCGTTTACGAATACGTGTTTGTTTGCACTCAAAATTGTTAGTGTGCTTTATATTTTAATGGGTTGTGTATTTTCGAGCAAACGCTTTTCTATTTGCGATCGTAAAAGTCATAAATGAATTAACGGTTCAATTTTGATCGGCGATCGAAAGACTATCGAGAGGTGTTAAGAATTTAGAGAGAAACGATTTTTTCAATTAGTTTCCGTCGACGAAAACGTTTTGTTTTGTTTTTTTTTGTGTATAAACTGTTTTATGGAGTAAACATTTGATAAGTTGATCGAACAAATGAACTTTCAGGCAATCACGTTCTAAGATTTCACGCTCGCAGAAAAGAGGTTAATTTTTTTGCCTCTCTTGCTAAACGATGTTCGCAGATTCTCGAATCATTGCAATAGAATATGAAAAAAAACGTCTCGGAGACTCTTAAAAGAATCAGATATTTTGATCGACTTACCACTGTGAGACTGTCGAGCTCGCCAAGCCACTCGTTAAGAAGCTGCTCGGGATCCGTTTCGTTGTCGCTGTCATCAGCCCCGTCATCCTCGAACCTCTTCATTTTCACGCTCTTTCGTCTTCCTCCACTTCTTTGACAAATTCACACACACATACACACTTTCGTAAATCAAAAACTCTCGCTTTTTCCTTTACCCTTGAACACGGCTCTTCGTTTTGTTACCTCTCGACACCAGCCTGCAAAAGATAAGAACAATAACACCATTAGAAATGTTTTCAATGTGGTTGCATTTGTAGAAATACAAATTCCATGGAAAATTACAACCGGACCACAGTTCAGCGGCTAAAAAAATGGTTTTCCAGTTTTTTTATGTTTTTCCGTTCTCATTTTTTATGACTTAGATGATTTTGTAAGAACTGCACATTTTCAAGAACATTCTGTATTTTTTTTTGTAATAAAATGTTCTGAAATGTAAGAGTTTCATTGAATCCGCAAAAAAAAAAAAAAAAAAAAAAAAAATGCTTTTGCGGTCATCACAAAGTAAAAACTGGAATTTGGAGTAAAAATGGCGCTTATTTTCCATCAATAAATCAACACTGTGAAGAAAAAAAATGAAAAAAACTCTTCGTCGGTTGGAGACTTCTTTTGTTGAAACAATCCCTAAATCCGCCGGACGTTTCCCAACATTTTTTCATCATATGTCAAAAATATCGGGTCGCATTGAAATTACGAAAAAAAATTGCAAAAAGAGTTAATGAATCTATCTCTTTCTGACTTTTTCTCGTTCCGTTTTATTGCAAACCCCTTTTTTTTACTTGCTCCACCACTTGTTGGATAACGAATCCTCAAAAAAATGACAATAAAAAGGAAAAAAAAAAATCATTCATGCTCATATATACGGAACAAGGAGTGAAAAGCCACTAGGATTTAGGACAAATAACGAAAGGCAGAGCACTCGTGATTTAATGCTAGAATATAATTGCCGAGTGGTTCGCCACTTAAAACTCGCCATAACTGTGCGGGACAGAATATAGTCCACTAGAGCATGAAAAAAGAAGAAAAAAAATAATAATGAAAGAGAAAACGAATGAAAATCAATTGAGCACTTGAACTCAAAATAAATAACGAATGGAAGAGCATTTGATACTATGTTTTAATGGTGTAACGAATTCCATTTTTATTTTGGAGATGGATTCTGACCGAGTTTAGTGGTAAGAAGTCAGAAAATAAATGTATCCTTAATCCAGGAAAATATATGAACGCGATATGTGAGAGGAAGCAGGAAAGTCAAGTTCGCGTTAATGAACCTGCCCGAGTTTGGTGGATTCGCCCGAGCGAATAATTGAAGTCATGGAAGTCATGGAACGATGAGCGGACGGCAGTATTTACGAGAGCTACAAAATAGATGTACGCATCGTCGACACTCGTGTATGACGAAGTGTAAACAGGGATGGGATCGTGGGTTGCATTAGTGGGAAGGTCTTTAAGTGCAGGCACGAGCGATGCATGAAACAAGCAAGTACTTCGCGTATAGCGAGAGAATAAGGATGTGGTTGTAGGAACGAATGAGCACGAAACCTGCTGCTGTCGACCCAGGTGAGTCTGGTGTCGAGTGGCAGCTCGGCAAAGAGGAGGGAGGGAGGGCACCCCTTGACGAGACACCACATCAGGTGAGTCTGGCATGTCGAACAGAAGAGAAGAATGTCCATAGATATTTCACAATGTATGTGTATGCATGTAAATATATATAAATACGAGGATCTTCAACGAACGAGCCTTATTCTCTTATCCGCACCATAGTTATGTGCCACAAACTGCTCTTACGCTTAATGATTCTAACTACTTGGCTTACGCCAACACGAACGTGTTATGTACTTCCTCGAATTTATCCCCCACGAGATTGATCCGTGCATTATTTTGAAGGGGAAAAAGTGCGTCTCCAAATATTTGAAGAGAGAATTATTTATTTGAATTTTGGAGGGCGGAACGATTTGCGACTAGATTTTAAGGCAGTTCTTTCGTGACATTCACATCGAAAAATTGTTTTTCAATTTTTCTCACATACAAAATGGTTTGCGGGCATGTGTTAAAAAAGAAAAGTCGTTGTAAATTGACTAAAGAACAACATACTCCAAATTCAAGGTCATCCAAGGTAATATGTACTTGCTGTATGATTACAAAAATTGCGAACATTTTTTTGCTTCAGATTTTTTTGAAAAACTTAATGTAGCTTCTTTGATGTTGCATAAAAATGTATGCAAAGTTTTAGAAGGCTTCGCCATGTAGAAGCCAAAATATTCATTGATGAAAATGTAACTTTTAACTCTTATGAGAGATTACCGAAAATTGTGATTTTTACTAATAAATATCTGAACTTCGGCTTGGTGAAACCTTTTATAATTTATTACACACGTGCATATGACATTAAAGAAGGTTCATTCAAATTGTCAACAAAATCTGAAGAAAACTATGCAACGATAGAACTATGTTAACGAGTTTGATTACACTCTGGAATTTTGTCATGAGCATCATTTATCTTAAAAAAGTTTTCTGTTATATTCGGAGCCGTTAGAATTGCTCAGATGCGTTAAAAAAAATATCGTAATTGATAGATTAATCGCGTTTCAATAACGTCAGTCAACCGCAGAGCCATCAGATCAACGTTCGTAATTTTATCAATAAAAAAAAAAGAAAAAAAAACTTAATTTAATAATATCGAACCATCCCCTTAAGAACGCTCGTAGTAGAGTTCGAGGTATTGAGGGTGTTCGCCGCGATGAGTCTATCTGATATCTGCAGAAAGGGAATAAGGGAGAGGATGGAAGGAAACGGGAATTACGGTTAAATGCGAAGAGGAAATTGATCGGGGTATCTTTATCTAACTTTACTCGAAAAGTGATCAAGCTTTTGATCATCAATTAGAAATCCCTAACGCGTGGCTTGAGACTCCCTGAAATAGGGAGTCATAAATGATTAATTTTTTTACCCACAGTGCATTGAACTTCAAATTTCTAATAGAAAGTAATTAATTCGTACGATAAATCAATTTATTTTGAAAACGTGTATACTCAGGCAATGGGAAATCTATAAATAAATATTTGCAAGAAAGACAAAAATTCTTACGAACTGTGCATCGATTATTTCCGAAATAAAAGAGAATGAAATATGGTACGAGGATTAGACAGAAGTTGTGTTCTTTCGAAAAGTTGTTTTTTAGTTTGTTCTCTTGCTCGAAAGTTCATACCAGAAAAAAAAAAAGAATTTGAACAGGTTCCAATAGGGTCTTGAACTACATCGAATCTTCTGTAAACGAGATTAAGAACGAGTGATTTATTCATGTTCTATAGCAGACACGATGAGTGTGAAAAATGTATATTTTCATCACACACACTGCCGGTTAATTTATAGCGACGACACGGTTTTGTCCCCCAGCAAAATTGCTTTCGTCGTGCAAGGACACGAGCTCTAACAAACTTGCTGACTCAACAACTTGCGGAATGATCTCTCGGAAAATTTACTTGTCTTCTTCACAGTTTAGTGTTCTCGTGCTCTAAAGCCTACGATTGCCATAATGAGCTCGAAGAAAAGGGCAATAATTGTTTTAATTGCTGTCATTTTTTTCCACATAAATATGTGTTCACATAAACATATTCAAAATGAGCCACAGTACACATTAAATTATTCCTCATTCACCTAAATTTCAATCTCAGCAAAAAACTCATGAATTAAAAAAAAAAAAAAAAAAAAAAAACACAATTTCCAAGTATTTGATGATTTTTTCGTGGTATACTTTTGATTAGAATTTCAAAATATTGGAGAACCAAACATTTTTGACTGTATTCGTATCCTGGATGTTACTCTGTGATGTAAAAAATACAGCAACGAAATGTTTCAACGTGTAAAATCTTTCAATCGTAGATTAAAAAATGATAAATTCTGCATTTAGGCGATCCTAACAACTTTGAAAGCTGCAATTCAAATAGGAGATCGCCGTTGATCGAAGTTTAGTGAAATAGCTCATATGTGGATCTTACGTTCACTGTAAATACGTAGGATGGCTTTGAATCTTTCTTCTTGAGACGTAAGTATCTTTAAAAGTTTTCGGTGGGTAGAAAGTTTCGTCCTCAACTTCCCCTTCCACTTTTCCGTGGATATTTATACACAATATGTATATATAGTCGAGGCGGAAGGTTGCTGATGTTCTCAAACAAGGAAGTAACTCGTGTGGGTGATTGGCCCGCATTTCACACTGTACCGGATTACAAAACACATCGTTGATGCTGATGTTTTTTACGTGTCTCCGAAAAAAGTTTGGAGGATCTCGATTTCGAGGATATTTGGTTTGGAGTAGCAAATACTCGTGAAATAATAATATAAGTGGTTTTTAATTATTCAGCTAAAATTTCATCGATATTTACAATTCGCGGATAACTTATCGTAAGTTATGTCTTGTAATCTGTAAACATATTCGATTATTATACAAAAAGAAACTACCAGTGTCTAATATCGCGATTTTTTTTTTTATCTGTCGTATTATTTTAAGTTAATGTAATATTTTGGTTCGGTTTCCTATAGAGACTTTACAAATTTTTCTCTATTCTATTTTTCGTTATTCAATACTGGATGGTAATAGTTTGCTAATAATTTGAGCTTCAGATTGGCGTGTGGAAGAGCTAATCAGACTGAAATAATCATCACAATGATAGCATCCAAAGAAAATCCTGATCATGTTTTTTTTTAAATTTCTAACGAGATGCAAAAAGGACAATAGTATCGAAAAGTTAGAAAAAATCGTTCTGTATGTGCGATTAATGTTTGATAAATTGACATTTTGGAAAACTGTTTCAGTGTTAGAAAAAATAGAAAAATTTTGTCAGAAAAATAAAGATTTTTCGGTGGAATTTATCGATTAAAGACATTTTGGAAACCAAATCATGAAGCCATTCCGAAGGAAATATTATTATTAAATAATCAATAATTAATAATAAACCGGTATGAAGCAAATGATGAAATGATGAAATTATGAATTATGTATAATTACATTAAATTTTCTACATAACATCTTTGCATCTAGATATTTCAATAAATCGCACAAGATGAGCCAATGTGAGTTATCTTTACTGCATTGAGTACAAGATTGTAACTTGTGATTTTCTTATCAACCAAAGTAAACTTTGTCAATTTTATATATTCTTTCGACCGGTCTTTCCAGTCCAGCAACGTTACGATTTTGTTTATTTTATTTTTTATTTTTCAAACTCCATAGGAAACATCGTGCAAAAACAAGTTTTCCAGCATTTTTTTTTCAAGAGCTGTCATTTTCATTGCCACCGTAAGAGCATCCTCGTCACGGACATGCGTCCATCGTGTTATATTTTATTACACAGCTTGGATTACCTGTAGACTAAAGTGTACAGTGTAAACCATTCGGTGTCCCTTTCATGACGCCCATGTACTATTCTCTCGAGCCCTTTATCGCTATTCAACGTTGTTTCTTCCATTCTCGTGAGTTTACAACGTCGTTCATGCAGCCGGCACGCGATAAGAACATTTGTAACTGACGTTGCACCGCTTTCGCGTAATTCGTTCTATATAAACCCTTCCGTATAAATCATTGTACATTTTTCCGTTCTGATATAGATAGAGGTCTAATTAAAAATAAAAATGCTAAGTACGACTTTCTGGAATATCATCGCAGATAAGGACAGTCTAGAACTTATATATACGTTTTCAGTGTCAGAGAATCCTATTGACTTTTTTCAGGAAAAAAAAATGACAATCAATAAGCATGATTAAAAAACAACGTTGTAGTTTCGCAACAGTCGGTTTCAAAAGTTGATTCTGTCTACAATATTTGCAAAACTTGGATACAACTTGATTGCGAAATGATATAATAGTCTTAGTTGTTATGTCTCATAGAAATGTAAAAATGTGTAAACTTTTGGCAAAAATGTTCAATGGGAAGTTTGACGTTCGAGAAATTACCACGTTTCCTGCATCGAATACAGAGCTTCCGTCATTTTTTTCTTTGTAATTGAGGAAGAATAGAAAAAAATTGTAAAAAAGTTCTGGTGTTTTTCCGTGAAATGGTAATTTTTCTAGTGTTCCCCATAAGAAGGCACGAGCAACTCTTAATTAAAAATATGTCGAATTTTAAATAGTGAATGATTTGTTTTTGGAAAAAAAATTGAAAAAAAATCTTCAAAAAAACGCTTTCCCGCGACTACTGCCTTCAAATGACCCATTTTTTATTCAAACTGTAAAATAAAAACACTTTTTCTATATATATCTTTCGCTTTAAAATTTCAAATGTTTTGCAGAGTGATACTGATTGGACTCCATAAGGCATACGTGATTGAAGTGTAACCTTTGTACTGAATAGCTCATAATTGTTAAGAATGATTATGTTGAATTTTTATTTTTGTTTTTTTTTTTCACCAATTAAACGAACATTCAATGTAAGCATGGAATCTCGAAGAATTCCTACTATGTACGCAAAGATCTGAGATATATAATTTGAATTCTTTCCTCAATCGAAAACAATGATGATTCTCAATGCAAATGTATGTTCGATCGACCTCGGGCATCCGCGATCGACGCCAATAAAATTGCTAACGATGTGCAAGTTACTCGTAGCTTCATCACTTCTCGCTAACTCGTATCTCGATTTGTAATTATTCTGACGTAATTTTCTCTCTCTCTCTCTCTCTCTCTCTCTCATTTCTTTCTTTCTCACTCATGCGATTCCGCATCCATCAATGCAGTACACAAGCACACTTTGAGATTCCACAGACATTTTGTCGCGCTTAAAACGAGCGTTTGATAACGATCATTCTTCTATTTGTCCGATGCCATGAAGCGATTCGCATTCTTTCGTATTGATGAATCTATATATATATACACATACATTACATGAAATGTGCATTCGAAATCAACCTTAAAGTTTTCTTTCCTATTCGGGAAATGTACAAATTAATTACTGTTACGAGGTCTGTCTACGATTTATCATTTTTCACGATAAATAAAAGATGATCGATAGTTTTGGATGAAAAGCGATGATGAAAGAATGTTTAATATTTCTAGCATAAGAATATTGAAACAGGATGTTTGAAAATAACATTGAAAAATATATGAATTCCGTATTTATTTGGAGAAAACTGTCGTTTGCAGGGAATAGTTTATCCTCATCAAAGAATAATTTTTTGTTTCTTCTACGTTGATAACGATTTTGAGAATTCCATTTGTGAGCGAATTTCATTTGAACGAGTGGGCAAAAATAGATGATAAAGTTAAGACAGATAGGGAATAAGATTCTCGATGCAATTATACCGTTGAACGCCATGGGGTTCGATCGCGAAAGGAGGAAAAACATGCGCCAAGAGCGTTCGCGGACATTTGTGCGATATGCGCAATAGAGAATTTGAGGCAGAAGAGAGCGCGAGAGTTTCGAGATAAAAGAAAGAATTCCCCACGAAGGCGAGACCAATCGGTTTAGCGGTATAAAACCAAGAAGGACAGAGAAATACAAAACGCGAGAGAGAGAGAGAGAGAGAGAGAGAGAGAGAGAGAGAGAGAGAGAGATGTATCGTGAGATGAGAGATGCGAGACAGGCGGAAGAAAATCGACCAGAGACGCTCTCAACAAACCACGAGCGATGAACTCATGAAGATATCGACGTAACGCGATGGTGAACAAAAAAAAACTATCCTCACAATAACCACATGGAACTTTGACCATTTCGATGCATGTTATTTTGTAATTGAACTAATCATTTATGAACAGAAATGTATGCGTTAATCATTATATCACTGCGCTCAATGATGATTAAATTCATGGCTCAATTTCACCCAATTTCATGAGAATGCGGGACCAGCTCGAGTTCCACACATCACAACAAATTTTGAGATCGTTTCATATAAATTCACTACTTTCACACGTAACATTTCAACTGGTATCAATAAACATTTGTGATTGCAAATACTTGTTATTATTTTTATTCGAAATATTATCGAAATTAGGGTGTTGGAAGTTTAAATTTTATAAATGCGTTCAAATAAATTGTTGGCTTTCCAGTTCATTAAAAACGTGATTGAAAATGTGGTTTAATTCGATGGTCGATTATTTCTTTTTAAACCGTGAAAAAATGACAAAGTTTAGAATAAAAATAAAACGTAGCATAATCTTCAAGTTTGGAAGCTCAGAATACAAATGTTTTCTGCTTCAGTTATCATTGTTAGAACGAAGAAGAGCATAGACCGGAATATCGATTTGCTAGATTAATAATGCAACGAGCCCAACACACTGCCAGGTAAGAGAAGAGGGGCCCCTTTTTCTCCCTTTTTGTCTCTTTCTCTACGTCTGCAAGTCGTACAGTGTGCAGCGCAAGTCTACGAGCTCGGTGACATTTATACGAGCGATGTAAGTCTCGGTTGTGTAACACGCTCGACCTCAAAGGACCGTTTTCATGGATCTAACGATGAATTGATATAATAATTTTATGGAAATTCTACAACAAATATAAAATACCGATGTATTAGAGACTGTAGTTAACTTGTCGCTCTAATTTCTTTTTCACTCCTCATTATTCAAAGAAATGTCGAAACTTTATATTAGAAATGAACTGAAACTCGGTGATACTCCGTCAAACGAGTTGTACATTAAATTGCAAAGAAAATGTAATGAGAAATCTAGACGCCTCAAATTTACATCTCGTAAGCGTGCATTTACCGCGAACGAGTGAACACAGCGTATATTCAACGGACAGGAGAGATTGCTACCGTGCGGCACATCGTGTTACACGCAGAGATACTCGCAAGTGTCCTGTTACCGTGAATATGTTCACGTAATATCAAATGACGCGGCAACGTATACCGATGGCTAGTAATTAAATAAAAATCATTTCTCTTTATTTTTGGCATTTTTAATACTGCGTCGTTAAGTCTGTACACCGAAGAATGGTATTCTTAACAAGGCTCGATCGCCATAATCATAATAGTTTATACATAGTAACGGCAAAATGCAAAGTTTATACAAAGTAACGACAAAATGATTGAATACAATTTTTCCAAGATAACTTTTTCGAAATTTTGCGTGAATCTTCTTGAGCGTCGTATTATAATGTGTAAAAAATTTGAGAAGGTTCCAAGTAATCGAGATATTCAGTGTTTAAAATCGCAACTTCAACATGAGGTCTTTTGGGAAGTTACAAAAAAAGACGGTATTTTACAACTAACAACTCGATTTCTAAACGGCGAAATTTTCTCCAATTTTAGAAGACTTTTAGCCGTTATATTTTATAGAGACACAAAAAAATATAACATTTTGGCAAAAATGTGTAACGTGAAGCTTAGAGTTTGAGTCAAGAGTGATAGTGTGCCCTCGGACTTTGAAAAAATGCTTAAGTAATCCGTTTGGCGACACTACTATCTTGAATATGCGGAAATCGTTGATATTCGAAAACAGTTTTGTATAATAAAGAAGGGTGGAAATTAATTTTTAACAAAAGTATAGCATTTGTTGAGTAGAAAGACTTTTAGTTACACATTCACGAAACTTTTTAGGCTACAGACAAGATTGGGGTAATTTTCGACCCCACTGTAGGATTTTGGTTCTTGAAAATGGATTGTCGGGGTCTAGGGTTAGCACCCGTTTTGTGTGAAGTTTCTTCCCTTTTAAAAACAATTCTAATGATATCAGAATCGAATAAATCTTTTAAAAAAAGTGATACTCGTGAAAATGTTGCGGGGGTGGTTTTCAGCAATAAGAAATACAAATAGTCGTGTTGCATATTAACTGGGACTGTTTTGAAACCTCCCTCCCATCAAATTCATGGGTTACACAGAATGTTTTACGGATACGCATGTAAATTCAGATCCGTTTACTACACCCTACATGGCTGCATTGTAAATAGTAAAAGCTCGCGTGCAAGTGTACTATATGCATTAATTCAGAGAGGGCTGAGGGTAGAGAAAAATTGCGATACAACGTGCGTACGACGGAATTCGAGGGTCGCACTGTGATGTTAATCAATGCCGTATGCTCGTGTTATTTTCTCTCGTATGGCAAAGATTTTAGCAATGTGAATGGAGTGAAATTAATTATAATTTCATAAAAATATTAATTAAACTGTATAGCATTGAAAAACCAATGTGAGATTTCATGCTACCAATTCCATCCTCGATACTCGTGACTTTGATTCAAAACAATCGATCACACCTTAATGATTCACTGACGAACGTTAACAATCCCATTGCAATCGCGGATCGAACTTAAAGTTTTTCTTAAAGCTCCGAAGTCAACGGATCAAAACGATTTAACATTATAAAATGATGTATACGCTCCAGCTTGACATAAATTGTAAAGGGATGAAAGTTTTAACAAAGTTTCAGATTTTTTACTCTTTTTCCATATGATCGCGCAGTCGACAAAGTACTTATTTCGCTACAGTCAAGTTAAAAAGTGAACTATCCGGTAAATTTTTTAAAAGTTGGATTCAATTCGTGATGTAATCTAATAATGTTGGGAGTTATATATTTTTTATAGGATTGTGAAAAAGTTTGCAGTTTGAGAAATGGAAAGTTCCATGTGCAATCGCAGAGCTTTCGCACCTAATATTGCCGTATCTGCAAAACTAATCGGTTAAAATTCTTGATTTTCTTATTATGGAAACTTCGGCATATCTGTGGCTGAGGAAAACAGGAAAAAAAGACAATAGTTCCCTGAGTATGTTCTCTTAATTTAGAAGGATTCTTTGTAAAAAAACCTCGCTCTGGTGAGATTGCGACCTTATTGTTTACAATTTCTTTGAGTAAAAGTTGAAAAAACTTAAATAAGTTTTCAGATGTAAGCGTAGAAGTTTAGTATAGAATTGAAGAATGTTATTCGTGGGCAGGTCGAATCTTTACTGTTTTGTTATTTTTATATTTTTAGGAACGTATATGCAGGAAGTTGGGTTGCTCCATATTCTCATGAATATTTCATTCACGTATGAGATCGAATTTACTAAAGTCATAGATATATATGTGATCCGGACGATCCGGTAGGTAAACCTAGCAATTCGAAGGGATTAAATGTTCCGTTGCAGCCAGGGATACAAAATTTGTATATCCATATCTACGTGCATTTCTCGTCTGAAGTTTACTGGCTCTGTATCATGTATTAGACCGATATCGATAACAGATTCATGATTTAATCCTAATACGCCATTCCTTATGGTTACGAGAATGTATTTTTCTCAATATTCGTGGTACCATTAACTTTCATCGGATATATTGCTATTTCCCAATATAAAAAATTTCGGCTCAAGGAGGATCGATCGTTGCTCATGCGTTCGATAAACTCCAAGTTTAATTGTTGAAAATTCGTATGAATCTTCTTAACAATCATACTCAACTGTGGGTTAAATTTGAGAAAGTTTGACCGTTTAGAAATCGAGTTATTAGTTGTAAAATATCATCTTTTTTCGTAACTTCCCATAAGACCTCATGCTAAAGTTGCGATTTTAAACACTGAATATCTCGATTACCAGATGGTGAAACCTTCTCAAATTTTTTACACATTATAATACGACGCTCAAGAAGATTCCGGCAAAATTTAAAAAAATTATCTTGGACTTGGACTTATGAATATGGCAATAAAACCTCGTTGAATTTCGGAAAAATTGGAAAACTTCAGTTACGAGTTTCGTTACTTGATATTTTATTATAACAAAAGTCTACTAATAGTTACGAGGAGCAAGTTGTTGTTTCTTTGTTTTTATCATTTTCCCAAATTTCGCCAATGTCCTGATTCAATGATACTCTCAAATGAGAATTTGCTGTGATACGAAAAGTCACTTCTTCTCCAAGGATTTATGAGCGGTATCCAATGTGAATAATTAAGAATGATGGCATGAAAGCGAATGGCTTGTATGAAACGTTACGTATCACCGTCTTGACGTGGCGTAACATAAAGTTTTCTCATTTGGCCTTTCATTCTTAAGAATATTAAAGCACAGGAGAAAAGACGCAGGTCGGACTGGGTGCAAGAGGTGCATTTTTGTATGCATTTAAGTGGGAACTTCCGGTGGAGGGGGGACTGCACCCTTTGCACCCTCTTTCGCGGTGCTCTCTATACTTTCTAACCGCAGCAACGCCCCGATTCGATCGATCCTCGTCTTTTCTCGTATGCCCTTTTTTTCGTATAACTATATATAGCCCGTGATACTGCAATAGACGTGTCTTTTATTTTCTATCCATTTACGTCCCGGTGTATCTCCCTCCGGCGTTATCTCCCGTTCAAGAACTCCTTATTTCGTTGCTCTAGTCATTTTTAATACAAAATTAAGACAAATGCGCCAAAAGTTTCATTTTTTTCTTCTTTTTTGATATTCAAAGACATTTTCTATCGAATACACGTGATTTCTTCATTGCTTGAGAGACTACAATGGATTTACATACAAAGAAGTGTACTATAATCTTGAAAAATTAACGAATAACTTGGTTCACTGTTCTGGGACGAAGCTCCTGCTCTCCTCAAATAAAATTAAGAATATAAAAATGTAGACTTCTAGAATGATATATTGGAATAGCCAACGAATTATCAACCTTGTTTTCCACGTGGTTAACGCTCCTGAAGATTTTTTTACCGCATCTTTTGTAACACGCCATTTATTGTAAGAAAAAAATGCTTCTTTGTTGAATTTTAACGTCATGTTTTAAATTCACTTCTAATTTAATTTTAATTTTATTCAAATTTAATTTTTAATTGTAATATTTATCTGTGACAAAGTATAAACCTTGTCACATCAATAAATAAATATATGGTTTCTTCAGTAAAAGTATAACGCACCTAATTGGTGAAAGTAGCAGAAATATGAGTGCAAATAAAGCAACAATATTTCTGTCACAATAAATGCTTGCATTCTTCAACAAGAAAGCTGTATACAAGACAAAAGCTCAGTTTCATCCGTATCTATTACAGCAAAGTCCGACTCGTCTTTGGAAAGATGTTTTACCTCGCAAGGATGAGATCAGGACAGTCTCAATGGAGCAATAGAAACGTACACACACACACACACACACACACATGTACAAACATTTACTCTGATTTAGATAGACAGCGGAAATGAATCGTCTTGATTCTCTCTCTCTCTCTCTCTCTCTCTCTTTCTCGTAGTCCCATACTGATTCTCGTTGATCTCACAAACTTCTTGAAACTTTGGCATACGTATACACACACAGTGAGTGTGTGTGTGTGTGTGTGTAGCAGACTCGAGATTCCCTCTATCTATTCGCCTCTGTTTGTCAAGCTTTCCCCCCTCCCCTCATTTCTCTCTAACTCTCTCTCTCTCTCTCTCTCGTCTAGCGCCACCTTGAGATCCAAGAAAATAAGGATGCTGCGTTATACGTGGTTAACTCATGAGTCACGTCCAACTTTTCTCCAGCGAGCAATCACTCTGCTATCCACCCTCCTCACATTTTCCTCTCTCCTCTTCATCACTCCCCCTGCGTCTCCTATCATAAGAAAGACCAGCATGGAGCAAGTAAATTGTGTGTACCTTCGATCGGATTTAGCTACAGAAGCAAACAATCTTCATCCCCAAAAAATGAATGTCAAGAGGCATCAAGTACGAAGAATTGAAGAAAATCAAAAATGTTCCTGAAATTTATTCGAAATAATGCTAAAGACGTCGGAAAAATGGACTCGAAAGTGCAAGGCTTTGTTTTTTTTTGTCAAAAGTTCTTTTTCATTGTCTCTCACAAACATGTAATTGCTTTCGAATCTCCGATGATGACGCACCTGGACAAATGAAGAGCAATGATGCAATCACAGTGTTTCACTGATTTTTATTCTGCTGTCCTCAGACATTCGCAGCTACTTTTGCCGAAAAGAATAACGTGACTAAAAGTGCAAAGTAAAATGAACCAGGAGACATCGATGGCTTATGAATGTTGAAAGCTTTATTTTCCAACTGTTTAACGAGTGGCTGCCCGTGAATATCCAAGAGATCGAGCGTGAGTGAGGAAAAAGTGTAGGGCAAGGTAGAAACTAAGGAATAAACGACGATGCGGGCGTTTTAAGCATCCGGAGACTCGAAACGTGAATAACACAGAGAGTACCAAACCGAAGAGGGAACATTAGCCATGTGCAAAAGAACAAATGCTACGAAGAGAGATGGCGAATCGAGTTGGGTACTTGGCAAAGGAGTCGCTCGATAAACCGACGTTGCCCTTGGCAATGCAAAGTAATAATGGCCTCTCTACGTACCTTTGACAGACTACCGTACTACAGTGTATTATAGTATTTATGCTGCTGCTAGTGCTGCACAAATTTTTATATCTATATACGCGGCCATTTACACAGAGGTCTACTGGAAGGGAAAACATCAAGCGCAGGATTAACGTGAAGGATTCGTGGATCGTTATATATGTGTAAAACCCTGCTCATAAGTGACGGAAATTTTCTTGTCCACATAAGTCAACACTTCAAACTCTTTGAGATCAAACATTTGTTTTAAATATACATGATATTACTGGCATTAATAAAATAAGATTTTGGTGACGATCGAAAAAGTGAAGATGAATGAGCGAACGAGGAGAGTACTCCGGAAGATTAAAGCAAGCTGAATATCTTCAGCTTAAGGGAAATGGAATGGAATTAAGGAATTATTTTTTCCATGAAGATATGCTGAGCATTGGCAGCTATAAAAGGAATTAATACGAAAGAGTAAGCAAGATTCCTTTAAGAAATGTTTGGGAGATTGCTACAAAAGTGAGCTTTGAAGTCTCGAGTCCCACATCAGATCGAAAATAAAAGAAAAAATGAGAGTATGAAATCCGCTCAGCAAACAAATCAAAGACTCGATGAAAAACGCGGCCAAATTTCGCTCTTTTCAGAGAGCATAAGAATGTTATTTGGAGATTAAATGTATAGAAAATGAATAACTTACTTCGATCTAAAAATATTAAAAACTGAAATATTAAAAAAAAGGGATTTATCAA
Source organism: Campoletis sonorensis (assembly GCA_013761285.1). Taxonomy (NCBI): domain Eukaryota; kingdom Metazoa; phylum Arthropoda; class Insecta; order Hymenoptera; family Ichneumonidae; genus Campoletis; species Campoletis sonorensis. Next base: position 700,793 of record JACEOJ010000133.1, read on the forward strand.
AAGTTTTTTAAATGTCACTGCGCTTCATTGAATAAACTTTTTATTTTCACGTGGCACTGAGCGATGTCATTCGTAAAAATGTCATTCCATCCGCTTCTTCCTCTGTGATGTAGATTTTTTGTGAAAACGAAAATACCTTTCTCACATTTCCTCCTACACTTTCCCGGTAGCATACATTTTTGATTTTCTCTCCCTATTCCATCGAGTACAGTGATTTATCAATTCGTACAGGAAGGATTGTTTGTTTTAAGTTTAGGTTGTGACATTCATATAGAAAAACTGTTTTTCAGTTTTTCACGCATACAAAATGGTTTACGGGCATAAGTTAATAAAGAAAAGTTGTTGTAAATTGACTAAAGAACAACATGCTCCAAATTTAAAGTCATCCAAGGTAATATGTACTTGCTTGTATAATTACAAAAATTGCGAACATTTTTTTCTTTAGATTTTTTATGAAAAACTAAATGTAACTTGTTTGATGTTGAATGAAAATGTATGCAAAGTTTTAGAAAGCTTCACCATGTAGAAGCCAAAATATTTATTGATGAAAATGTAACTTTCAACACGAGCTCTTATGAGAGACTACCGAAAAGAAGATTTATCCAAATTTTCAACAAAATCTTTAAAAAAACGATATAACGATAGAAACAACTATTTGGAGCGTGGGCCAAACGATTCTTATTTCATGGAACCTCAAACAACGTTCGATAATATTGTTTGATTTACTGGTTTCCAACCCTGTGATTGTTCGTTTCGTTTGATCTACATGTATTTTTATCAGCGTTGCTTTTAATATCCGCCATTGCGAATTTTCGTAAACTCGACATCCCATGTGACAAAATAAAACAAATGAGCAAAATGTACAAAGAGATCTATTTAGTGGCGATCAGGCAGGAAGTGATAACTCGTATAAAAAGTCGTTCCAAAGAGAAAAAAATGTTTCTTTGATCCAGTCGAGAATCAATGAATACCGGGAAATCAAATGATTATTTTATCAATATATTTCATAGTTCAGAAAGCCAAAGTAAAATTGATGATGCTGTTGGCGCCGAACATCGCAAATGATTGACACGTCAAAATTAAGCTTTGTCAGGCACCATTTAACAAAAGGGGCTGCATGTATGTGCCAATGGACACTTATCGTTCTTATCAACGATCATTTGTTACATTTCCTTGTGGTATGTTGAAAATATTCGTTCAAATAGATAACAAGAATTTGAGACTGCAGCACATTTGTTCTATTAATAATGTGGCGTCGCGGAGCTGCTAGAGTCTCTCGATAAAACATTGATAAAACAAATACCAGCATAATCGCTGACAGCTCTGAACACATTATTAGTCAAGTTATTTATTGTTTGTGATATTGACAGAGTATGGGAGTGAAAGATGCAAAATGAAATGGGTTTCATATACATTCATATGTTGCAGATACTAATTTGTAAGTGGAATAGAAAAATTCATAAAAACCCCACTTCTCAGCTCAAATCCGAGAGTTCTTTCGATCCATTTCTGTTCCTCTCTCATTAAATTACGATAAGAACTGCGGGAAAAACTAAAGCAGATAAATTCCGAGACTTTTTCGAGTAGAAAAACCACGTACTGGCCATTTATTGACCTGAAATTCATGCGAGTTGGGAAAAAGCGTAAAACGATGCTCTAAATATTCGACGGACTGTTGAACATTTTATTACAATTTTTCAAGTTGGCTAAGTCTCTTAATTAACTGTATAAAAGGGCCAAACGTTTGTTCAGAATATATACGAAAAAAATTCAGAAATCAAGAGCGGAAAAAGAAATTCATTAAAATATAATAGTTTCCAATTTTTATAATTATATAAATATCATTTTAGTCCAAATCAGTAAACACAATTTTCGAGCCTCGAAGTGATAGAGAATGTGAAGTATTTATTTAATGAATTTGCACTACATTTATTTATCTAGTTGATGATTTTTTTGCCTGCCTGCGAAATGACGTTTTTGCATTCCTCAAGCTTAAGTACCAATGCTCGAAGTCTCCATAACTTGATATCAAACGTACACGAATCTATTTATAGTCAATTATATTTATATCTATATACATATAAATGCAAGATGCAGTTGCAATTTTTTGAAATGCTTTAATGTGTTAACGTAGATATACTGGGCAGGCGCCATCCGGACGAGAGATCTCTTTTGCTTCTTCCTCTTTCTCTCCCTCTCTCTTTGTTTTTTGTCTCGTAATCGTCCACCTAGAGTGGCGTGGCAAAACGTCAAGATTCTCATCTGGGTTAACATTCACATGTGTTTGCGTTCTCGGCGTTCGTACGCCTGTTTGTATCCTTAGTCTGCATAAAATTATGATACGTGTACATGTGTATACAAATGTACAAATGTGTTGATTCGTCGCTTCGTTTACAGATCTGATGTGAATTGTGCAAAATCACGATTTTGCGAGCATCGACCTCGTCTCCCCTCATTTTTCGACGATTCAGCTCAAACACTTGGACGCATCGTATACTTTTTTTTTCGCGATTCGAAATACGATTTATCTGCTTGATCGAATGAGCCACACTTATAACACTTTGCACAACACTCCGCCTGCCTCAATGCCTTGGCTTGTTCTCTCCTCATATTTGCTTCTGTCCGAGCGAATACACGAGAAAGCGAGAGAAACAAAAAAGTTCTGTGCCTTTTCCCCTTGAATTAACAACCCTGGATATTTATTGTTGTTTTTCAGTACCAATGAAATTTGATTTTTTGGTAAAACTTATTGCGAAACTATTAGAGTTCGATATTCCTCGATATTCAAACTTTTCTCATAAATAATTGATGTTGGAATATTTTTACTGCTACTGATTGATTTCGACTGTCAAATTTATTTGCTTTGAATCGATTGATGTTTATAAAAATTCTTTTCAATTGTCACATTAATTCAAATTTTGAACGAATGGTTGTGTAGGCTGCATGGAATATTTATTATTGTTATAGAAATATATTAATGTCACTTAAAATAAGAGTGACTATTTTTTGTATTCTCTGAATTTTTAGTCGTCGAACAACGATAATCGCACACATCGGAAAAAAAAGCACACTAGCACGACAAACAAACGTACGAATCGACTTTTCGTGATTCACGCGTAATACACTTGATATCCAGAAAGTTTTGCGATTAAACTCACACACAAATGCGAATTGTACTGTGCCCGCTCTTTAACGCCCACTCAAGACTATATATTTTAGTCGCCTACGCGCATAAAGTGGGTTTGCGTCTCGAATTTTTCATCCTCTTATAATTTTTTTTATTCTGCTCTTCAAGTCAACGCTAATATTTCAAATACTGTGTAGTTTTTTTTTCTTCATATAGAGTTGTCGACGAAGAAAACACCGATGAGTAAGCTGCCAGATCACAATAACATTTGGTACGATTTATTTTTGAATCCGATTCCGTAGTTTAAGAAAAGTTCGAATTAAAAAAAAAAAAAGAAAAAAACGGTAGCCAGTGATGAAACTTGACAAATGTCCAAAAATATGAACATAAAAGTTGGTTCTGCGATATAATTTAGTTTGTGCAGTAGAGACATGCATCATTTCCATATTTTCTGATCGCGTACGCCATGAATTATGCACGCCATGATCTTTCATAACTGCGTGGCAGTGTGCCAGTAATATTTAAGGAAAAACGTGCACTTGACCATGAAATTCTTGAATGAAATACTCCGATATACGTTGTAATAGTAAAATGTAAACGTTAATCTTAAGAATGAGTTAAAATCGCACAAATTCATATAAATACATAGTGAATTGTGAATATACGGAGCTCTATCTGTACATATTCACTATCGAACCTTAAAGTATGTACCGTAAGATATTCACGGTCTCATAAACTCTGTGAGGGATTCATGAATGATATCCTTTGTATCCATTCGCGATGGTGAGTTCCATTCGCTTCGTTTTGCCACCGTGAAGTTTGATACAGTGTGGAGTCCATTAAATCAGGCATCACTTTCTTAAGTTAATAAAGAAGAGAAAAAAGAACGCGGAAGTAGACACTACATTGGCGTCATCGCGAATGCTCCGAAGTACCATCGTTTATTTACACTTCTATTAATAAGTGGAAAAATTTATTATATCATCGCACATTTTATGACTCAGCAGATTTGCTGTCTTTCCCGAGAAAGATGCGCAATTTATAGGGACAATAAGTCGCACTTTTTTTAGCCTATAATTCTCGTTATAAATTTGTTAGAAGCTCTGGCAGGAAAAGCTCCGTCAACTACTATTGTCAAAAAGAATTAACAGCATTGGTTTTATCCAAAGATTTTAGGTCAGACCAAATTTCCATTACTGTCATTTTTCTTCACTCATTTCATGACGATTGAAACTTTTAAAGAGATATTTTTATTCAAAATGTGATTCGCTGACAATTCATGAACGCGTTGTACCATGAGGAAAAAAAAAAACAATCAAAAACTACGTTTTAGCTTCTGTCAAATCTTCTATATTTTTAAAACAACTAGCTGGCCCAGCGAACTTCGTTACTACGCCAAACAGTCAATAATAGAGCAGATTTATGATTTGAAAAATTAATACAAAATAATTAATTTATTAAAACACAAAGTAGATGTACTTGTATTAAGTAAGTAAGTAGATGAATTGTATCAATTTTTCAAATCATGTGTTTGTCTACGAGTATTGTTATAATAAATCTCATTTTGTCGATATTATAATAAACAATGCCATCATTCGGTCAACTCGGATTCCAATGTTTTGCGTTATTTTCAAACAAAACAAACCATAGACAACACGAAGTGCGCTGTCAGTTGTGTTTTGTTACTTACGAACAGGTGGATTATTCATTTGATTTGTATATTTTTTTATTAATAAATATTATATTTTTATTCCGGACTCTGAGAAATCCGAAAAATCAAATATCATGAAAATTGGTCCATCATACACACAGACTTCCCGTGGTAAGTAACAACCATTCAGTAATTCATGAAAATATGGATAAAACAGGGTTGTTCATTAATTTGCCAATTCATCCGCGTGGCCCAAAATATTCCGTGTCTGTGAGATCCATTGTATAAAAAGCTTAAATCCGCATGGATGAGAAAGCGTTACGAAATGTGTTCTCAGAATCATTACACCGCCTTTAAGCTCCCGGGAGATTAAATTTTTCAACGGGAGAGACGTCAGTGAATACAATACAATGAGAGATGATAAACGAGATAAGACAGGGAGTAAGAGCGGAATGGAATGAGTGGAAAGAGAAATCAGCGCAAACGTGCGAGACGCGACGAAGAGAAGAAGCGTTATAAGAGAAGCCGCACACTTGTTACTGTACAATCTTCTTACTCGCGTCTTTCATGGACCGACAACGTGTCACGTGGTCTATTTGAATGAACAAATTTCTTCTATGGCGGTGTTAACTTTCGCAAACCTTTTGAAAATCGTTATTCTCTCAATGATTTTGTTTAAGTTCAACGTGAACTCACACTCATTACTCTCCTTATTCGCGTGATAAATGAGAAACATTTGATTTACATGACAGTGTAACATGCACACGGAAACTGTGACGCAGACGGAGACTCATTAGCGAGGGCGTGGAATTTCGCAAAGAGAATAAGAGGCGCGAAGCTTTGTGAAGATACGACATAGGGAGGAAGAGTGAAACGTTTAAAATACATTAGTATAGAAAACCTTCGCTCTTTTCTTTGTGAGCCTTGCATCAATAATACCGAAAGGAATAGAAACATCAAGGTAGTTCTATCGTTATATCGTTTTCTTAAGATTTTGTTAAAAATTTGGATAAATCTTCTTTAATGTCATATCCACGTGTGTAATCAATTTTAGAAGCTCTCACCAAGCGGAAGTTCAGATATTTATTGATGAAAATCACAATTTTCGGTAGTCCCTCATGAGAGCTCGTGTTGAAAGTTATATTTTCATAAATAAATATTTTGGCTTCTACATGGTGAAGCTTCCTAAAACTTTGCATACATTTTCATGCAACATCAAAAAAGCTACATTGAGTTTTTCATAAAAAATCTAAAGAAAAAGATGTTTGCAGTTTTTGTAATTATACAGCAAGTACACATTACCTTGGATGACCTTAAATTTGTAGTATGTTGTTCTTTAGTCAATTTACAACAACTTTTCTTTGTTAACTTATGCTCGCAAACCATTCTGTCTGTGAGAAAAACTGAAAGACTATTTTTCGATGTGAATGTCACGATAGAACTAACTAAAAATAAATGGTTATGAAAAGTACATTATTTTTATGAATACATATTAATTTTGTTGTACTGCATAAAATATCAGAACACTTTCTTTTACGTGATCTGTCAGTTTCACAGTTATCACGACCGAGCAAAGAGAACAAGAATTATAGAGTATCGATTGAGGACTTTTCTTGGAAGATGTAATTTCATTCAATAATTATTAATGCAGTTTTATTGGTTCGAATGGTTTATCGTTCTGCTTGTACAACCACAAAAGGGACCGCTATTGAACACATAAACATATACAATCGGGACATTGTGAGACCGATTGCATTTAATTCTCGATGTGTGAATCAATGTCTTTCGCGAGATTAATGAGAGAGCGGCACATGTGAATACAGCGTGCAAATGAGGTATTCAAGCAACGTAATCATAGTCAGAAGAGCATGACAAATGAAATTTCTGGATTTTGATAATTAATTTAATTTGATACAAACTGCAGAGCAATTTACTACAAAAACAAAACAGTCAATACAGCTTATTTTTCGTTATTTTCGGTCTTATGGGAAGTTACGAAAAAAGACGATATTTCACAACTAATAACTCGATTTCCAAACGGTCAAACTTCCTCAAATTTTACCCACAGTTGAGTATGATTGTTAAGAAAATTCATACGAATTTTAAACAATTAAACTTGGAATTTATCGAACGCATGCGAAACGATCGAACCTCCTTAAATAGAATTTTAAATCAGGAGAATGCCCATGATCACATGTATACATGGGCAAAAAAACTCAAGAATGCTGACCCGATTTTCAGCTTCCAAAGTTCGTTCGCAAACTATCAAAACTTTCAATTCATTCAGTAACTTAAAACAATAAATATAGAATCCGGATCATTAAATATATGTGTATATCGTACTGCGTTCCCTGGATGCAACATCCGGCCGAGACCAATTCTGGTGGCTCACGTCATTATATGTTAGAAAACTGTCCATCTCCCTTACTCTCTCATTCATTCGTTCGTTTTCTCTCTTAGCGTTTTCCTTTCGTTTTCACTCTCGGCGTTTTCCTTTCGTTTCCTCTTTCATCTCTCCTCCCCTTTGCACTTCCCTTCGACTACTTTTCCCCTTTTGGAATCCGGTCTTACTCTCTATTTTTGGATTATAAATGTGCGATCTTCTCGCCGAAGCGTTTTATTCCAGACGGATTCATCTCTTAAAAGGGCACAATTTTCTAACGTTGCTGGTTATTCTCCAGAAACGGTCCAGAACATTGACGTTGTTATACAACTTTCTTTTTCGTCGCGATAATACCTTTCGACAGGCACTTAAATCGTGAAAAGCCGATGAAAACTATTTTAATAATGAAAAAATGTAGTAAAGCTTAATGTCTTATACAAAGAAATTCATCTTTATAAACATTCATTCGATTGAAAATATTTTTGAATGGATGTTCTTGGATGATCATTTGTTGCTATAAATTTATCAAAATTTGTAGCATAAATCCTAATTTTTTGGTTAATAAAAACTACTGAAAACGTTTTCCTCATGTTTCTAGGGTTGCAAGACTCGATTGTAGTAAACAACATTGAATTGTGAACTTTAGTAAACAATAGTGAAAAGTTCAAAAGAGGTCTAGGCTCTGAGAAAAGTCCATCGACCCTCAGTGAATAGACGTGACTTCAAAATAAAAAAAACTACATAGACTTTGATAAACTGTGATGTAGGAGCTTTAAGTTTCGCTCATTTCGGTCTTCACTCACGGAGTAGTAAAGTCTGGGTATGTTTGTTTATTTTTTATTTTTTATCCTATGCTTTTTCAGGTCTTCGGGCTTTCGTTTGTGACGTTTGAAGTTCAGCGTCCGCTATATCGTGTACTCTGTCTCAAAAACCGTCATAGTCGACGTCTATAGTCTCGCAATGTTTGAAGTGTCATCTGTCATTCACACAAATTCCCGCGTTTGCACATACGTGTGTGTTTGTAAAGAATGGAATGACTACACTTACACAGTGAAAACATCACCTTAGTTGTGACTGTCATTATTTTTGGCTGTTACATGCCACGAGAACGTTTGATGATTTCTGAGTTTGGCAAAAACACATTTAACATAAAAAAATTTGTTTCTAGAGAAAAAAAAAAAATCTTTCCTTATGTATACTTGAAACACGAAATTCAATTGAAAAGTAATCAGTCAATGGATTTGAAAAATGCTCAAATTTGGCAGAAAATTTTTAAGTACCAATATCAAAATTGCAGAGCTTCGTATATGAGGCATGCCACGTCACTTGAGCCAGTCAAAAAAGGAAGGTCGTAAAAACACGCACATTTTTGTTTTTTTTTTTAATTCAAATAAGTCAAATTCTGTCAAAGTTACAGCCATTTAAATGGAAAAATTTTGAAAAATGGTAATATCATCGAGAAAATTGTAAAAAATTTGGACACTCGGTGAATACTCTTCAATAGAGTGACTCGATTTTTTAAAATTCTGCGTGGAATTTTTTTTTTTTTCGACTGCCTCAAGTGACGTGGAATGCCTCATATATGCCACAAAAACCAACATAAACGTCTGCGAACTATGTGAATGCAGCGTTATGCATTTGCTTTCCAGCCCGACACGTACACACAAACGTGGGTACATTATTTCGATTTACTGTCCACTATAGCAGTACATCGGTGCGTGTCGTGCTTGTACATGAGAAAATTACGTGATGTGTATTCGACCAATGAATGCAACACGTGTGTATGAGCGATCGCGTATGTCTCGTGTACTGGCGCCGTTCGTTTTCTGACACACTGGCTAGTGATTACACTCGAGTAGGCTTAAGATCATATAAATGCCAACAATACCAGTACATCACGTATTCTAGTATGCTACGTACGTGAAAACACGTGTAAGACAAAAAACGTCGACGATACTGTTGGGTCTAAACCCTGAGAGATTTTTGGAAGACGACGGTCTCGAATTCTCTTGGGCAAATATTGTCAGTTGTCATATCGCAGTCATAAAAGGAATTCATGCTCCTTAGGAAAGCAGAGGGTAGATATTTTTATGGATGTTGGAGATTTTGGTGTCATCGATTATTACGAGTCTTTATTGACACCTTTATAGAGCAATCCCAACAATAGATCAATTGATTTTTATTACTTTTTTTTATTACTAACCGAAATCAATTGACAGTGTATGGCTCTACTGCATAGACAGTTAGGGTCAATTTGACCCGGAGTGAACTGCAACCGCCTGCCATTGGCTACCTCCCCCCCCCCATTATTATTGAAAATTTTGACGTATGCAAAAGCAAGCCTTCTTTTCATCCGCATGTCTTGAAAATATTCCCAGGGTGTAGGGATAATTAGAGCTAAAAAATCAGTTCCGGTAAACATCATGATCGACCCAGTGCATATAAACGAAGGGTGAAAACAAAATAAAATGTGGAAAAGGGACAAAGGAAAGTTGATTTTTATCGCATTAGGTAATCTCGTGAGCGTAGCTCCAAATGGAGTATCTCGCGCGAATCAAGGATGCAGCTTTAAAATGCGACCAAGATTCAGACCTTTCGTTGTGTCCATGAGTTTGCCGATAAGAGCACCCTCGCGGCGAGTCACGGCTCAACGGGAGAAAGAGAAAGAAACAGATCCTTATATACACACCTCTTGAAGAATATACGATAATTAACCGTGGCACGAACTAATAATAAAAAACGAATTGAAACAGCAAAAGTAGAAGAAGAAGAAGAAGGGAGAAAGGGAGAATAAAAGCGAGAGGAGAGATGAGATGCACCATGAAACGAGTATCACGCACGCCAACAGTCCAGCAAGCCAGGACCAGAGAGATATTTATTGGACACGAAGAATCGCCAGTCGTGCCGAGAACTTGGGACGACAAGATCGCGTGTGTGCACCAGTAGCCACAACGGATTTCTTTTTTAACTCGACAAACCTTTCAATCGAGACTTTTTGAACGACTTTCTTGCATCAACCCTGCGATCCCAGGAATGGACAAAAATGGGTTGAAATCGTAGGCAAAGAAAGGTGCGGGCTCGAGCAACTTTTTTCACGAATATTTTTATCACCGATTTTGCATGGATCCATAAAAATGTGTTTAGATATATACGACTTTTGATCAAACGCGTGGGGGTGAATTTCATTGAAATTCATAGCAATACGATGCCGAGGAAATCGATTGAAATTTGACTGGTTCCGCGATGTAACGAATACTTTATGAATGTTTGTTAAGGTCCTTTTATAAAATTCTTTTATCAAAGAATACAATGTTCCATTGTTAAACGTTCGAGCCTTTTTTCACCAGAGAAAACCGATGAAATACTTCTCTCTGTTTTTTTTAGCTCCGTCAAGGCTCGAATCCCTAGGGTGAAGTTAGAATTCACTGATTTCGTTCGTGGTCATGGGGAAATTTGAGAAACCTTTTGGAACTGCAAAAAGCGTTTCTCGTGCATCAATGTCGTTTCTATAACTCCGATCGTCTCTATATTCGTCAGTCAGCCTCGCGAAGGGCATACGTTTTTTTTGCCTCAATCAACATTCGGTGAATTCCTGACCATGTACGGTGAAAGAGCTCCGCGAGGAAGGATTCCACACACACGTACACGCCCTCACATCATTTTGGACGCGGCGAGTCCTTAAAGATGCCTCTGTGACTTTTAAGACTCGTCGGACAGATCAGCCGAAAAATCAAAGTATCATGCGCCTGTATAAGAAAACAATTCGCAACACGAGATCACTATACGACGAAAAATCAACAGTCCTGCCTTTCGATTTATAGACGTCGCGTGTGCATTTAAGGACGAAACCTAACAATTCAAAAAAATGTTCAAACAGTATGAAAAACATTGCATACACTTCTTGAGTTCATGGTTATTATTTTTATTGTTATTATTTACAGTACTCGCAACGTATGTTAACCCTAAAAATTGAGGGTGACCATAAGGTACAATCGTGGAAAAAAGTGCCCAGAATTCTTATTTTACTGACATTGGGATCTCCATCAAAAAGTAACTTTCAGATTATTTTTTCGAAAACTTGGATATAACTTGCGGAGTGATTTTATAATTGTTACTTTTCATGGTCCATCGGAATGTAAAAGCATGTGCAAATTTTTTGGAAAAATGTTTAATATGAAGATTAGAATTTGAAAAAAAAAAAAAAAAACGACCATTACTTCGTCTAATCTACAGACTTCATATCATAGTGTCCCCAAAACTAAACGACCGGAATTCTAGTTTTTTTTTTTAGACAAACTTCATTATACTTTTTTTGTTAATTGAGAAAAAAATTTGTACAAAAATTTCAGAGGTATTGGACAAGGGAGCAGTTGATTATTGGTGAGTGAATGCCAATGACGAAAACTCATTGCGTGAAAATGATCATAAACATAAAATCTATAAAATGTGCTATAAATTTGTCAAACGTTTTCGTTTCGTGTTGGACATCGAGCAAATGTGATATTGGCAATTGTCTTTTTCCCACGACCTTTACTTGCCGATTTCTCTCGACCCGATTGTTGGTGCACGATGAATTACACTAAAGTAAGTCAGTGTAAAAAACCTTATCAAATTCATAGTGAACCGTTATAATTATGCGAATAAGAAAGTTGAATCGACGTTAACAAATCGATCGATTGATGTTTCGTCATTTTTCAAAACCCTCGTATCCTCCTCCTTTTTTTAACTGCAAATCTAATTCGCTCTACGTAGGTACATTTAAATATATTCGCTGTACGTTTCAAAGTTCGTGATTTTGAGCTAAGTGACTTCATTCTTGGGAATTTGCAATGCTGGCTCGATTGCGTAAATGAGAGATCGCTTTCTTAAGACCTTCAGGCTTTAAAATTAACGCTGGTTCGTATACTTTATTAAGACAGCCGGGCGAGATAAGGAACGTAAGGGAGAAAGAAAAAAATCCATCTTGAGAAAAGTATGCACACCGTGTCCGAACGGAGAAACAACGTCTTCGATGCGAATTATCCACGTTGCTGTTTACGTATATATTTGGAGTATTGCACACTAAAAGTGCTGCTGCACCTTTTTATTTTATGCTGGCGACCGTTGATCGCATATGCTATCAGTTCTCCCTCCGTTTAAACTCACCAAAGAAAGTATTATACGAAGACACACACACACACACATCCACACACACAAAGATGCAACCGCGTGATATCTCGAGGACCCGAGATCAATTCTCACTACTTCTACCAAGCTCTCCTTTTCTTCTCTCATTTATTGATTATCGCAATGAAATATAATCCACGATATCACCAGTCATAACAAAGCAAACTCATTAACCAAATTTCATTCTTCCGAAGAGAATTCTAAAAAATATAAATAAAAAAATTCTAAAAAATGTATTCCTTGCTATTCATTCCCCAAGTAAAATACCTACATTAGTAATCAGAACAGAGATTCGACGATTGCTCCTAATTACAAATAATAAGTATGTATTTTTTTCGAATGAAATTCACATAGTTCAACTATTAATAAAATAATAATGGATTTTTGGTCATGTTTTTTTAAATTGTCGTCAATTTTTTTGGGGTGACCTTCTGCAACGAATTTCTGTTACGGAAAAATAATTTTTATGTTCTGTTTATCGATCACAAATGCGATGTAAGTTGAATTGAATTTTTCACACGTCACAATTATAGCGGACGATACATGGTTATTTTGTGATAATTTCCAAACACTAGTTAAAATGAAGTCTTGTTTAATAACAAGACTTTACAAAAGGACTTTATTAAAAGACTTTAATAAAATGATGTATTTATAAATATAGAAAAACGTCCAACGTAGGATCTACTAACGTTGAAGCAATTCGACGATAAGAAAAGCTTCACAAGGACTTGTTTTAGTCATTGAACGCGTCTGTAGATATCCTTTACAGCATATCCGAGCTGTTTACAAAGTATATGTCTGTATATAAACGAGTGCAGCTCGTTTTTATCAGCGTTGTGCACGGTTTGCTGAGTTCACGGTGCGGCAGAAAGGGTTATGTCCCTCTATCTCGTATCGCAATGTAGGTAAGAGGAAACTCGCAGAAGTAACGAAGAAAACCAAATGAAGATTGTATACATGGGGCATTTCACGCAAAATTGATAGGGAATAAATTTTTTTAAACCATTTTTATCAATACTTTGGGCAGAGCATCAAAAATCTAGTGATAATTAATAAATTTTCATTCACGAAAAAAGCTCATCACAGAAGACCGAAAGTAATGATTTGATATAAATTCAAAGAACGTTGGTTTCCATTGGACTGAAAAATGAAAATCATCACTTTTATCAGCCATGGCAATATTTTTCGTTTCAATCAATAGATTTGATACGTTTTAAGGTAGTTCTTTCGTGACATTTCGTAGCGAAAAATTGTTTTTCAGTCTTTTTCACAGACAAAATGGTTTTCGGGCATAAGTTAACAAATAAAAGTTGTTGTAAATTGACTAAAGAACAATATACCCCAAATTCAAGATCATTCAAGGTAATATGTACTGGCTGTACGATTACAAAAATTGCGAACATTTTTATCTTTAGATTTTTTTGAAAAACTAAATCCAGCTTCTCTGATATTGCATAAAAGTGTATGCAAACTTTTAGAAAACTTCACCGTGTAGGAGCCGAAATATTTATTGATGAAAATGGAACTTTTAACACGAGCTCTCATGAGAGACTCGGAAAATTGTGATTTTTACCAATAAATATTTGAACTTCCGCTTGGTGAAACTTTCTAAAATTTATTACACACGTGCATACGTCATTAAAGAAGATTTATCCAAATTTTCAACAAAATCTTAAGAAATCGATATAACGATAGAACTACCTTAAAAGAGTGTAAAATAAATTTGATTTAGTATGAAAATGCCCATATCGTTTGAGGAGGATCGTAACGACGATACGCTTTATGTGTTTGCCAACATCTTCGACCAGAGGAAGTGGACCAATGCAAAAGCTCGTTCATTCTGACCACGAGGTACACAGTCACGTTGGCAAGTACACTGTATAGTACTCGACTGATGAGTAACGCGAGAAAGACCGATATATATATATATATATATATGGTACGCATATATATTGTTCTGTCTCTCGATAGTCTCCGTATATATACGTTCGATGTACAACGGTGCAAAGCTCGGGCTGTTTGATCGGTCCAGGCCTGTTTGTAAATGCTATACGTCTACATGGATCTACGCGATGCTACGTGCCACGCGAGCTTTCCAGGCAGAGAGAGAGAGAGTGAGAGAGAGAGAGAGAGAGAGAGAAGTAGAGGTTGGATGAAAATCGATATTGCCCGGTGAGATTCAAGCTCGGAGGTTTTTCAACTGAATTTGATGGGATGGGGTGTCAATTACTTTCATGAAACCCTAAATGACGAATGAATGTAACGACATTAATGACTACAAATTCGTAACCGTCTGAATTGGTTCGCAGTGAACCAATTATTTTTTTTATCCATCTGTTTTTACCATTGCACAACATGCGATAAGTCGAGAATTTGAATATCCACAATGAGAAATCACCCATGTGGAATTTTTTTTATCCATATTATGAATTTCTTGTTGATTACTGTACTCGCATGTTGTTTATTTGGAAAAATCGTTCGTAAAGAATCCTATTTGTAAGAGTTTTGAATGAACAATAAAAACTATGATTTACCATGGAAAAGATGTTTGAATGGAGTTCAAAATCGAAAAAAAATTGTAGTAAAATATGCCGAGAAGAGAAAAATGAATGTATCATGTAATGTGAACATGAGACAAATGAGCTAGACGTGAATAAAAGGTGGATAATCCGGCCTGGAATGTCCACGATCCGCTTTGTTTAAAGACCGGTGAAAAAAAAAAACCTTACGATCTCCAGCACCAAAGTGCTTTCATATTAGTTCGACATTTTTATGGCGGAAACAAAAAGTCACGAAGCGCGTGTGCGGCATCGGAAGAAGAAATAAAAATGCAATGAGAAGAGACACGCAATAAGAGGAAGAAGAGAGGAATGTAAAGGATTTTTCTACCTTTTTACTCTATTATTCGGTTTAGAAGTATACGCCAAGAGCTTGGACCACCCGGTGCCGAAATTATTTGAACGGGTTTTTATAAGTCGCCTGCACAAGCAAAATAGAAAGAGAGAAAGGGAGAGAGAGAGAGAAAGAGCGAGCGCCATCATAAATAACCGACTGTTTCTTCACCCACGCCTTAACGTTATACCACTAGAGTTACCGTATAATACTGTATAGTTTGCCATCTATAGGAAATTTCTCGTGGAATCAACCTTCATATATTTAATTTAAAGGAAAATAAAAATAGGAAAAAAAGTCAATAACAGTTTAACGAAGAAAAAAACATTCGTGTCTCACAAATTGTTGGAGAAAATGCGCAGCCTGTTTGAAATACAAATTAGACATTGAGAAATAAGATTAGGAAAATTGAAGCCACGATATATCAAGTTCTAAGGATGAGTCGCGATCAGCATTCCCAAAAGTTAATGCCCACTAGAGCCAGGTCCTTTATATGGTTTAATACAAGTCCCGAAATGGTTGTCTTTTGTCAAACTTTTGAGACAGCTCTCTTCACCAAGTAGAACATAAGCGTATCGTTTGGTTTTTTTACCACACAATGAATATTTTAATAATCTGTTGATATATATTTTTTCATTATTCCGCCTCTTAAACCCTTTAAAAATTGGCACGCACCTGATTTTATATTTCAAGAAGCAATTATCACATCTTTATTCGATCCTCTTTGTTACTTGGATATGAAATTTATTTGTTGGAACAATGATGTCAAAATGTAGTAAATATGTCGAATCAGGATTACAGTTTGAAATTGCTCTAATTTTTACTCAAAATATTACCCCAAAAACCAAAAATATAAGCCAAAACCCTAATTAATTGATTAATAAATAGTGAATCACCCATTTTTTTTATCTATAACAATTCATTGCTTAAAAAGTTTCATTAAAATCTCTCACTATTTTGATGTAACTACACAAGTTCCCTAATAATCGTAAACAGAAAAGATTCGAAAGGTTAAAAACTGCGCAAAAAATTAATTTAATCATAAAATAACAAAAAGTGATCACTTGCAGGCATAATTTTATAAATAAAACTTGTTGTAAATTGACTCAAAAGCAACATGCTCCAAATTGAAGGGCATTCAATGTAATATGTACTTGCTGTATAATTACAAAAATTGCGAACACTTTTTTCTTTAGATTTTATTGAAAAACTAAATGTAGCTTCTTTGAAGTTGCATAAAAATGTATGCAAAGTTTTAGAAGCCTCACCATGTAGGAGTAAAAATATTTATTGATGAAAATGTAACTTTTAACACGAGCTCTAATGAGAGACTACCGAAAATTGTGATTTTTACCAATAAATATCTGAATTTCCGCTTAGTGAAACCTTCCAAAATTTATTACACACGTGCATATGACATGAAAGAAGATTTATCTAAAATTTCAACAAAATCATAAGAAAACGATACAACGATAGAAGTACCTCGACTCAGAATAGCTTGTGCCATATACTAAAAAGTTATATATTCTACAAGTACCTAATACCTATATATACGGATACATGTTTTTATGGAGATCCCGTCGCGGAGGTGGGTTAATCGTGTGGAGGATTGAAGATGAAGGGCGTTTGATGACAGGCACCCCGTGTCCTTATGGTGGTAATGTTATGGGTATAGTATACACTACAGGAGAGAAGAGGAGCGCTTAAAGCAAGAACAGGAGTGGCTCTGAAGGGGCCTTTCTCTTCGTCTTGTGCATATACATATGTGGATGCCTGTGTATAAGTGTAGGGTGAACAAACAACGCAGGGTTACCTTCTCCTCTCTTCCTCTTCATAAGGCAGCAAAGTGCAGAGTGCAAGCAAAAACACAACCCCATAAAGCCCTAAAATAATAAGGGGTTCCTATTCACCCCTGTGCAGTTAAGTGTCACTCTCGTAAAATTAGGCTTTACATAACACAGATTCTCATGTGCCTCACGGATATTCGCCCGATTTATTGTTAAATTAAGACATTAACGTTGTTGACAGAATGGCATTTTATAGATTCGCGCAAATTTGATTGAAACCATGGGATAGAATTATTCAGGCGTCGTCTGAAAATAATCATTTCTTTTTCTTCAATTCCTGAATAATTCGTCCTAGAATTTGAAGTCTCGTTTATTTACCGTCTAACATCGTTTTTTTTTAGATTAAGAAATTTGAAAGCCCATAAACTTTTTCGTTTTCTAATACCAAAGAGAATTATACTGAGGAAATTGAACGTCATGAAAATTGAGATGACAAAAAACTTATTATAAAACTGGAAATATTCAGAAAATAGACGAAATTTTTGTTTTCAACATTCACCTGGAGACGAAATCGACCTGAATCATGAGTCCATAGTTCAAATATGGGATAGGATTATAGTTCGGATTTCAAACAATACCAAAGTCCAACCAAAATCAACCAAGTTTTCAACTAAACTTTGTTACCGTAAATTTGCAATTGAAGAATTACATTAACATCATTTTCGATTCCGTTTTATAAATATATCAAATAATCAAAATGAAAGATTTCGTCATCAAATATCTGATAAAATTCATTCATCCCAGTTCCTCGTACGATTAAATCCTGAAAACCATCAGAAAATTCCCCCAGAACGATTAGTGAAACCCTCCAAAACCCTTTCACCTGTATCTCCGTTCAAAAAAACATGTTCACAATCTTTCATTATGATTTCCAAAAGAATTCCTATAATAGGGTGTAAAAGACACGATCGAATTTTCCCCTAACTCTAGTGTCGGTGGGTTCGAGTTTCTTCGGATTCAAAAGT
Organism: Campoletis sonorensis; assembly: GCA_013761285.1. Lineage (NCBI taxonomy): Eukaryota > Metazoa > Arthropoda > Insecta > Hymenoptera > Ichneumonidae > Campoletis > Campoletis sonorensis. Next base: position 718,824 of record JACEOJ010000133.1, read on the forward strand.
ACACCAATAACAGTAAAGCTAAAGGTAAGAGTAAAAGGAGAAAAAATAAATGAATATTCAGTGACTTAAAAGAATAGTCATGAAAAGCTCTCGGAGGGCCATGGCAAGGGTCATGGGGTCGGCACGAATAGAATACAAAGCCTCGTTAAATCAGGACAATAATAGAAATAATAATAACAATATATGAGAATAAGAATAAGAATAAGAAGAGGAGAAAGAAGAGGAGAGCGCGATGAATAAGAATAATAATAAAAGAAAGGATGGAATATAGCTGCGACAAAGGAGGTTCGAGCTCTTGGTGGTTGTGGTCACTGCACCCATATACACGCAGATTGCCAAGAGAGTCCGAGTTGCAAAAGCTTCACCTCATCGTACTCCGCAACAGGGTCAGCTGTGGATTCGCGTAGGTATTATATATTACGTTTCAACGTGTATATAGATATAAACATATACAGACGTCTCTATCTGCCTGAGTTCCCCCCAGCTCTGAAGCCAACGCGATAAATACACCTACTCCACGGAACTGCGTCAAGCACGTATAGAGAGGAGCCCTAAAAGAGAGAGAATATTGTGTGTTGGCTCAAGAGGTGTAGTATGTTTGGTACGTGGGACGAGATTGCATGTCCGGCACTCTTCTCTCGACCTCGTCTACTTCCATCTCCCTCTCGTAGAATCGCATTTTGTACAGAAAATCTCACATATGAGCCCTACCCAAAACTCCAAACTCGTTTTATTGACCCTACGAAACTCAGGACACCAGCAAAATTTCATATATCGTGAGGTAGCCAAGCCGACGTTTCGATGCACACATGTATCGTGAGTTCCAAGAAACTTTTAAAACGCTACATCCAAATGTTCAATCTTTCTCAAGAGTCTTCATGTTTTCTGGCCAATTGGTCGGCCCTTTTGAATCGATCTATTCGAGGTTTCTATGATAATTACTGACCTACTTTAGGATGGAACGACAAAGACAACGAGGAGCTGTTTTTCTTTCTACGTGCAACGTGCATTTGGTGAAATAAACACACTCCTAAAAAGGAACGCTTTCACGTCATGTAGATTCAATGGTAGCAACGTGAAAAAATAAATAAAAAGAACAACCATTATTTGAGTAAACTATATACGAGCTCGCTGAGCCAGTGAAGCTCTTATGATGGTTTGCGTATTATGCATGCGTACAAGCGTGCACCAGGCGAGCACGGATGAAACACGTTCTACGACTGTAAGATGTATACGAGATAGACCATGTATTAATACAGAGTGTCCCGAAAATCGTACACAAGATTTTAACGAGGTTCAATCACCATAATCGTGATGGTCCATACAAAGTGACGACAAAATGATCAGATACAATTTTTCCAAGATTCTTTTTTGAAGTTTTGCGTGAATTTTCTTGAGCGTCGTATTATAATGTGTAAAACATTTGAGAAGGTTTCACCGTCTGGTAATCAAGATATTCAGTGTTTAAAATCGCAACTTAAACTTGAGGTCTTATCGGAAGTTACGAAAAAAAACTATATTTTACAACTAATAACTCGATTACTAAACGATCAAACTTCCTCAAATTTAACCCACAGTTGAGTATGGTTGTTAAGGAGATTCGTACGAACTTCAAACAATTAAACTTGGAGTTTATCGAACGCATGAGAAACCATCGAACCTCCTTAAGCTATAGCTTCGTTGCGAAATTCTATACCAGCAAAATTTGTACCATTTTTTTCTCTTGTGCATGATCGATGAGTGTTTTATCACTAAGCAACTTATCAAAGTGTGCATCGTGAAGAAAAATGGTTATAAACTTTGTTTCCACCGTTTCACGACTCAAGGGACACACTTTGTATATTTCGAGAAGAACGGTGGTGAATTAATTCATCGTACAGACGCGTATTTACGCTTTAAGTACTTCCATGCGTTCGGAAATTCATGTCTATCCACGGAATAGTAGGAGAAACAGACAAATGAGCAAATACATATGAATATTCACATGCACATACTTTCCTCAATTCGCAGTCAGAGCGTGGCTCAAATTTTGTTCCATAACTACATTTTCACGACTGCGTAAAGACTGTAATAAAAATCAGCTGCCAGGATCCTCATTCAATAAACCCAAGTTTCCCTTTTTTTCTGTCCCATTTTTGAAACTTTTTTTTCTAGACAATCGTTCTCCAAGATTGAACAAACTAAACCTACCGAATCGTGATCGCGAAAGAGCGTTTGCACTTGTTATTCGTCTGGCGTGTAAATTCGATGCGAGGGACTCGTGTATGTATATAAGTTTTTTTTTTGTACGCGAACAGTGTGTTGAGCGAGGCTACACATTTTGTCGTCCCCGCTGGTTTTGTCAAGTATATTAACGTCTCTCTGACTCTCACAAGAAATGCAGAAATATGGAAAGGATCAACCGTAGATACGACGCCGAAAAACAGATGAATTCAGTGCCTTCATTTTGGTCATAATTTCAACAGAGATTCAAAACATGTGCACATTTATGCATAAGCATAAGTTGAAAATACAGTTTTTTGCAGAATTTATGAAAGATCACGCCCATGCGATCCGAAATCACTTTTTTTTTGCTAGGACTTTGCTAGGAATAATGCACATTCGAAACACCAGTTCGTTTTCAAAAAAATATGAAATTTATTGCAGGAGACATGAAAAAAAAAACTGCATGAAAATGTTGAACAACTATCAAGTTTGAATTGTTTGGAAAGTTTTGAATTGGGGGCTTTGCCAAAATTCGATTTGAATCCTTAATTTTCCTTCGAAAACTGTTTCGAGAAAAAAATGTATCGAGATTCCGAAAACACGGTCGTTTTGTTCAGTTTTTTGACATGTATCAAGCTAAATATTTCCATTGAAAGAGACAAAATTCTTTTCGACAAATAATTTTTTCTCATTATGCTCGCAATACTCTGAGCGTTCGCGAATCAAGAAAACAAAAAGGAATATTTATGGTTTTTTCATCATCGTTTTCAGTGGATTTCATAAGATAAAGAACGCACTGTTGTCTATTTTATGGACAAAATTAGAAGCAGGAACGTTTGAAATAGCACTTGTTGCAGATGCAAGTACGAATAAATAAACACGAGACTCTATAAAATGAACGAGGCGCATTTCCTTTTAAGTTATCTTGGAACATTTTTTCCTTGAATACATCCCAAAACATCCTCTTTACAATTTGTTATTCTAACATCCGCACGCATCAACAACGTTCACGTGATGCTTGATACCTTCCAGAGAGTATGAACGCAGTGTTCACTTTGATGAAAGAAAATCCAAACTCATATACGTTCAGTCAACTTTTATGCAGGATTTTTTCATTTCATTCTGTGGATCCTTATTCATCGCTTATGTGCATCGCTATGCGGATCCTGTTACCCGTCGAAAAAAAATACTATCTCTGATTATTTCGTAACTAAATATAAAAAAGAAGAATTCTATCTCGAAAAATCTTCAGACAACTAAAGAGTCTATGCCTCGCGGGTCCATCGCGAGATTTGTTTTGTGTCTAAGAAGGAAGCGAAAGATTTGTTCATTGTTTCATATCAAAAATCAAACGTCCCGCTATTAACCTTATCTGCGTATCGAGAGAAGCCAACAGAGGCGAGTGAGATGAAACGGGTTCGTTAACCGTGGACATGGTGGTTAGCCGCAAGCTACTGTACTTACGGAACGCGGAGGTGTATGATGTTATTTGTAAGAATATATATATATGTACATAAAGGAAAACGAGGAAAGACAGATGTTCGCCACCTTTCACGATGATCTCGAGCTGCTTCTTGCCTTACACCAAGTTGTCCGGTGGCGTCGTTTCGGTTTCACGTACATTGTCGCCCGCCCCCCATTTATCTACTTCAGCATCACGCTTCTTATCTTGAACATTTCAACTTTCCAATGAATCAATTTTTCCCTTTGAGTTTCATTGAATAAAATGACACTATATCTGAAGATTTTAATTAAAATTCCATTTGAAAACATTGCCGAATGTAATGAAATCAATAAATCAACGCAACTCGATTGGTATTCGTTGCTCACATCGTCTGTTGCGTCAATTCAATTACTCGCCACACTCGATTTATTAAAAAGTCTTATTCTCGGTTAAATTTGCGCTGAACGATGCTTTTAATTAGACTAATTGCATGGATATTCATCACGCTGCATTTTGTTGAGATAATTGTAGGCTTCGCCTTTTTTTTTTGCACATTCCAATAAATTGGACCGGAGAGGAACACTCGATTTTGATAAAGTCGAAAGCCCTTCGTAAATACCAAATCTCTGATAGCACAACGATCTACAGTTCCTTGATGGTAACTCAAGTGCGTTTGTTAATTAGTAAGAGGACCTTCTCCTGCTTGTCACCTGGTCGGGACTGCAGAATCAATAATTCTCCCTTATCTTCTCATTTCCCTCACCCAACTTCACCCTCCCTTCTTCTCCTTGCAATTTTACTTCTTGTTATTTCCAGCTTTCCACCACCCCACCATCGTTCCAATCCCCAAATAATCCCTTTTGATATCTCGGTATAGTGTAAGCATTGAAATTCAATGAATCAAAACGAATAACGAAAGAGTGAGAAGTAGAAAGCCAGCGATAGCGAGGAAGAGTCGATGGGAAAGGGAGAAATAGAGATTATTTGAGTTTGCGATAGAATTTTACCTTCGGCGTAAATCAAGCAGCGAAAATACGACTCGTGTTTCTCTTCCCCTCATTTCACACATTTACTATTCCCCTTTCCATACGAACATGTTGTAATTACGAGATATTTATGTTTGATTATTTGTGTATACCTTTTAAAGCTTTTAATCGCTTTCTGATCGATATCCATTACGGCAGATTTCACATATTCGATTCACTTTATGAAAAAAACATTTTGTGTGTAACTTTTCAACAATTTTCGACGATAGTAAATAAATGAATACGAGAAATTCGAGATCCGAGTATATTTTTCATTTTTATGTAATAACTCGTCCCAATCGGTTTACAACAAATATTTGTATTTATGTTCGTAATACATATTAATTAGCGGCTCGAACTAAATGACCACTGAAACCGAGAATTTCATTAAATTAATTGTAAACGCAATTGCAATTTACGCCAAGGATATTAATTGTCCCTGATAATCTTGAATTTCCAGGTCGGACAAAGAAATTATATGATTATTCTCGTAATTACGATAATTAATTAATATCGTAGGTTATATTACAGGGAGCTTTCACTCTTGGGTTTTTTATCAACCTTTGTGGAATCCAGTTATTGACTAAAAGTGACAGGGCACATGATGGTGCTTTCTGACACAATGCACTAACGAATAGTACGCAAGACCCCTTAACAAAAGCTCTCTCTCTCCCTCTCTCCCTCTCTCTCTCTTTCTCTCTTTCGTTTTCTCTCTACCTCCCTTTTTTTTCTTTTTTCCTCTACCAATTGCAAACAATACGAAGGCACATGCATCAGAAAGTATGTCATTACGTCCACGCGATGAGGCGTGCCCGATGCCCTCTCAACAATCTCGGATTTTATTTCGCTGTACTTCGAAAATGGTTTGCGGCAGTAGGCAAGAAAAATTATAATCAAAAAAACCCTTGCACGATCACAGAATTTAATTCACGTCGTGAGCTCAATAGCACGCAAAATGAAACACCATTCCGAATGCATGAGGCTGAAAATCTTCGGAAGTTATCTAGACATCGATTTCAATTTTTCAAGGATTATTATCAATTAGAAGTTTCTACATTTTCAATTAGAATTATTTTGAAAACTGGGTTCAAGAAAAGTTGACCGGGCAAAGACATTTGGTGTGTTTATTCTTTATCATATGAACGTCATGACTTCTGTTGAAAAAGAGATCCGTAAGATCAAAATAATCTTCGACAAAAAACGTGAGAGACTGACTGCTAGTTTTTGCACGAGAAACCGCAGAAAAAGTAACAATTTCTCAAAAAAATTATAGATTTGTTTCCTGATACGATAACTTTGTTACGATCGGATGAATCGACATCATGTTTGACAAGAACGTCCAGATTTCAACATATCGCTAGATTTATACGAGATTATTTCGATCGATATCGACCACAAGTATCGAGCGGACGAGGCACGCGATGATATATCGACGAACAGTTAACGCGGGAGGAAGTTTTTCGCATGCACCATTTGATACGTCAAGTGATGTGAGTTACGTCTTTTTGTACAAGAACATTGGCAGTAATTTTTAAGAAATAAAGAACTTTGACCGTTTACTTTTATGATGGAGCGATTCGAAATGTATGCTCTATACAGCAAATGGTTTTCAACATCAATTTCTGAACGTGAGAGAAGTTGATTCAATGCATTGGAAGTGAAAAATGTATAGGAATTTCTATTCGTGGTTGCGAACTTTATTACTGACCGCATTGAGAAAATATAAACAAGTGGTTCAAATTCGCACTAATGACGTTACATATCAGAATCGAGACACCTACATTCACGACGGTTGAGAAAAGAGGCGGCACGTGGGCAAACGTGAAATCGCCTTCGCAGGGTTATGTGGGAAGACCCAAGAGAAGGCCAATGCGATAAGGGAGAGAAATGAAAAGCGAGCGAACCGTGGAATATCTAAATCTATACGTATCCGTGTGATCACTCGGGGATTTGTTACTTTCGCAGTTGAAAGAATTTGAAACTATAAAGGGATACCATATACCTTTCAAATTGAACTTCACGAGGTAATGAAACTCTGCGTAAAAATACAGGGTTTCAATTAAACTAATGGTTCATCTAAGGAGGTTCAGTCGTTTCTCATGCGTTCAATAAACTCCAAGTTTAATTGTTTAAAATTCGTATGAAACTTCTTAACAATCATACTCAACTGTGAGTAAAATTTGAGGAAGTTTGACCGTTTGGAAATCGAGTTATTAGTTTCAAAATATCGTCTTTTTTCGTAACTTCCCATAAGACCTCCTGTTAAAGTTGCGATTTTAAGCACTGAATATCTCGATTACCAGACAGTGAAACCTTCTCAGATTTTTTACACATTATAATACGACGCTCAAGAAGATTCACGCAAAACTTCAAAAAATTATCTTGGAAAAATTGTATTTGATCGTTTCGCCAGTACTTTGTATATTCTATTATGATTATGGCGGTCGAACGTCACTAAACGATCTATCGATCCAGAGATTCTGTGTGCAATTCGTTACAATATTTTTCCCCTAAGCATACTAATTGACTATGATTCCGTCATAAATTTATAAATTTCGAAAACTAATTAAACAAATAAATGCTCAAATTCTACTTATTTTTGATGAAGAAAGGATCGTCAATATTCACCTCCGCATTTCTATCTGTTCGAAATTTTTGGAGTGTTCTGGAACATTTTCCAGTGAATAATTTCACCAACAAGAAATGAATCTTCGGTAAATGTTTTAAAAACTAGAGATGAAATCATAAGAACGGTAAAATAAGAAAAAGATTAAAAAGTAGAGATAAAATCGTACAAACGGTAGAATAAGAAAAAAGAATAAAGATTCTTGTAATATAATGAAAATACGGTCGAATACGATTTATAATATTCGAGAATGGTATACAACGTTGATGCATGCGGTGAAAAAAGGAGGAAAAATATGTCATTTGTTGGTCCATTGGAAGGTGCGAGAGAGTTTGAGAGCCCAGCAGCAGCGGCAGGAGCACGCTGAGATGCATGCAGTGTGTGTTTGCACGTTGCATTCCATTGCGTGGGGCTCTCGACACCTCGCTCTACGGTCGTCGTCCCTGTGGCATATTCACTCTTCAGCTGGCACACATGTATATACGAATATATAAATATATTCATTGTGGTTGTAAATGCGAGGAAAGATCGATAAGTCAACGGGACCACGAGAGAAACGCCCGTCGCCCTGCTCGTGTGTTTCTCTCTTGCAGTCACTTTTTTTTTCCAGCCTCTCTGGCCCTTTTCCTCCTCGTCACGTCGTACGTTGAATACAACGTGGAAAAATAGTTTTCCCGCAATGTGTACTCGAGGAATGAATTATATATTTCCGACTCGCACGAGCGAATGTCGTGAAAAGGGAGAAAAATAAAATTATCGCGGTTCAACATTATGAAATGTTATAATAATAAATATATCTTTTAATTTACAACGATCCATCAAAGTACGACGGGGTTCTTAAACGCTCCAGATATATTATTCTCCTACTCACCCCTTTTATTACTACGTATATTAAATTGAAAAATCTCTCTGGAAACGACGTGTGGCTCGCGATATATACGATCATCGTGGCCAGAATACATTCGCAGAGCACACGCCAGTTACTTTTCCTGGACACATTTGGTTCGATATTTCATGGCAATCAAAAGGGTCCATTAATTATTATCAGAAATGAAATTCAATTTCTCTGACATGGTTCTGCTGCCACGAGAAAAAGGAAATTGAAAAATGAATGGGTTCTCATGGCTATTGGTCGATAGACGTTTAAACCATCAAATTCGAATTTTTTTAGCATTTTGTTTGGAAGAAAAGTCTTGAAACCTTGATTTATTATTGCTTGCGATTAAAAGTAATAAAAGCTCTTTGAAATGAAAACCATAAGCTTATTCTTACGAATAAATATCGTTCGCGAGGAACTAATTGGGAACCAGTAAAATGACACTCGACTAAACTCTGCATTGCTACCGCTGTTTCCACTTGTGGTTGTGGTGGAAGGAGAGCGATAAAGTACAAATCCGTTCGGCCTCGGTTAACTCCTTTAATTGCAACGCTAACTTCTTTTGCCAATGCTTTAAGAGAATTTGTAAGTACGCAGAGACGAAAGAACAACGACAAAGTTTCCCACTTTCATTTCGTACAAAACTTAAAAGTCTTTTTTCCCTCTTTTGTGCAATCACGACGCGCTCCCTCGGTGTTCTATTCTTAATCCAATTTCGATGTTGGTCCCCTATAGCGAAGCTGAAAAGCTTCGAAGTTTCGTGCAGCTAACACCTGACAGAAACGGATGTCGGTTTTTAAGACAACATTTTTATGATAATGACCAAAAAAACTGTTGTTTGAGTTTGTTTGGGTTTGTCGACCCCGACGAGTACAAAGCACAAAACTTGCAAAAAAAAAGAATCGAAACAGCATGATAAGTGTTGAAAAATTGTTCAGCTATCTTTGATTCTTTGAAGCTTTCGATTTTCAATCAATCGATCAATTAAATAAATGTTGTGGCTTCGTTCTGGTCAATGAACACACATTTTATTTACACAAGTAGAAAAATAAACTTGATCTAATGAAAGAAATCATTGGTACGACTTTTTTGGAGCAACTATTTCAAACGTTTTTTAATTTAACAAAATGTTACATTCGACGGCTGACTAAATAGTTAGGCCAAGAAAATTTGATTGACTTGATCTGAATTCTTCTCTTTTACCGTATCTATGTAAATACGTTTGTATATACCTGAAGGACAATTGTATTGCGCTCTACAGTAGCCAAGAAGGAGCATTTGAGCGTGGGTAGTGCATGCACCAGTTCCGCCCATGCATCGGAAAGCCGGTCGCTCTCACACGCGCGCTTCTAAATGATAAGATACGACCGCGGGCCTACAGCAAATACAACTCACTCTCGCGAAATATATGTATTGCAAGATAAGTTGGCTTTACTGATCGAGTCATCGAAACGAGAACAACCAACAAGAACAGTGTATACACATAATCAACCTGCGGATAATTCTCACGTGAATCGACGCTTGATACGAAATAATCCTTGTATACATCTATTTGGTAGCTCGCCAACGCCCTATTTTTGGGAAGATCGGTTTCACAATAAAACTTTGGAGTCGAGCACTAAAAGTTTTTCATCTGCAAATTATATGCGAGGAATTCCACACCATTTTGTGTGGACTGACGGATTCAATTTTTTTTGTAGAATAGTGTATTCTATGCTAGGAACATTCACACTAATTTCCAGATTTTTATCGCACATTTTTGAGGAGTTACGATTTCTGAAAAACTCCAGATTTCAGGAAATTCGATCGATTTTTTTAAATTTTAGTTCACACTTTCATTTTAAAAAATCTATCAAAATTATTAATTATTTGTCAACGTATTTTTTGCACGTGAGATAAAAAATATTTTTTTCAAGATGATTGCCATTTTTGTTCTTGGCTCTAACTATTCTTTCTTTTCGAATTATCTTCAAATTGGTTACTACGATTTTTTGAAATTTATCTCCATTCTTTTGAATGGCAAGCTTTGAAAGTTGGAGGTGGGATGAAAATTGAGATTTTGCAGTACCCGATAATTCAATGATGTATGACAATAAAATTTTATTGGATAAGCATTAAAAACCAGTTGTTTTTTTTTTAACGACCTAATTAAATCGCGGTGATTTGATTACATGCCATGAAGTTTCAGCTTCCAATACCGACACTGGGTCTACATAACGAAACAATTTGTGAAAATCCTCTAGTGGCCGAATACACTAAATTGCCATTTCCTTCGCCATGATTCGCCGTTTTTGCTGGAGCGTACTTTCAACTCTTAACTCGGGAGATTAAAAGAGAAACAGGGTTTCGCAGGGCTTTTGTCACAAGGAACGTTTCCTGGTGGGTCTCAGGGGCAGGCTCGCCGCGAGGGAACTTCTCGACGAAGGAGCTTCTGCTGATGCTGTTGTCGAGAGACAAATTAATTTTCATCACTTTTTCCTCCACCCTCTTCGCATTCTTTTCCTTTCTGTGTCATTATTCGCTGCAAAGTCTACAGGATTTTCGTTCCCGCGAGAATCTGTAAGACTTTTTCGAGTTTGTTGGAACCAAGTGCTAAATCCGACGTCGGTTGCCTTGAATCTTCCCTTGCCACGATAAATTAATGAGCTTTCGATAAATTTCACTTACAAGCTGCCATGTTACTTTCGGTGCGATCGAGTATTTTCAAAAAAATAAATTAAGATATTCCAACGATTGTACTACGATTCTAAAATTTTTCTTTCGAAAAATTTTAATTTTATTTTCAAAAAATAAATCAAAATATTTCAAATTTTTTTTCGAAAAATAAATCAAAAACTTCTAAATTTATTTTCAGAAAACATATCAAAATATTTCAACCATTCTACTACGATTCTCTAAAATCCACAGCTGTGTAGGTTTCGTAGAACTTCTTTATTTTATTCTTCTTTCAAATGCAAATTTGTCATTGTAAACAAACGCAAAATTTGAAATAGGGGCGAAAAGTACTCTTCAAATTGAAACAACGAATGTACATGAAAAGATTAATTTTTCACGCGGAGCGAATAGATTCAATAAAAACAGATTAAACAGAACAATGCAAATGAAAAACACTAGTCTTCGTATTATCTGTGCAAAGTTTACTCTCAGTACAAAGTAAACTGAGAAACATTTTAATGCTTTGCAAGCAGGATTGCCGGTAAATATCTCACGCGTACACACTGATGCAATTCTTCTCCCTTCTCCCTTCTCGAATATGTAGAATTATCGGATTTTTGTTAAGTAAGTCACCGGAAGCAATCCATTTAGTGATTTAAATGTTTATGTCTACATATCCATACGTTTGAATAAAAGTTCAAAAATAAATCTTTAACCAGTGTATCGGGGCAAATCCTATTGAGTTACATTAGACAACGATAAGTTCTCAGATAAAACAGGGTAATGTAGACTAAACAGAGATGATCATAATGAGTACCCAGTATTAAATCTAATGTGATCCTGCATTCCCATATTTCGTTTTGAAAAGACATTGCTCGATCGTTTGTACTTAATTGCAAGACTCAAGATTGTCTCGTCACCTCCTCTGCAAAATGCAATGACGTTGCCCATTTAACGCGCCCTCTTTCGGCGTACTTTCCAATTGTACATACCCACTTATGTCTCTTATGAATTATAGGTGCCACTTTCAACGTATCAACTATATTGCGTGCTGTATACATATCTGCACGAATGCTTTATCCTGTAATTGCTGCTGCATACATCATACACTCAAACTACTACATATAAGGATTCGAGAGGTACGGAGGGTATGGTAAATAGGTATTTAACACGATTGGTAAACTTTATCAAGTTTCATAAGTCTTCGAATGTTTAGGTATTTATTGACGGTTGAAATTTTCACGGAATTCGAGTGACTTTTTCGTCTATTCAACTCTTTGTTGGGACACTTATCGAGGTTCGATCGCCATAATCATAATAGAATATACGAAGTAAGGACAAAATAATCAAATACAATTTTTCCAAGATGATTTTTTGAAATTTTTCGCAAATCTTCTTGAGCGTCGTATTATAATGTGTAAAAAATCTGAGAAGGTTTCACCGTCTGGTAATCGAGATATTCAGTGTTTAAAATCGCAAAATTTAACAGGAGGTCTTATGGGAAGTTACGAAAAAAGACGATATTTTAAAACTAATAACTCGATTTCTAAACGGTTGAACTTCCTCAAATTTTACCCACAGTTGAGTATGATTGTTGAGAAGATTCATACGAATCTTAAACAATCGAACTTGGAATTTATGGAACGCATGAGAAACGATCGAGCCTCCTTAATTTGGCCAGTGTCATTGACACACTGGATCAATTTGAAGCAGAACGCATCACATCTGCCCATCATCAACTGGCCTTTGCATGATTTCCATTGAAAACAAATCAGAAGCCTTTTTCAAACATTCCTTAATTAGTGTGCATCGTGAATATTCGGAAATTATTAAATGAAATCGATTAAACGAGTTATCGAGAACCTTGATTTTTGTAAAAGTGAGTATTTTTTCTGAGAAAATCGGACAATGATACTTTTCGATTCTCGGATAATTGAAAGTACGAATGCAAATGAAATCGAAGAGCCGGTCATGCATGAACACCCTTCTTGGTTTTTGCACGAGTCTCCAACCATTGAGTCAACAAAGATATACGATTGTCACAGCATTAAAAAATAGAAAATCTATTATTTCTACAAAATTTCTCCATTCAACACAACGTTCAAGTATTGTGCTCCGGTCGATTGATCTTTACTAAACTCTCCATTAAACTGAGAGCCAAAGTAAAGAATCTGGAAACGTATATTTTTAAATTATTTTATATTACGTCTATTTAAATACTGTTCCCATTTTTCTTGACCAAAATGACGAAAAAATTGGACGTATTGAGCAACAATCATATCGGTTCACAGTGAATTATATTGATATAGATATATTTTAAGCAATGATTCGATATTGTGTGCTGAACATTCTTACCATTGCCAACCGCTACGGTCTGGATCGTCTTGAGATTAAAATTCTATTGAACGACCGATACGAACGCGAGAAAAGTATGCCACAGAAGTAATCGCATCTTCACGTCTCGGATAAGGCAAAAAAAATTGTCCCTCATTCGAGTGTGTGGTACGAGAAAGAGTTACGAATAAAGAAGAGATAGAGGGAGAGAGAGATAGAGAGAAGATTCCCGGTCGATCTATTCCAAGGACTTTTCCTCGTTGGTTAAAAGAGAGCTGCGTTCTTCGTCGTTTTGCCTTTCGTTCATGTACACACATATGTGTGTGTGTGTGTGTATGTGTATGTATAGATACATGTATAAACGACGACAATAGGGGCGTTGTTTGCAATGGTTTATCGATCGCTTCCGTGCTGACGGTGTGCACACGAGACAACGTCAGACTACGTTGCAAACCGCGAACGAAAGGCACGAGAAAGCTTCGTGACTTCTCTCCTTGGCTGTCCAAGATCTTGGTCTGGTAAGGAAGTCAAAGAAGTTGGTGTTCATTTGAACCAGGTGAAGTGAATTTTTCTGGATCCTCATTTACGTTTTTACATTTTTTATAATATCAATTCATGCAATCTTCAATATTAAAATGCAGTGATAAACGTTAAGGAGGTTCGATCGTTTCTCATGCGTTCCATAAATCTTGAGTTTAATTGTTTAAAATTCGTATGAATCTTCTTGACAATCATACTCCACTGTGGGTAAAATGTGAGGAAGTTTGACCGTTTAGAAATCGAGTTATTAGTTGTAAAATATCGTCTTTTTTCGTAACTTCCCATAAGACCTCGTGTTAAAGTTGCGATTTTAAACACTGAATATCTCGATTACCAGGCGGTGAGACCTTCTCATACTTTTTACACATTATAATACGACGTTCAAGAATATTTCCGCAAAATTCCAAAAAATTATCTTAGAGAAATTGTCATAGATCATTTTGCCGTTACTTTGTATATACGATTATGATTATGGCGATAGAACCTCGTTGAGTGGGAAGAAATTATTGATGATGTGCATTGAAACGGAGTTTTCGTGATAAGCATGAATCGCTGTACGTGGAAATGAAAGAAACTCTAGAAACATGAACGAAAACAACGATGCAATTCGCTATAAATATCTAAGTGTTTCTCGCCAGCAGAAAAATGTCTTGAGGCTCTACAGTCGTGACCATTTAGCTTCTCTATTGTTTACATCATTTGCGTGTTCCCTATGTCACGAAACACTAATGTTTGACGAGAGAATTGTATTCGAAGATTCATCATTTTCTGACAGTGTGGTGCATTAATTTTCACATATTAGTTCGGAACTGATGCACGTGTGAATGACATGCCTACGAGGATGACTTGACGAAATAAAAGAATTGAGGACCTTGGCATACAGCACAATAAAAATAACCTCGTATACTACGAGAAACAAAAAAGTACAATAGAAGGGACATTGACGACGTTCATTTTGTTTTTTCTATTTTATATGCTCCGATATATTTTTTTATGGCTCCAATACAGTCAGCTATGTTGTTAATAAATTTGAGTTCAAAAAATCTATGATTTATTGCTAAAACGTCGACTGTTCACGAACTGACGTTACCCAAATATCGTGAAAGTTGTAATGAAAAGAATTTCAACGAAAAGAATTATATGACGAAAACAACAACAAATCCGATGAAAAATGAAAATGAAAATAGAATAAAAGTATAAAAACGTTGACCTATGTCAATTTTTGATCTTCTGATCTCTGTGGAAATCACTCGATACCCGTTGACCCGTTATCAGAAGAGGATTCAGGACTCTGGTACATTGTGTATTTCGAAAAGTAGGGTCGCAGAAATTGTATACAGGGTCTGAGAGCTACGAGGGTGTCACACAAATATATAGATATATTAACGTATGAATTCAAGCTTTCAAGATAAACGCTTCACACGTTTACTCCCTCGCCTTACGGTTACATTGTAGACTGTGCAGGGGCTGTTGTGTTTGGGTGAGAGTAAGAAGAAAAGGAATAAAAAGAGATTGGCACGTGTTTGTCAGAGCCGAGTGGAAGAATCCTTTGAGAGTCAGACTGGGTGAAGTCGCGATAATGCGACACCGACGAGATTAGCTGGTGACGGTACCACATTGTTTTACAACAATACTCAACGTTATATATACGAAAATATGAATTTTTTAAAAGTACATATTTGGCTGTCGTCGTAAGTCAAATAATGATAAGTCCAAAATATGACATTTCTGGAATTTTAAAACAATGTCTTTAGTTTAACGATAACTTTTTCGATCGTGATCAGAGAATTTTAGCCTCCTATTGTCAACCCTGGACTTCTACAACGGGGTCGAATTTTTTTTAATTAATTCAATTAATTTTTTGTTGTTGAAGAAAACTGTTCTATTTTTTTGTGAAATTTTTTGTCATTTCCTGGAGTTTTCATCATTAAATATTTACTGTATATTGCGTGCTCATCAGAACTCGTTTCGTTCTATCAAACACGATGTGCAAAGATACCTTTTTATCGGACACGAGGAACATTTTATACCGACGAGAAGATTATTGTAAAAGATAGCAAAAAAATAAAATGAACGTATCGACAAAATAACAAGTACTTCCATATTGTCGCAAAGAAAAAAAAACTTAAATACTTGAAGTAAATAAAATGTTTTGGATTGACGATAAAACATTGAAATAAATAAAGTGTTTTGGATGAACGATAAATACATTGTAAATAATAAAGTGTTTTGGATGAACGATAAATACATTGAAATGGACTTCAAATTAACATGTTCGATGCAGCTAAAAACGAACATTTTTATTAATGAATCATTGGGAAATTGTATTATAGCGAGTAACCAAGAAAAATAAGCTATATTTTTTCCTGCCAGAAGTCGAAACCGACGAATCATACTAAAGAGAAAAAAAAGGCTGTAAAGAATTATCTGATCCACGGTTGATCTTAAATTTGATTCTAACATGAAAATGACAAATACAACAATTTTTCGATGTTGCAATCTGCTGTGAAATATTTTCCCATCTACCCTCAGTTTGCTTATAGTAAATTTAAGAGGGCCAAGGAGATTTGAGAGAAAGAGAAATGGTGGTACTCGTTGTCCCCGACGTGAAACTTGGATGGCTCACGACGGTGGACGACCGCACGATTCTGTGTATACACGAGACTCGCGCACGTCTCTTTTCTTCTTTCTCTCTCTCTCTCTCTCTCTCTCACTCTCTCTCTCTCTCTATCTTCTTCTTCACGTGAAAACTACTTTAGGACTTATTTTTTTATTGTACATTTTTTTATGTCTGGTGGCGGCGATGCTGCAGGCGCGCGAGCAAGCGTCCACGATCGAGGTAAAGGGGTGTGTTCATGGACACGACGTTGTCTGCAATAAGCATCCACCCACGCTGTTCGCTTCTATAGATATACATTAGTGTCTTCCATCGGTGCATGCCGTTGTATAAATAAGAAGATACACCTTCCAATGTATATACGCGAACCAGGAATATTCACCCTTAAAATGTGCGATTTTTTATCGTGGGAACTACTGGTAGTCATCAAATTTGCGTCCAGGTAACAAAAGGTTACTTTAAGCTCAAACTTTCGAGGAAGTGTTTTTCTCCAACGTAAAAAAAAATTAAGGACACTTTCAGAGGATTCTTAACCCAGGTTCTATCGCCATAATCATAATAGTGTCTACAGGTAACAGCAAAATGATCGAATACAATTTTTCCAAGATCATTTTTTGAAGTTTTGCGTGAATCTTCTTGAGCGTCGTATTTTAATGTGTAACAAATTTGAAAAGCTTTCACCGTCTGGTAATCGAGATATTCAGTGCTTAAAATCGCAACATTAACACGAGGTCTTATGGGAAGTTACGAAAAAAGACGATATTTTACAACTAATCACTCGATTTCTAAACGGTCAAACTTCCTCAAATTTTACCCGGAGTTGAGCATGACGAGGAGAAAATTCATTCGAATTTTAAACAATTAAACTTGGAATTTATCGAACGAGTGATAAACGATTGAACCTCCTTAAGAAACTAAGTATACAACTTTGAAAGAATTCAACCCTATTTGAGCTATTATCAATCGAACATTCGCGAGCGTTCTGAAACTTTCCAACAAATATTTTCCGTCCTTTTTTTCAGGGATGCAGCGCCCTATAGAGTTCAGAAAAAAATTGAAGGATCGATTTTTTCACCGTGATCAAGATCTCACGAACTTAATTTTCCCACGAGAAAATATCGACACCATAATCCCTTCTTGAGACAACTGATCGAATCTGTTTTACTCACTGCTTTCATTACGATGATGTTACAGTCATTAGAAAACCGTTTTTATTTTTGTTATCACTTATGATCAGCCTTATTTACGAAACCCATGGATGAATAGGCGAAAAGAAGAAAATTAATCAATTATCAAAGCATTGACTCCCTCGAGTCTTCGAAAAGAGAATTGAAGAAGAAATCGTTTCTCAATCAACATAGAAATCCCCATAGACGAAAACGTGGATTGTTATTACAAGGATTTTCGAACGATTTTCGCTAGTTTCAGGAGGAGTCTGCTGTGGTCGTTGTATCTCCAATTCACATCGACGGAATACTGTTACCCATCGTTCCACGTTGTTCTATTTATAGAAAGAGCAAGGTTTATTTCGGAAGCGGTGTGAGCATGGAGCTCACGTGAGTGTGAGCGCATGTGTGTTCGCGTGGCGGCATCGTGGCTGACTTTAGTCTCACTTTGCCGGTCCAAACACGAAGAAGGCCTAAACGATACCATAAGAAAAAAAAACGAAAAAAAAAAAGAAAAAACGAAGTGAAACTCACGAGCCAGGGAAAAGAGAGAGGGCAAAGTTCAAAGAAGATGCGAGAGGTGCGTTACGCCCGTATTTGGAGGAGGAAATAAAATAAAAAAGAATAACATGGAGAAAAAGAAATGAAAAAATGCTTGGTGGAGGGGGAAATACGAGACGCGGTGGAATCAATCGTTTAGCCTCGATCGAGTAGATTTGTCCGACAGTCTGACCAGCAGAGACTTCATCTACTCTCTTTTTTTTTAATTATCTTCCCTCTTTGTATATCGCTTTCTATCTCTTTCTCTCCATCCTTGGGTTCTTAAAGGGCGTGAGTCTGCTCCACGGCTTTAATACGTGTGCCTCGTTGTTTCTTTTCGCTTAAAATGCATCAGGACTCAAATTGGATCCAACAGTCAATCTCGTTGGTTTGTTGTCAATTTTTTGTTCTATTTGACGATAATATCAATTGAATCCAAGGTAAAATGCCTTCAAATGTTTCAATTGTTTCAAATCGAGTGTAACAACATGAATATTTATTCACTTGTCTTTTACGATTTTCCGGAATACTTGAGGCCGATGCAGCAATAATTAGACGGAAGTGTCCTCAATACCAAAACGATTTGCTACATTGAACCGAAGTACGAACAAAAATACGGAAATATGTGTTAATATAAAACGAGGCTGAAATAAAGACCGGAGCCAAGGATTCTTTTAAGATTATTTAAAAATTGACCCAAGTAGTTAAGGTAGTTCTATCGTTATGTCGTTTTCTTAAGATTTTGTTGGAAATTTGGAAAAATCTTCTACAATGTTATATGCACGTGTGTAATAAATTTTAGGAGGTTCCACCAAGCAGAAGTCCACATATTTATTGGTGAAAATCACAATTTTCGATAGTCTGTGATAAGAGCTTGTGTTAAGGGTTACATTTCCATCAATAAATATTTTGGCTTCTATATGACGAAGCCTTCTAAATATTTGCATACATTTTTATGCAACATCAAAGAAGCTACATTTAGTTTTTCAAAAAAATCTAAAGAGAAAAATGTTTGCAATTTTTGTAATTTCACAGCAAGTACATATCACCTTGGATGACCTTAACATTTTATTATCATGGTTAACGAGCGGATCGTTTGAATAAGTCCCGATTTTTCAAGAAACAATTAACTCCGCATACTCGTGAAATCTGATTATCTTTCGTGGGAACAAAACGTTGTGATTCGAAAAAAAAAAAATTACAACGAATTTAATAAGTAAATACTTCCTATTTCAATTATCGATTTTATGGTTTTGCATTATTCAATATTCGTTGGGAATAAAAGAAAATAAGGATTGTCATAGTGATTCAACAATGTTGAACGATGTCAAGTGAGTACAGAAAAAATTGTGGAAGTAGGATGAGCCAACGTGTTTTTGTTGGGTCTGAGCTGCACGAGTCGTAACTACTGCAGACACGCAACGTTCGAGCTTTCGCTGTCGCGGGTTTAACTTTTCGAAGCGGCGATAATACAAAAAATCCAATAATGGGTGTGCGTGCTGGACTTGAGTGACATACCCACCAAATTACCAGTCTATTCGAAAATCTCAACGAAAAAACTTCGGTCTTTTCGAAGCCAGTTAAATCAAGAATTCTCGATGCAATGAAATCGCAATACCGCGGATTCGCGATGAATTTGCGAGTTAATGAAACCTTAAATGAAGACCAAAACGGATCAGAGTTAAGCGTAGAGTTTTTATAAAAGTTTTGCATTTCTTGTAACATGATATTTCATGGATTCGCGAGTACGAAGCTTTCCAAACGACGGATTTGTTCGGTTGTTTGTTTTCATCAATTCAATGCTTCGAACTTTTCGTTGAGTAAAAATGAATTTTATCGAATCACTACAAAATATGTAAAAAATATAAAAACAACATACAAAAACAAACTGTACACGGTGAAGCGTTTAGATGATTTACGAAACAGCAGCAAGCCTGGGGCAATTCGTCACGTACATATTTTTCGAAATTTACGTTTTTTTTTTTGCTGTAGGGTTAAAAAATATCCAACATCTCAGTTTAATCGAAACTAATAGCAAGGCCAGAAGTGGAATATCCATTTGCGGAAGCGTAGAAACTTGTTTTACAACAAAACCTTCGATTGGGATTTACAAAATAAATGGACTAATGAAAACATATACACAGGCATGTGTCTGTACTCAGTCAAATGTATACAAGGGCATGTTTTACGAATCGTAGTCTCGCCATAGTCACGTTCAAAAGTTGACTCTCCGGTTAATTTTTAAATAGTTGGACATAACTTGTGGAATAATCTAATAATGTTACTCGTTATCTCTTATGAAAATGTAAAAAAAATATAAACAATATTGTCTCACTGTCATGACGTGGAATAAAAAAGAAAAAAAAAATGTAGAAATTTATCGAACTTATTCAGACAGGTGTAAAAATTTTTTACTGCTCCCCACAAAAACGCGTAGTGCAATTTTTTATATTTTTTATTCACAAGTAGTTTCATAATCGTGACCTGGAAGTATTGTCAAAATAAATTTGAAGGAATCTGCACAAAAGTGCTTTGGTGAGAACATTATTTTAAAGATGGATGCTACGTTCTATTATGTGAGTAAATTAACGCGTATGTGATACGTATGTATTTGCGGAGTTAAGTCTATATTTAAAAACTTGGGCATACATTTTTGTTGACGTTCAAATGTATGTACAAACCTCGAAGGACTATTACGTTAAAGTTATATTGGCTTTGATATACATCAAACGACTCGTAGCCTCGAACTACATTATGATTAATTATCAGCAAGTTTTATCGATTTATTGGTCACGTCACGTACGGCACGTGAACTAAATTTTAATACGGAAAGACCAATAAAGTAGTAAGAATATCAAGAGTGACATTTTTTTTTTTTTTTTTCGTTTTAATATGTTCCAGGCGATCGCTCGAGGTTACGAAATTTATTGCACCGAAACGTTGCACATTTGTACGGAAATGGACTTTTCGAACATGTATCGAAATGTAAGAAACAGTTACTTTCATCGAAAACTACCCCCGGTTTAACATTAATTTAAATTGAGTGACTACTCGACAATAATGTTGCTAGAAATATCAGGCAATGCATTTTTAAAGCACATTTTCATGAAAGAAGAACATGATGACAAATCCATATAAATTCTGTGAGAATTCGTGTCGATTACAATGGTTTTTCAACGTCACGTTTTGACGACGTCGCGTTTAATACGAGCTGTAATATATCAACATTTTTAACCGATAATTTATAGTACGTCGCTGGAATTCATTATAATTTAACGATTTTTCTTTTTTTCTTACATCGAAATTATTGTTCAATCAAATTAAATCCTTCAAGGCCGTTTAAACAAGTTTTGACAATACAGAGATAACATTTTATACGTCGCCAAACTAATCGCGATTGCCTAGAGCATTTTTTCTTTAAACCACAAAATGTAATTTCCGGAAAATGGAAGATAAAGAAATTTATTCAACGTATTTGAACGTTAGAATCTCGCGATTGAATAATCCTTACTTTCTATTCTTTCATTGGATTGGATCCATTTCTCAAAAAAAATATCATTAACTCAATGAAAATCTTAAATTGGATACGAGCAAGGGATGAATGCACGATGGCATCAAAAACCAATGAATATTTGAGATTGAAATCCCAATTAATATTTGGTTGTCAAACGTTTGACTATCCAGGGATCATATTCTTTGACGTTTCGTATTGCATCGACAAAAAGGTGTGAAATGATCACATGTATAGAAACATACTTATGTGACGGTGATAAGGAAGATAATAGAGCGAGCGGTATTTTGTGTATGTATTGGTAAAAACTCACGAGTTTCAGGTAGATTATCCCTCGTGAACGTCCAAGAATCCAGGCTCTCACTGTCACTCACGAATTCAAATAACGACGACGAGAACGGTATTTTATATTGAGAAAAAAAATGCTAAAGAACTGCTCGATTCACGCACTTGTCAGTATTTTTATTAACGAAGGTTCGAACGTCAACGCCGATTGACAATCGGCACGCGGCACACGGTAATGAGACTCGCGTGTTTCAACGATCGACTATCGAGTACTATTCGATATGTGTTTTGAGGGGCTCAGGCCGCCATGCACTGACTCGCTCGTCGTGTCTGGCCATCGCGGAACTCGCGCATGCCTTCATCGAACTCGCGCGCGCACTCCCAGTCCCTCTCCCCTCTGCTTCTACCTCTTTCGCCCTCCCCACCCCACCCCGCCCCGCGCCCTCTCCTCGCCGCAGACCCACACTTTTCTTCTTGCCCCTTCCACACGCCGAGTCCTCGCACTCATTTCGTTCAGGCTGCCCCTCACATCTATGATCCACCGGTCGAAATACAAGGAGGGAGGATTTTATAGGTAAAGAAGAGTCCTGCTGGAACGACAACGAGGATGTGAAACGGTTGGGAATTTACTGGTCGTTGGAAAAATGAATTTCTTTTATTTCTGTTCTTTATTCTTGGTACTACACTCTTCGGATAATTGACGTAATGATTTCACACCAGTTGATTACAGCACGGGAGCCCATGACCAAAATTTTTGCCTCATCGTTTTAAGACCAAAACCGCACAAAATCGATAGATATGGTTATTCTGATTCCGGAAATACTCATTTCAGACATTTTCTGCGGTCAGGTTTGATCGGAACGGGTTTTCAAATGATTCAAAAAATTTTATCAAGTCGTTTTCCAACAATCTGTCCGATTTTTCAGAATGTGGTTGAACGATAGATTTTAAATATCGATAATGCAATTTTCAGACACCAGTATAGGGTCACACATACCTAAGAGAGCATTTGAGAGAATTCAAAATGAGGTAAAAAATTTGGTAAACTTGGCAACCGTACAATTTTTGGGCATTTTTGAAAATGCACTCAGAACATATGTGACGTGCAGAATATCTGAAATCGAACTTTTTTATAATAAAATGACGAAAACTCTGTGAATTTTTGATATCAGACATATTATAATAAAATCGTCTGCTTTTTTTTTTTTTACATGGCAGAAATGCCCCTCTACAACACTGGGACGTTTCTGGCCGGTATTGCCCGCCTAGCCGGGTTCACAATCATTTATTCTAACGATTTTATACGGTTTTGACCGTAAAACGATAGGATATGGTTTTGGTCGTGGTTTCTAGTACTAATATGTGTCATTGCGTCGTTTATTCTTTTCTAGAGCTTCTACGTTTCCTCTTCAACGATGATATTTCAGGGAACCGGTAAGGAGGGAACTCCCTGGAATAGGAGACCGTGGCAAACCGTCGGTAAATTTTGAAAGGCTACAGAATGATACAAGGGATTTCATGAGATTTTGTTGTTGCTTGAATTATAAGAATACTTTGGATCGGAAGATTTATCATTTCTTCTCATGATTTTTTATAATTATTCTGAAAAAAAGATCGATAAAGATTTACAGGACCATACTTTTTTTCTGGCCAATTTATTTCTGCCATTGGAATTCAATGTTGGCGCTAGATTTATGAATCAAACAATTGGCCGACATTCTTTAACGGGGATCTTCTCATAGAACGATCTCCTTTCTTGCTGTCTCAGAACTAATTCTTCGTTATCTGGTAAGCGCATTCCCATGAATGCTGCAGAATAATTTCCAATGCCCGGATCACGAAAAACAATTTCATCGTTGACGATCCATCGACTGTAGCGCACTTCCGACAAAGTTTTAAAACCAAGATTCATGGCAATATCCTGGTTGAAACCGGAAGTGAAAACTCCAACAATCACGGACAGATCTAGGCCCGAAGCTACGTAAATGCAAGTCTCGAGAAGGACGCTTTCCAATCCTCTGTTTTGATAACTTGGATGACAGCACAACAGATAGACACGAAATGTAGCAGGAACGTTAAAAAAGCTATAAGCATCTGCTCGTTTGACTACTTGGCTTTTCAGGTGCATCATTTTTTCTAGTGTATTGCCCTGAAAAATCTATTAAATTGCATATTTTTTGAATATGAACTTTTCTCAAAAAGTAATTAAAGACAAATCGAGTGTATGTTTTTGCAGCAAAAATCTAAATGTCTGTTTATTGTCTCAAATGAAGCGACTCCAGGAATAAACTCAATTAACCTGGACGCGTGAATACGTATTAGTTCGATCAAGATTGCTATTGATCCTCGTAATTGCCGCAGCAATTACACGACCGCTGATCGAACTCGTAGCCACGAGACTCGTTGAATCCTTCATCCACACCTGTACGAGATTTAAATATCCTTTTATCGATTCTTCGTCATGTTGAATAAACGAAGCTTTGCACATGGGATCTTCTGTGAAGAAATGATGCTGCATGATCCATAGGGAAACAAAAAATCAGTTAAAAAAATGGGCTTGAATAAAATTTCGATTTAAATACCTTTATTAAACTGAGAACATCATCGTAATGGATTTCTCGAAGATCGTTGATTTTTGCGAACGGTGGACAATCCCAGCTGAGTGGACCTCTGATCTTGCTTTGCATCGCCAACGCAGTCTCATCTTTTTCTTCATCTTCCATTATATTTTTACTGATTAACGAACGTCTATGTATTATTTAAAGATGTACTGTGATAATTTTTAGCCTAAATTTGGAATTTTTCAAAATAAAATACTCCGGAACCAAACCAATGACGCTTTTTGGGTTACTTTTTTCTTCCATGTGTTGTAATCGATAGTTCGAGGCGTTCAGGCCGTACAAAAATTGTAGATATATTCAGGAGGATCACTAAATATCATCAATCGTCCATTACCATTTTGGGACTCGATCATTGTAATGGCAAAACGAGTCAGTTTGACCCCTGGACCCAGTACAAAATTCGACTTAGCTGTGCCAAGCTGTAGCGTCGAGTCCTCGATAACTTCGTTGAACGAGTTGATCGGATCAGACAAATCTCAGACACAGTTAAATGCTCCTGTCATTTGGGAGAGAACTACGACAGGTTACAGAATCACTGATCTACGTCACGACTATATAAACTCCGCTCTGAATCTCTTACATGTAACGACAGTCAAATGTAGAGTTAGTTTACCATTTATTTTCTTGCACAAAATTGCTTATGTTTGGTTTGCAGTCGAATTTCTTTCTGGAAGAGCCGTTATGTGTAGCAACGTCACTGTCCGATGACATTGATTCTTTAAAGTCTTATAAACGTTTCGTAAGAAAATATATGTTGCAAGGAAACAGCGTTTGCGCCATTCACGAAGGAGATGGCAGCGTAGTTGGACTTGCAGTCGTTTCCAAACGTCATAAATCTGATGACGAATACAGAGACTCCCTGGGAACAGCACTTGACGCCATGTTGAACTTGGAAAAATATCTTTTCATTAAAGCAAATGTAAACGATACCATCGGCGACCTTGAAGAATACTTTAGAATCGATGTGCTCTGCGTCAGCACCAATCATCGGGGAAAATCTGTTGGAACAGGCCTGTTACGTTCGTGCATTTCGAAATCAAGATCAATCGGTGTATCCACTTGCATCGGCATATTCAGCTCCAATATCAGTCGGAGAATTGGTTAGTCTCTTTCATAAGTATCAAGTTATGCTTAAAGAAATATGTGGGACTTAATGATATTTTCAACACGAAAAATTTAATCAGAAAATTATTTAATTTTACTCGTAATTTTGAATTCATTAGAAATAATATTTCTCCGATGCATCACTTGCAATTTTCCTTGAATTTTTTCAACTATATTTTGTTTTTTTACAAACGTTCAAGAAAATGTGTACAAAAGTTCAAAATGATTAATCATACCATTCAGTTGGAACATGAGAATTCCTGAAAATCTCACTTTTTTCGATCCCCCATCATGACAAAAATGAAAGTTACGATTTAGAAAAGATATAAAAAATTGAAGAGACGTTGACTTTGTCGACGATAATCGAGCAAACTTGTTCCACTAACATATTTACAAAATGTAGAAACGGCAAGGCCAGTTTGTGGGATCGGGTCGAGAGTGAAAGTAACATTGTAAATGAAAGCTAAAATCAACGTTGGTGTTTATGCACAACATGAGTTCGGGCATGAAATAATATTATCCAATAGTCGTAGCTTCGTACGCTACACTGACGTCAGAGAAAATGCAGCTCCCCACGTTAATCTTGAGTTGTTATATACAGTTGGAAACTTCAGAAAATCGATTTTTTTAAATGGAATTTTCGGAAGGTTCGTATATTTGAGTACATTCTTTGAAAATTTCAAGTGGATCCAGCAAGTATTGTCGGAGATACATGCTGTTTTATAATTAATTCCACATTAGAAAAAAAATCGATTTTTTATGGCATTACGATTTTTTGTGGCACATAAATGACTTATTGTAATTTGGAAAAAAAAATTTAACCACTTTCGAAACTTTAAACTCTGGAAACGGTGTTTTCGTAGTCGGTGAGCACGATTTCTCAAAAATGGCTCAAATGATCGGTCTGCAATTTGGACAAAACCTTTTCAGACATATTCTATATAAGTATTGAACGAAGGAATAAGATTTCCGAGAATTATTTCTATTTTTTTTATTGAACGAACAAAATTTGGTTGAAAATAAAAATTTCGTGTTTCTCATGCGTATGATAAACTCCAAGTTTAGAAGATTCACGCAAAATTTCAAAGAACTATCTTGGAAAAATTGTATTTGATCATTTTGCCGTTACTTTGTAAATACTATTATGATTATGGCGGAAGAACCTCGTCAAACTGATGGTTTTGTTTCATTTTTTATTCCAAAACAAATTCCATAAATGTTCAGCTGCTCGATTGGGTTTTGAAAAACTTGGTGAAGTTCCGTACGAGACTTACATTGAGGAAATAAGTCAAGATAATCCATTTGTTGACATTGCACATGATAATTATTCCTTGATTTGCATGGCTGCAAAAACGAATGCAAATTCTCCTACGACTTATCAAGAAACACCGATCTCTCGGTCTGCATCAGAGAAGCCAACAAAAAATTGAATATTTTCAACGATAACAGTCCAAATGTTACTATCATTTATATTTTTAAGGTACGTGCAAACTTTTTTTTCGTTTCTTTTTACAATATTTTTTTTCCTGTAATTCCTTATATTTCCTTACCATTTACTTTGGAGCTTCGTTTCAAATTGTCTATTAAAAAAAATTCTTACATTAATCATCCCTCTTATTTATTGCTCCATTTTTCGATCTGAGATGTCTTTTTTCTTCAAATCACTTATTATCCTTCCTTTTTTTTTTGTTTTTCGAGCATCACGTAAATATTTCGTAATGCCTGGTACGATCTACAGTTCATCTCTTGCACGATTATCGTCACGATCGACTTGTACTTTGCCACGATGTGGAATACTAGCCCAGAAGTTCACTCGATCCGAGAACAAATCACCTGCCATGTAAAGATCCTTCGATCCTCCTATGTGTAGATATTCGAGACTGGAGGTTCTCACTGGTTTCCATTTAACTGGAATTTCTACTGTTTTTTCAGGCGTTGGATTTCTGGAAATAACAGCAACAAAAATGTCAACTTTTTGTACATTGGCATCGTCGGGATTTTGACATAAGCTTCGAAAGCAAATAAATAAATAATGGAACGGAATGTGGAGTAACAAAGTTTGGAATTCAAATTCTTCATGATTGACAGCAAAAAAAAATGCTGGAACCACAACTCGACGTAATTTCTTGTAATTTTTTGTAATTTCTTGATCAAAGTACATTTTTATTATTGCACGTCTCGATTCAATATAAATTCAATCAAAAGTTAATTAATGTTTAGATTCAGGGATAAAATAATGAGAATTCGATCTTTCTGAACTTACCCTGATTTTGCAAAGTTTACCCAGAGTCCTGTCAGCACGTCTACAATTTTGTGATCTTCTTTGGTTAAGGGGATATCCGTGAAAAGTTGTTCACCAACCGGAAATAGATATTGCAGCTCATCCGCATGGGAAACACCGTAATCTGCTTTTTCGTCACCGAATATTTTGCTGAATGAGGAACTTCCTCTGTATGCGAAGTAATAATAATATACTGGCGAACTAAGTGCCTCGAGATGATCTCGCACGGCGTTGTCAGCTGCGATGTAAAACCACGCGTCCGTGTACAACTGCAAGTTGAAGTTTACGTCGAAAATATTTAAAAAATGACAGGATGATGAGCAAGATAGAGATCGATTGCTGTACAACTAGGAATTAGGAAAAGCGGTACTGAGCATTTTTTTAAATTCAAAAATTCAACTTCAACTTCGCCGGAACTGTTTTCATTGAATTTTCTGCCGATATTTCCCCATTTATAGAGACATGCTTTTGACTTTCAACCCATTATGCCATTCATTTTTCCTAACGTGAAATTTGGTACTCGAGGATTTTCAGGCTCGCCGATTACGAATCTAACCTCATAATTTGAAAATTCCAAATTGATCTTTTCTCCATTTTTTTCAAAATAAACGACTGTGCAAAACATTTCGCCAAAATTCTCGAGGTTTCTTTGGAGTTTATTGCGTTTGTGACAAAATTTCCATTCCGGTGTCCACAATATTTAAGTAGAAAATAATTCGTTTTTCTTTTTTTCACGAAAAAGTACGAAATACAACTATTTATTTGTATGTGGCATTTGTGCCATGAAGAAATAATGTCAGTTCAGATTTTTTACATTTATCGATCTTTCAGGAAACATGCAGTACTGAAAATTTTGGTGAAAAGTGAGCAAAAATCAGTAGGAAAAAGTAGGTTCCAAAATGGTTCAAAGGTCAACTGGAATGTTTAATTAATGTCGACCTTTCGACCATTATTTTTCAACGAATATTTCTGTTTTTTCGTTAACGATGGAAACAAAGATTATTCTGTGTCTCAAAGTATAAACAACAAAGAGTTTTAAGCGTAGATATCTAGCGAACTTACGTCAATGAGGTTGGATTTAGTGGATTCATCAATTTTCTTATCACCGAAATAGAATTGACGAATTTTCTTCGTCACGTCATTTTTAAGTTTATCGGGACACGTGTCCTCGTAGAGCAAAGTTATTGGTGCAAGTTCCATGAACTTCTTGTCCAATAGTTTGTCAAGTCCTTGATCTTTGAGCCCGTAGATACCTGGCGATGAAAAAAAAATGAGAATTATTAATAAATGAAAATGCAAAGTGACAGCGATCTTTATTTCACCTGCTGCCCGGATGGCACCCTCGTGGGAAGTTATGCCTGTCATCCATGGTATGTCAGCCAATTTTCCAGATTTCAGTGACTGTGCTGGTTCTTCTTTCAAAAATGCACCTGGATGATCAGGTTCGATAACTGGTCTGAATGGAATCATTGGGCAATAATCGAACACCTGTTGAAATGGTAAATGTAACAAAAGTCAAAAACAATAAATTGGAGGTAAAGCTCTAACATTATTTTGTTTATCTGTTTATCCTAACGACGATTTTTTTTGTTTTTTCAATTTTAATGTATATTTTATGGTGTGAAATACTCAATGCTAATTACATTCTGCTAATTAAATCAAAATTTGTTAAGTCGATGTCGACAACCCGACGTCGTTTGGAACTTATGAACCGGTTATAATAATTTCCGCTTCAATTCATGATTATATTCCAAACCGTTGCAACGTTTTAAGTGCTTTGCAATAAATATTTCACTCTCACGTTTTACACTAAAATATGTAAGTGGAGTAAAAACAGAAAAATTGGCATAGTGTGTCAATGATTCGGGCACACACGTGTTAATAATATCTTAACGATGTTATTGCAATTCGTGCTCTGTAGGTTTCTCAATTTCATAGGAATGAAGTAGAGAAATCATTACATCACTTAAACCGTCACTTCGTCATCTTTCAACACTACTCGAGAACATATTTCTTGACAGATTGAGCGCATTCTAGAAGTTCGCTATAATTATATACGCGCTGAACATGTCTAGGTTTTTTTTCTATGTTCAATGAGAAAAAAATTATCTTGTTCATTCAGTGCAGGCAAAAAACATTTCGAAAATATTGAGTCAGCCTATTTATTCTGAGGAAAAATGTTAATCGTAAATCATTTCCTGCATCATTATGATTTGGTAATTCAATATATTTGCAACTATGTAACAACATAAAATTGATTCGTTCATACATTTTCCTATCATTGAAGACTAGCTTATTTTTCTTACACTGTGGTAAATATTATATCTCCATAAACATTAAACTCAATTGCAAAATTGTGTTTGGCCGCTTTTCACGCGAAAGCCACTGAATCAATTTTGATAAATCTTTCACAGGAATGAATCCCATGAATCGGAATAGGTTGTAGGTCATATTACATTCCGATAAATTATTTTATCAGGCAAGGCCAAGCGAAAAATTCAATTATTCATAATTTTTTTTTTACTTTAAAATTTCTCATGTTACTAAAAAAAGACTACAAATGAAAAACGCTAATTACAAATTTGAAGATCATTCCACAATAAAGAGAATAAGCAGTGGCTGGGGAACCAGCTTCGAATGGAAAAAAAGTTATAGTTATTTTCCCGAATTTGTTCTCATTTTGGAGATTTCAATTTGTTTGGCAGAGAAAAAAAAATCTAGCACAGCTAGTTATAAATTTGGATGGATATTCTAACCCTTTGCATGGAAATGATAAAAAATGAGGATTCAGTCAATTCAAAATTTACCACTATGACAGGATAGTCCAGAAAAAGTTAATCTTCCGGAATAAGTTTTTAAAAGGCGACTTGAGAAAATGAGATTTTTCACATGTACAAATTTATTGTACGACTTGCAGGGAGCCAAAAATATTATTATTGCATATCTATCGTAAATTTAACGCTTTTGGAATTTGAGAAAAAACAAAACAAGGAAAAACCAGGTTGCATAAGTTTCATTACCTGGAAAGCACGATCCGTGCCGATAATATCAATGGCATCTTTTTTTTTCAAGCATTCTACAAGCTCAGCAGATGTAGCAATAGGACAATCGAGAAGTTTGCCGAGTTTGTTTGCCTGTTTCTTCGCAATTCCTGGTCTGGTCAGTACCCAGGGGCATAGCACCGTGCCACTCTGTGAAATTCCACGATGGAAAAGACCTGTGAACACACCCAATCTTTGTATATTAACACCAATTTGATTTAATTTCAATTTTATATTAATTCAAATTACATAAATATAAATATAAATATAAATATAAATATAAGTATAAATATAAATATAAATATAAATATAAATATAAACATAATAAAAATGAGCGATATTTTTTCACGAATTAATATCCGAAGCAGAGAAAAACGTGTATTTGAGTTTAGAATAAGTTTCTCGAAACGAAGGTCAACATTAGCGTGACATAATATGGCTTGGTCATTATCATATCAATCTCTAATAGTTACTGGTACATACGTAATTCACGAGATAGAATAAACTATCCAACGGGTATTTTTAATGAGCAGTTTTGTTAACAGACATCGCAATACTTTATGAGTCCATTGATATCCCCTGATGATATTAATTCCCTGTATCCCACACGTGTGATTATCATGATGATTATTACACTTAGATTATTTTCATGCTCGTCGCAGTTGCATGGGAATGACTAAAATCATTCACTGAATTAATACGACCGGTTACTTGTTTTCAAAACATAATGACGAAGCAATTTAGCGTGAGAAAAGTAATGAACAAAAATACCTGAAACGTCAAAATAATCTAGAAGTTATGGAATTTTTTTCATATTGTGGTTTATTATGGTAATATTCTCATATTGAAAATATTGTGGTTTTAATATCACAGGTGAAACATGTGTTGCATGTAAATATGGTGAATATATACCAGTGAGAGATTTGAAGGATCGTTCAATTAAAATCTACAGACACGTTACGTTCGAACGTACAGCAGATTAGCGGATCTCGATCATTAAAAATTCTCTACTGTCTTCTTAATTGGTCAGTATTACTGCTAAATTGGAGAACCTCCACGACCGTTAAGCGTCATTAGTTGACTTACGGTAGTGCAGAAAAAAAATAAAACAAATCGTAAAGCGAAAACTTCTTTTAATAATTATGGTTAAAAGAAGGCTATCTTTTTAAAACCACTTTTTTACCTACGCGGAAAATATCCGCGCTTATTGTCTGAACGGGTTGAAAAGATATAAATTCTACTAATAGAAATGTTGATGCCTGAATAAAATTGAGGACAAGACTGATTGACTCATAAAATCTGTGCATTTTCCTTAACCACTTTTTTACGATGTCAAATACGTTATTAAATTGAAGTCTGTACATGGCAATCAATGCTTTCAAATGTATGATCGTCGATGCACAAGGAGTAGAATTTTATGAAACTTTATTGATCGTTGCATTTTTTGTCGATACGATTTCTCTTGATAGAAGTCTTAGAAAACCTCTGGAGAGTAACGCTGAGCACATGCTGCTCGATTGTTTTCACTAAATCATTACCTTGCGAAAGAGGACTCATCATGTGGTAGTGGACACTAGCTCCACCAGCGCTTTCGCCAAAGATTGTAACGCGATTAGGATCGCCACCAAATGACGCGATGTTTTCGTGGACCCATCTGATTGATTGCGCTTGATCTTTCATACCCTGGTTTCCAGGTGACACGAGATCCTCTGTGCTTAGAAATCCTAATGGTCCCAGTCTATGGTAATAATTATGTGAGAATCATGGTGAAATTCTTGGCTATAAAAGCATTTTTTAAATTGACAGTCATTGGAAAATACCATAAGTTTGAAATTAGTTGAAATCGTGTAACGGATATATGCAAAAAATTAGTTGTGATTAAGGAGGCTCGATCGTTTCTCATGCGTTCGATAAATTCCAAGTTTAATTGTTTAAAACTCGTATGAATCTACTTGACAACCATACTCAACTGCGGGTAAGATTTGAGGAAGTTTGACGTTTAGAAATCGAGTTATTTGTTGTAAAATATCGTCTTTTTTCGTCGTTTCCCATAAGACCTGGTGTTAAAGTTGCGATTTTAAACACTGAATATCTCGATTACCAGACAGTGAAACCTTCTCAAATTTTTTACACATTATAATATGACGCTCGAGAAGATTGGAGCAATATTTCAAAAAATGATCTTGGAAGAATTGTATTTGAACATTTTGCCGTAACTTTGTATATTGTTTTTAATAAATAATATGCGATGATTAAAAAAGCGGATTTCTCTAAAGTGTCACATAAATTTCGAAAACTTGATTGATCTTCGATGAAGGCATTAATTTGAAAGTGAACTTACCTGAAATTCACCGTTACCAGAACGACCTCATGATCAAGGAGATATTTCGGACCGTAAAATTCGGAATGGCCAGCACCCGTGACCCACCCACCGCCATGGAACCAAATCATCACTGGGTAATTCGTTCGAGATCCATCAACCTCGTTCGATGGTAATCTTGGACTATAAACATTGAGATACAGACAATCTTCGATGCCAACAATTTCCTCCTGGTGGGTGTAAATATTTCTTTGAGTGCAGATTGCAGCATCTTCCTTTGCTGATCGTACTCCAGACCAGGACCCAAATGGTTTTGGTGGCTGCACGAAATCACATAAAATTTTATAGTTTTTCAATTCAATCAAGACGACAATTGATTCGATCAAATTGTCGACTACATAATAATGTATCTTATCACCGCAGTAGCCTCGCTCCAGTTACCTTCAGAAGTTAACTCTGCTGTCAATTTTTGAAAACATTATCGATTTATTCATACATTATCGTAATTCAATACCTTCAAATACGACTAAATATTCACGCTACTTCAGAATAAAGAATTATGTCGGTTTGGATAATAAATGTGTGACAAGTGCCAGTAAAATTTACGCTTCGAGAGTCCCGTAGCCTTAAAAGTTGCAAACATCAAAAAAAGAGGTTTTGTATAAATATGTGCTGATCCAAATTTGTGTACAGAACCAATCACATAAAGTAATCGACACAGTTACCCGCTTCATTAAATCGAAACAAATACTTTTCAGAATTCAAATGTTGGAATAAATGGTGATTACTAAGCGGTGGTAAGCTGCTTCAGTAGCTTTAGAAATTCATTTAGTTCAGAGACATTCGAATGGAACAGGCAACCGGACGAACGAACGCACGAGTGATCGTGTAACGGTTTCATTTTAAGGTGGTGAACCGTAAGAAACGATCAAGTTTGTGTAGAACCCGGATGAGCATCCATAATTTTCTGTCTATGGTTGTTAAAAAACTCTCTCAATAGTCTCACTCGATGCCTAATTGCAATTAGAACTTTTTCCATGAACCAATCGTAGTACTGCTATCCGTAGAATTAAAGAGTGTTTTATTTTCAGTTACTAAATCTTTCAATCAACACGTTTCAAAATAAACGTCTTTATCACGATTACAAACTTGTATTATTCTTGTAACAACCGCAATGTTGCACATTGAAATATGCCAGTTCAGTGTTTTCACTATTAAGTTGATGGCATTTTTCATCCTCATACACTTGATGCGTCACTCAACTCTGATATACGTGAACATAAATAATGTACGAGACATGTTACCGGTTATCTCAGAGTTTTACGATCGTACATTTTCATGGCGACACGAAGATTCTGTTCAACGTCAATGCATCGTGTTTGCCAGTTATATGTCAATCGAATATTATTTTTTTCGGTTTTTCAGTTCAGGCAATATTACGACATGAATATAAAATCGCTTGTGATACACTAATCAAGGACGCTCTATACAAAATTTTCTACCGATAGAATTCCTTCAAATTTTCATGATCTCTATTAATTCATTCCTTCAAAGAGAATCGTGATATCTATTAGCTCACGCAATTTTAAGAGGTTTCACCATGTCCAAGTCGAGACATTTATTTATAAAAATCACAATTTTCAGTAGTTTCTCGTAACAGCGCGAGTTAAAAGTTCGTATTTTCAACATTAAATGTTTCGGTTCATAAATGGCGAAGCCTCCTAAAACGTTGCATACGCTTTTATGCAACATCGAAGAAGCTTTATTTAGTTTTTCAAAAAAATCGGTCGTAGAGTTTTTCCGAAATTTTGGTCATTACATCTTTTTTTGTCATAATCTTGAATCTAGAGTGTGTTGTTCTATAGGCAATTTGTAACAACTTTTTTTTAATGAACTCAGGCTCGCAAACCATTTTGTATGTAAGAAAAACTGCAACCGTCGTCATAAAACGTCATTAATAGATTTCCCGAAAGAAGAAACCACATCGTTACCGGAGCACAGTGCTTAGTGGCTAAGCAAAGTGGCTTCCTGTGCAAATTTTTTCGTAAAAGTCTAGACGCCATAAGTGTTCACAAGTTTTCACTATAACGACCATAATTGTTTCAAAGATTAGAAAAAGAATCGATTTTGCGTAGGTCAAGAAAAAAAAAAGAAAAAAACTCCACTGGTGATTACTGTAGAACGATACATCCAATAGCTGTACTCGGCATGTGCATAAGGCCAGACAGCATCGAGGCCCAATGTATGTTTGGTTTTGCATAGGGAGAGAAAATAATATAAAAAATTACTTCAGCATCATTGTTTCCTGATACCATGACGTCCCTCCGTCATTTTCCACTCGAAACATCGTAACTTTCCATTCATATTCTATCGAAAATGGCGGAAGCATCGACGTGTTTGGCTCAATTCCGAATGACAAATTATTTTGGTTTTACTAATGAAACTTCAGAGAGACGGGATGGTAGTTCGGAGCTACGATGAAGTAGCAATTTTTGATATTATATTCACTCCGTTTGGGATTTAGGTGTCAAAGAAAGTTAAGGTGAATTGGACGTTCTTGATTATCGCCCTTATCAGCCGAATGATTTGCTGCTAGGAATTTGACCACACTGACAACACAAATGATCTGAATACGAGACTCTGCGATGCTAATTAATAAGCCACCCGAATGTCTTGTGATCGGGAGTAAAAAAAAAAAAAAAAGAAAAAAAAAAAACAATCACACCACACGAAATTCAAGTGCTCTGATGACACTTTTCAAACCGATTAATCGATCCTTACCTCAAATCGAAGAGTTCCGATTGGAGGCTGTGCATAAGGGATTCCTCTGAAAGCCGGGAATTCTCTGCCATTCCTGCTCCTCATTATCGTGCCTTCGAGAGTTCCATTTTTCACGTGAACTACAGGTGACGCAGCAGTGATAACAAGATTCTGGCTGCATAGCCAACCAATTGTTAAGAGAATCGGTAAGTTGAACTTAACAGAGTGTCGCTCCATCATTGCTTTATCTCCAAAAATCAAAGTTAAACTTCGGTTTATCGCGACAGAATGAATTTGTCAATGATTAAGTACAAAACATCGAGGAAGCATCACGTGTGGAAATTTATTGAAACAACCTGACAGAATTGAGGTGCGTGCTCAACGGAAGAACAGACAGAGATCGCGCGAGCACACCTCGCGACGGCAAGGACCCAACTGGTTGGCTCGAAAGTGAACGTAAGTCTTATGATTAAGAACGATGTACTGAGACGCCAGTCGATGGAGACTTTATATGTTTCAGCGTGGAAAGAGGAAGGAAGAATTCTAATACAGCCAGGCAACATTTAAATTAAGTGCGAGACATGTTGGTCGCGCCTCACGGTTTATATACATAAATGCAACAAATAATAAGCGAGACAAACACGAGTTGCTCGTGTGTTCTATCAAAAACAGACGAGATAGAAAATCTCTGTGTGCCTCCATGATTCCGCTAATGATGATTTTTATATTAGGCCATTCCTCATTCGGCTGAAACACGTTTATAAAGTTGTACTTCATCCTCCGCAATTTATTTCGAATCTTGTCTAATTACTGTCCTTAATTCGCAGGATAATTGTTGTTTTTTTTTTTCTATTGGAATCAACGATCAGTCATACCAGCAAATTCTGAAAATATATCTGACACTTATTGCGATCTCGTACTTTGTGTGAAGAACTAGATCATTGTATTTAAGCTAAATATGAAAAGATACAAATGAAATAGCACATTGAAAACGTGCCTCACAAAATTGTACGCACTTTTTCAGACCAATGATCTAAACTTCGATATAAATGTCGTGGATTATTCATGAAATATACTGTACTTAAAGTAGTTCTATCGTGAAATTCATATCGAAAAATTATTTGTCAGTTTTTCTCACATACAAAGTGGTTTGCGGGCATAAGTTAATGAAGAAAAGTTTTTGTAAATTGACTAAAGAACAACATACTTCAAATTCAAGGTCATCCAAGGTACTTTGTATTTGCTGTACAATTGCAAAAATTGCGAACATTTTTTTCTTTAGATTTCTTTGAAAAACTAAATGTAGCTTTTTTGTGTTGCATAAAAATGTATGCAAACTTTTAGAAGACTTCACCATGGAGCCAAAAAATTTATTGATGGAAATGGAACTTTTAACACGAGCTCTTATGAGAGATTACCGAAAATCGTGATTTTTACCAATGAATATCTCAACTTCCGCTTGGTGAAACGTTCTAAAATTAATTACACACGTGCATATGAAATTAAAAGAGATTTATCCAAATTTTCAACAAAATCTTAAGAAAACGATATACCAATAGAACTACCTTAATTGAATATTTGTATATCATATATAATGCTTGTATTCATTCGAGCGTGCATTAAATAGATTGAGAATTCTGATAATGATTACAGCACGTCTAGATCGAACCTGTTTCACAGGTTCGCTGATCGTCCCTCGTGGGTGCGCGTGTTTTTCGATCACTCACGCGTTCATGGATCTAATGCATCTGATGGCACGGAAACGAGAAATACAAAAAACATTGATATGTAAGTATACGAATGTAAAACAGCACCCATTAATCAATAACATATCGTGACTCAGCTATATAACATATTTATACATGGACCTGGCGTTGTTTTGTTTTTAAAGCTTGTATCCTATTCAACACATCACCGTATTTCGTACTGAATGCATTATCCTATATATTCGAATAATATATACTTGATAACATTATCCTAAGTGGTAAACAGTTTATGAATAATAATAACAACTCATATGATTAATGGAAAATTAAATTATTTTCAAATGCTCATGGTAGACCGAGTTTATACTCCGTTCTATTTACTTCTCGTTTTATTAGCACTTTCTTAACTCAATCAAGCGATCTGATTGCCCAAGAGCGATAAAAATGACGTGAGTGATTCGGTGATCTGAACTTAAAGATGATAATTAATCCATTGGCAATTGCGCTTTCATACTTTTTCTCGTACTCCAATGAAAACGATAATTACCTGAGTATTCCAAGTGGCAGGAGCATTTCAAACTATTTCCGACTAATTGAAATTGATTATTCCGTATAACGAGGAGATTGGAAAATAATGATAGATAAAAAATTGTACCATTCGTTTCATTTTGATTATCGTGGTTTTTTTATATTTGAATAACCATCACGTTCAAGCAACACGATAATCAGTGACCGGAATCATTTATAATGTCCTTTCTATTAAATAGAACAGTTGAAACCATACCTGGAAGTGAATCTCAAATCGTGTGATCGACGTTTATGGCGTTATAGAGGCGCGACTTATAACAAATTACAAAGGATAAGTTTAATTGCGATTGGTTCTATGAAAAGCCATTAAGGTTTTAGTCTCGCTAAAGCGTTTTTCCAAAATTGTTATTACATGCGAAGAAAATATTGACAAAACAGGACAATGCAATTCGATAACGTTCAAGATTTTAAAAGGATTTACTGTTTCAAAATAAAAATACTTCTTAGGAAACATGTGGCATCTTTACATTTCATTTTTAATGAACGGTGTTATTTCTGATAGTGTACATGAATTTTTTCTCATAAGTTTTGATAGTCGTGTTAAATTTAACAACAAATATTATTGATCTATTGGACAACGGATATCCAAGCTTTGATACATTGCCCGCACCCATTTGACTTGAGAATGTAACTGTTAAGCCATAATTACGTTGACACATGATTTCATTGCTCAAAATTTATTATATCAGCTTAGTGTCGCCTGAAATCGTCAGGAGTTAATTCACTATTAACGAGGTTCTATCCCCATAATCATAAGTATGTACAAAGTAACAGCAAAATGATGTAATATATTTTGCCAAGATAATTTTTTTAAATTTATTATGAGACTTATGGGAAGTCACAAAAAAAGGAGATATTTTACAACTAATAACTCGATTTCCAAACGGTCAAACTTCCTCAAATTTAACCCACAGTTGAGTATGGTTGTTGAGAAGATTCATACGAATTTGGAACAATTAAACTTGGAATTTATCAAACGCATGAGAAACCATCGAACCTCCTTAAAGATCATCTCATTACGTCGTTCAGTAAAAGGTGATTGTCAGCGCAGTGAACCAGCAATAGATGAAATCAGTTTTCCAGTCGTTGTCATTATTCGGTCAGAGAGGGTTTCACGATAACTCAATACTGGTCAGGTCACATTGCTCATTCCAACAACATTCTTCAGGATTAGTTATTTTTTATCTTGTCAGACACGCTAATGTCTAATACTCTCAAATAGCTTGTTATATTTTTATTTTTCATTCATTTTTTAATGGAAATATTCTGTCCTTATTGTTCAACACTGCATGCGCAATTATTTCCTTTTGCACCAACCTACTCTCCATTTGCACCAGTTGTGCAATGATATTCGAAGTGTGCACCAATCGCATGATGGTTTAAGGCAAATATGTAATTAATCAAGACTGAAGCGGTTATCAATGGATTTAAATGCAACGAAATTGTAATTGAAAAACGAATTTTTGGCTGCAAAAGATTTGAATATCCATGAAGATGAATCGATCTATCATGGATTTTATTCTTTTTGTCAAATTGAAACGTTGAAAAATTTCTGTTAAATTATAATCATCGAGACCACCGAAGACCGTCACATAATCAACAAGTTTCGTGGAATTTGTTGATATTATGCATAAACAAAACTATATTTTTTTATAATTGAGTGTAAAATGTTGATTTTAATTCTCGATAATCCATGAAACGATTTTGAACAGTTATTGTGCACTCCTGTGTTACGATCAGAGGAATTATCAATACCGCATTGATAACAGAAAATTCATTGTATTGAACAACCTAATGGCGTGTCTTACAGTAGGAAAAAAAATGTTGATTACGATGATCTTGATCACATGGTCTCCAAGAATTAAGTTCTCAGTGGAAAACCCTTAATAGGGTTGCAATAGTAGATTTTTCATGGGAATAGTTCTGCAAAATAGTTACCAACAGTTGGTAAAATTATAATTTGTGACAGATTATTCGAAAAAAAACCGCAGATAGTGTGAATCTAATCAAAACGAATTGAAGATTTTCTTTATTTTGGGTAACCCCGTTTATCAGGTGCTGGCAGTTTTTTTCGAACTGAAAATCATGAGTGCGTTCTGGAATATGTAGAAATGAATAGACGCCCTCAATCAAAATCCACGTGCTCCGTGTGTGTCACGTTTGAATTATTTCCGCTCGACTCTTGAAAAGTCATTTCTATACTTTGACATTTTTCCTAGATTTCAAAATTCTCATTTAGTCTTCAAACAACAGAACCCAAACATCTGATTCAGCTTGTGGCAAATTTGATTTTATTATACATACACTTTTTGGGTAAAGAATTAAAAAATTAAAACAAGTATAGTTTGTATTTGACTTTTTTCAAAGTTCCATTACAATTCGTTTTTCGTTCGAGAAGCTGGACGATCAATTTGGACTTTACTTCGAAGCGGAATACTGGACCAGAAATTAATTCTTTCAGGAAAAAGTTCAGCCCCCATGTTCAAACTCTGCGGACCGTCAATATGGAAATATTCAAGACTTGACGTTTTTACAGGTGTCCACTCCACTGGTATTTCCGCGGTTTTTCCAGGAGTCGGATTGCTACGGTCATAATAAGAACATTGAAAATTCAGAATAAAAAAACGAATAACGTCGTGTCCGAATTAATTAATAGATAGTCAGTAATTCGATAATCAACTGCGAGTTTTTCAAACGAACCCAAATTTGGCAAAATTAACCACAAGACGAGTCATGACATCAACCATTTGATGTTCTTCTTCGTTTAATGGTACACCTGGTGCGAATAAGTCTCTCGTAGGGAACAAATATTGTACTTCGTCCCCGTGAGTAACCCCATAATCCCTTTCTGCATCGCCAAATACAGCACTCATCGAAAAACGTCCTTTATAACTGAAGTAATAATAATATATTGGGGAACTAAGAGCTGCATGATGATCTCTGACGGCATTGTCAGTTGCACTATAGAACCATGCATCTGTGTACATCTACAATTGGAAAACATTAAAAATTCCATGAGACAAGGGCAGAACCCAGTAAAGGGACGTTCTGTTGAGTGTGCCAGGTCAATTGGGGTCGTTCTATCGTTATATCGTTTTCTTAAGATTTTGTTAAAAATCTGGATTAATCTTCTTTAATGTCATATGCACGTGTGGAATAAATTTTAGAAGGTTTCGCCAAGCGGAAGTTGAGATATTTATTGGTAAAAACCATAATTTTCGGTAGTTTCTCATTAGAGCTCGTGTTAAAAGTTAAATTTTCATCAATAAATATTTTGACCCCTACTCGGTAAAGCCTTCTAAAACTTTGCATACATTTTTATGCAACACCAAAGAAGCTTCATTCAGTTTCTCAAAGATATCTGAAGAAAAAAATGTTCGCAATTTTTGTAATTATACAGCAAGTACATATTACCTTGGATGACCTTAAATTTGGAGTATCTTGTTTTTTAGTCAATTTAAAACAACTTTTTCTTTATTAACTTATGCCCGCGAACCATGTTGTATGTGAGAAAAACTGAAAAACAGTTTCTCGATATGAATGTCACGATGGAACTATCCTAAATACTTACATCAACCAAATCCATTCTCGTTGTCTCATCAATCATTCTATTACTGAGATAAAATTCTCGGATGCTCGCAGTTACGTTGTTCACTAATTCATCAAGGCAAGTGTGGTCGTAGAGCAAAGATATTGGCGCAATTTCCATGAACTTTTTATCCAGTAATTCAGCACGTCCTTTGTCTTTCTCGCCATATATACCTGAACCGAGGCGTGAATGATTATTGCATGCAGTTTCGAGTTAGAAGCAATTTCCGAAATTATTTAAATGGGCATCGAGTTTATTTTGTCCACTTACTGGCAACTTTCAAAGCCCCTTCATGCGAATTAAAACCAATCATCCATGGAACATCAATTATTTTTCCAGATTTTACTGATTGGACAGGTTCCTCAATGAGAAACGCACCCAGATGATCGGGTTCGACGACAGGTCTGAATGGAATTCTGGGACAAGTTCCAAATATCTATAGCTGTTTTTATAGTGAGTTCAAGAAAAATCTAAATCTGTTTCTATAATCAGCAGTAACGAGATCCAAATACCTCGAAGATCCGATCCGCGGTAACCAAATCGACTGGGTCCTTT
Source organism: Campoletis sonorensis (assembly GCA_013761285.1). NCBI lineage: Eukaryota > Metazoa > Arthropoda > Insecta > Hymenoptera > Ichneumonidae > Campoletis > Campoletis sonorensis. The sequence goes on from JACEOJ010000133.1 coordinate 761,214, forward strand.
TCCTTTAGACATTCTACAAGCTTTAGTGAATCATCAATCGGACAATGAAGGTGTTTCCCAAGACGGTTTGCGTGGCTTCTAGCGACTCCCGGTTGAGATAGTGCCCATAAACAGTATGCATTTCCACTCTGTGATATTGCTCGATGAAAAATACCTGTTGAAGGCATTTTTCCATCCCAAAAAAGAACGATACATTCATTAACGACGTTCTATCGCCACAATCATAATAGTTTACACAAAGTAACTTCTGAAGCGTCGTATTATAATGTGTTAAAAATTTGAAAAGGTTTCACCGTCTGGTAATCAAGATATTCAGTGTTCAAAATCGCAACTTTAACTTGAAGTCCAATGGGAAGTTACGAAAAAAGACGATATTTAAAAACTAATAACTCGATTTCTAAACGGTCAAACTTTCTCAAATTATACCCACAGGTGAGTATGAGTGTTAAGAAGATTCATACGAATTTTGAACAATTAAACTTGGGTAACGCGTAAGAAACGATCGAACCTCCTTAAACGTTTTCTACTGGAAAAACTCAGTGGAAAAACGATGACTAGCAATAACGCCAATGAACCGATAACAAACTTATTAGCATGTCATTTTTACATATATTGAGCATTATTGCGTAAAGATTATTGAGTTGAAAGCGACGATGGTCTGGTTTCATTTTTCCCAAACGATTGAATGAGTGAGAGTGAGTAAAGCATTTATGAGGTTTTTATAATAACTTTTATGTAGAACCATTGCATAAATGAATAGTATTGATTACCCACCTTTCGAAAGAGGACTGATCATGTGGAAATGGACACTAGCTCCACCAGCACTTCCTCCAAAGATTGTGACGCTATTTGGGTCGCCGCCAAAAGCTGCTATATTTTCGTGGACCCATCTGATCGATTGAGCCTGATCTTTCAGCCCTTGATTGCCTGACGATACCATATCTTCGGTGCTTAAAAACCCTAGTACCCCAAGTCTGTCGACAGATTTTTTCAAGGTCACATCTTCATAATTGAATCTCTCACTAGCGAATCTTCTATGATTCCGCATCTCACTCTCACCATTACGCGAAAACAAACTTTCTTTCAACAGAACAACCTCATTGCAACATCATTCAAAAAATATTATATACCTCGAATTTCGCCACAACCAAACCTCTTAATTCTAGTTATTGTTTTATTTTAACAAGAATTCTTCACCTGTAATTGACAACAACCAAAACGATATCGTGATCAAGAAGGAACTGTGGGTGGTGGAACTTCGAATTGCCTGAAAAGGTAACCCAGCCACCTCCGTGCAAAAAAATCATGACCGAATAATTTCCGCTACGTCCGCCATTGTCGGAGAGTTTCGGAGTGTATACATTGAGGTACAAGCAGTCTTCGATGCCAATAACATTTTCGGGGTTATTGACATCATCGCGTTGAGGACAAACATTGCCATCCTCCTTTGCTGACCGTACTCCGGTCCATGCTTCGAATGGCCTTGGTGCCTGTGAGTGGGAAAAATGAAAAAACCATGTTAATTATTCAATAAACTTGACTGGAAGAACTTGAAAGCTAATCAATGCTCAAAACTCCTGAAAATTAGCATGAAAAAAAAAATAATAATAACATCACGTCAAATGACACGTGTTAAAACATTGAGAATCGAGAAAAGTGAAGGTTACACGCTGTTCTCTGTTCGTTAGAACAACGATGTGTAACTTTTAATAACTTTACCTTAAATCTGAGTTCCCCAACAGGCGGTAGAGCGTAAGGAATACCTCTGAAGGATGCAAACTCCCGGCCTTTTCTACTCTTCATTATGGTTCCTTCCAGAGTACCATTTTTTATTTGTACCATTGCTGAAATTGCGGCCAGAGATATTTTGAAAACATAGAAGATCAAGATCAAAATCGATAACGTCCATATTCGAGACATACGACTCATTATTTACATTCACTGCTAAGAACGTGTTTATATCTAAAAATAAGATTTTTAGTTCGCTTTCGTCTAATTCCTACAACGACTGAACAGCATCTGACGACATATCAACACAGTAGACGTGTCTAGCACACTGAACAGTAGATATATTTCAATGTTGATAAGAAATAATGATACTGCAGTTTAAAAATTGTCTGTCATGCTGCATGACAGATAATTTGAAAGAGATATTCCAAAGCATACGTAATACTCAACAATCAATTGTAGATAATCCTATCCATCATACGTTATCATCCTATTATCATATCATTATTATCATATTATTATCAAATTATAATATCATATTAGAATAGTAATATTATTACGTACAATAATAATAATTTAATATTATATATTATATTTTAATAATATAAATAATGTAATAATGTAAATATATTATATTATATTATATATTATATATTATAAATATTATAGTATTATGTCCCTTTCTAAAAAGTTGGTGAGTAACGCCTGGAGTTGGCGACCAACAGGAGGGCATTGATGTCGTTTTATTCGTGGCCTGATTGGTCGCTAAACTTTTATACCCAGGGCTTTCAAATTTGGAAGTTCTGCTGTCAGTTTGACAGATGCGAACTGCCAGTTTGACAATTGAAACATTGCATATTTACCGAAATACAACGGTTTGAACAACGTTTTGAAGGGTTACTAAGGATTGTCGAAGGGTTAATGTTGTAATTTGGGCGCAGCAGCGCAAGTAAACTTCTGTACGCGCGCTCCAGCGCGCGCTGGTGTACCCTAGTAATATTATAATTATTATCATATTATAAGTTATATAAGCTACTTTATCAGTACATGACTCATGCATTCTAAGAATTATAATAAAAGTGCGCAACCAGGAAATCAAACCGTGCATGAAACTTGTATTTTAAATAATAACGGCACTGAAAAAATACTTCATAATAACATTATTTATTTATCAATTATCATAAGTTCGTATGGTTTAAGGGTCAATTTTCAAGCATCGAAAAACTAAAGTTTGTATTGCAGGTTGATGCGGCAGAACTAACAGCGCTTTTAATTAAGGTGAACGAAACTGTTGGAATCCATCCATATTTCGGTCACCATCCATCAAGCTCCCACAGTAAAACCCGTAACGCATTCCTACCAAATTGATAGTCGGTATAAGAAATTTCTCGCTCTATAGTTTGATGTATAACGAAGAATAACGATACAAACTACAAACTGATTGTACCGTCCGCCGATAAAAAGACGAGTTACATGAAAAATAATAATAATAATAATAATAATAATGACGGAGCTTGACACATTGTTCGCCCGGCATTGGCCATTTTTTTATTTCCTCTATTCTGTAGTTGTTCGTAAACGAATTCTTAAAGAAATAATGTCATAACTTATTTGGTGTAATTCTAATCAAAAAGTAGTGTTACTTCTGAACACCAGCAGACACACTAGAAAAAAAGGACTTACCGATCGATCAGCAAGATAAAGCAGCGAGCAACGTATCCGATGAGATTTTTGAAATTAGGCTTTCCGAGATCTACAGAAGATGGAGAAACGTAAGCTTTCATCATTTTGCGCATCGGATGAAAAAATACAGGGACGATTTTCCGAAAAATCAACTTATGCTTCCACGGTCTTTCGTTGTATCGTAATTCCTTAGTAAAGGGAATGGCATCCATGGGGAAAGTTGGAACGGTTTAGTGATTTAAGGGTATTTTTACTAACGCCGTTATGGCTTTTAGGAAGCGCCATATATTTACGGGTTGAAATTTTAGGTGCCATTTCTGTACTTGTTAAAAATGACCACGCAATTTATTATATTTTATAATTTTATGAGGGTTTTAATGACTGCGTAAACATTATTTTATTTCTCCTCACCGGCCAGAAGAGCTTTCCATCTTTTGGATAAATATGTTCTGCAGAATAGTGCCTAGAGTTGTCCATGACGATAATACGAAGTTGCAAAAATTGCATTTTTTTAGAATGGATTCCAGAATTTAACTTTTGAAATTTATTGTTTAAATTCTTGGTCCCATTTTTTTATTTCATTCCAGGCCTCTATGTTCGAACATTTGCCTCTATTCACTGTGTTGTTACAATCTTCTATCGCACATACGTACAAACACTGAAAACATGTTATCTACAAGATAGCAATGTGGGTATGGGGGAAAAATTTCATGATATTGACGATTCATTTCCCCGAAATGTTCAACGAAATAATAGAAGACCGTTGGTGTGTAAACATGACGTTTTTTTTCCCCAAAAATACACCGACATCATAATCCAATGAACATTCAAAGATTTTCACAGGAAAAAAAAAACAAACTGTGTTATAAATTTGATCGCGACTTATTGACCACCAATTAAAACTGAGCTTAATCAGAAAAGTATGAAAAAGTGTCGGCTGTCAGGCCTCAAACGATTATATGTTTTCCCGCGAAGTCATTATTGTGAGATAAATTCCTATCAACGTATCCATGTTCATTGTGAATACATGTGTTCCTATTCTTTTGACATATATTTATATGAGTTACATAATTAAAATATCTCGTGCGTCACACAAACTATCTGCATGGAAGCTTCAACTGCAGAGAGTGACGGTCGTAAAGTAATTTCTTTGAGGCACTAACAAGCTTCGTAACAAAAAAAACAGACATTTTATAATAAAAATGATACATTTATAAACAATTGAAACTGTTTAAAGATGGTTGACTAAGTATTTCCGTCAACTGTGAAGCGAAAAGTGATATTTCTTCAAAGAGATCCAACTAGTGGCGCCTCCACGTTCCACGTACGAACACGCGGTCCTCGACCGCCATTTTATTTCTAGCGTGATCCGCATTTTTGTTCGTGGCTGTTGGGAGCACTTTAGACTAAAAAATAACGATAAAATTCGCCCATTGATAACACGACTTTGACTAATTAACAAAGGATTTATGGGTTTCGTCATTCATTGAACAGTTCAACATTTTTTCCTCGAGTTCCTTCAAAAATCCTTGTAAATTTGTGAACAATCGATTTTCTTATGAAAATTTGAGAAACAGTAGCAAATTGTTTATTTTCGTTTCAAGATTCTATTCTCATATTTTGAAAAAGTTATTATTCGATCATTTATAATAGCTGAACCAAAATGTTGAATGCGTAGGATTATCGAACATGGTCGTGAAAATGTGTGGTTCATTTTTCCAGAGCCGGATCTCCCAGAAAATTCTCTCTCCCCCTTCCCCGCCTTTTCTTTCTTTCTTTTTTCCACTGCCTCTTTCTTTTTCTTGCCCTGTTTCTCTCTCTCGTCCCCAAATAACCCTGCGAGATACGAAAAGGAATTTCTGAAGAGCAGGGAGAAATTCAGAGAGAAGGGTCTCCCACAATTTTATCGGTTGCCACCGGCAACCGAGCGAGCCTCTCGAGTAGCTTCCGTGACTCTTTTACGGGGTGACAGGGGAAGAACGACGTATCGTTTCCTCGTGGTGTGCCCATCGGAAAAACCTAGCCTCCGAAACGAGATGTGTTCCGTTACAAGGGTCTTCTAATTTAGATCTCTGTCGCGGAGCTCGGATTATTCTACGAAAATTTACCATCCTGCATACACGCGCCGTTCAAATAGAACGCTTGGTTGGAGTTACGGCATCAAATATTAACGAACAATCGTCATCTTTTGATTAAAACAGCAATTTTCCACTTTAAAACTGTTGCAACGTGCATGGAATTGAAGTCTAAAGTTTACTCCACGTCAGCCAAGTTCTCAGACATTTGAAGAAGAAGGAACATGGATAATGTCAAAAAAACAATCGTATAATGATTCTGCACGAGGCACAGATAATTTGTAAATGATTTTTGAATTAGTTTAAATAACATAATCGAATGGAAAAGAAAATGGTTGATTGAAGTTGTTCCAGCGTCGCCAGAATATCGAATCTGGCAGTCCCGTCGATATTTATTTTAGCTGGAGTTACATAAAAGTGATGTGCATGTACGACAAAATGGTGGTGAACAGAGACAAAGGCGCATGAAAGTAAAAATGGAATGGAAGCTTCGTTCTTCGCTGACAACGACTTCGACAAATGCTGCTGGCGTGCACGAGGGGTTCATCGACCCTCCATCTCGGGTCGAGAAAATTCTGAGAGGGGTTGCACGGAACAAATGCGAAACCCCTCTCTGGGGCTTATCCCGGAAAGAAGGGTGCCTCCTACCAATGAAAACTCGATGGCAGTACGAAAGTTCCAAGGCCAACCTAGAATTCGGGCTCTCGAAAACACTCTTTTTATTTCTTTCCATTTAGATATTTGGCAAGCATTTCATTTTATTCGCTTTGCGTTTATATAATATTTGCTAAAGCGATTGATTAATCGAATTTTGTTGAAGACACTTCAGATCATAAAGCAGGCCAAGTAACCGTTTTGCTGCTGAGCATCATTTCGTTTTTAATCGAATAAAATTACAATTCCCTCTTCATTTTCTTTCTTTGCCTCCGCTTAAGCCTTAGTCGTGTCGATGAAAAACGTCAGCCAGCATGGTCGTCATCCAATGCAAGTATTTAGAGCCACCATGAGAGAATTCTCAGGAAGATATTTCATTAATTTCAAACAAAATACCGTCCTTTTATGTTCGATCTATTTTTCCAATAGCACGCAGCCTAATGTAAGGATTCACATTCTAAAGCGACTGCACTAGAATCTTGATTAATTGAAATATCGGGACCACCAATGTAAAGTAACCACACTGCAAAATTTGTCAAGAATTCTTACAAAACTATCTCTGCTTAAGGACGTTGCATACAAAGTTTTCTAGCGATAGAATTCCTTCAAATTTTCACGACTCAAAGCGAATCGCGATATCTAATAGCTCGCGCAATTTTAAGAGGTTTCACCATGTAGAAGTCGAGACATTTATTTATAAAAATCACAATTTTCAGTAGTTTCTCGTAAGAGCGCGTGTTAAAAGTTCCTATTTCCAACGTTAAATTTTTCGGTTTATAAATGGTGAAGCCCCCTAAAACGTTGCATACGCTTTCGCGTAACATCGAAGAAGCTTTATTTAGTTTTTCAAAAAAATCGGTCATAGAGTTTTTTCGAAATTTTGGTTATTTCATAAGAAATACCGGCCACCTCGGACAATCTTGAATTTAGAGTATGTTGTTCTTCAGTCAATTAGTAATAAGTTTGTTTCAATGAACTCAAAAAAACTGCAAGCGAAAATCTAGATTTGACCGTCACCGTCCAACGTCCTTAAAAACTGGAAGGATACGCATCCTAATTTTCCATTGAACGTGTTCGTCATTGACGTAGGCGTGGATTTTCGTATAGGAAAGGTAATCCAACTATATTTGTTCCCATAGATGGTCGTACGGTGGTCGTTGTGGTATAAGAAAGACGGAGAGAGTCGATGGCCTAAATTCAAGAGGGGTAACGACCCCGAAAAAAGGGAATCTACGAAGGAGCGTGCGGGCGCTCTGTGTATTCCGTTTCTCTGGTACTTACGTGTGTAAGTTTACATTCGTATATGAATATATAGATGAATTAATGCATGCGTATATGTGCGTGAGCCTCCTGCGAACCCCTTCGGCATCCCGTTTGTTCCTGGACTCTCCTGTTCTCCTTTTTTTGTTTTCTCTTCTTTTTACTTTTTTGTCTTCGATCTCTCGGCGAATGGCGGTTCTGTCTTTTGAATTTCGCATATACGATGCCTCTACGGATGGAAACTAGGCCGTTTTACCTGTGTTGGTAAATACGAACGAGAGAGGTTACCAGAGGTTTTTCTGCTCTGAAAAGAGTAAGACCGAGATCCCAGAAATGTTGTATTGCCGGTTGCTCGCTCCGTTGGTGAGAGTTAACAAATACTAACTCTGTGCATATACGTACGCACGTACACCTCAATCCATGCGTGTATGTGCAACGATACGATACACCATCGAATTATACACTCATTCACCTACATCCCCTTGCTTCTCCACGAATACAGAGAAATCAAACATATAAATCTCACCGCGTATACGGATTTACAAAAGTGGGAGCATGTGCTGATCATTTTACATGGTACATGGTGTACATAACGCTCATTGGAACATGAGAACACCCGCGGTAACGTGTTGCATATGTACTTTTACGAGGCTTCATATATTCTGCCATAATCAATTGCGATCGCGCAAGAGTTTATTAAATACAGAAGACATAACAAGAATTTTATACGACGAGTCACATTGAACAGTTTATCAATCTGTCGATCAAATGTTGGGAATTGCAAAAATAATCTTATTGAATATTCGATTTGATAATCGATATTGATAATTACACTTTGCTTATTAATTAAAATCAAAATTGAATCGTGTGAAATGCATTACTCGAATGGGGTTTGGTTGGGTTATTTTTATTACTCGTGAAAAAAGACTCTCCGGGAGGACAAGGGTTGGTCCAATGCTTGGGGCTCGGAAAGCTTAAGAGTTCTCTATTCATGGACGATTTTTCAGGCTTAAATAATTTCATACAATTTCTACAATGTCTTCTCCTCGTCGAGAACGTACGGAACGAACGCGCCTGTGGGAGGGCTTTTTTGTATCTTTGGAAAATGTATTCAATGGGAAAGATCAAAATACACCATGGTCGTTTATATTGTTGAAGAAAAACTAGTAAAACTTGTACTCTGGCGAATAGTTTTGATGATTTAATTAACAAATGACACTTGATGACCAAACAATAATTGTCTTTTGTAAATAATTACAAAGAACATCAAATAAGGAAATCATAAAGCTGGAGATGCGGAAGTTGAGAAACCCTGACTAGGGTGTAAAGGGTTGTATGAGTTCATGTGCCATCAGCAATAGAAATCTTAGTTATATACCTTCTATGCTCGTACACTTAGATATATGTATACAAATCCTGAGAAGAAAAGGAGATCTGTGTTCGCCTCGTCAGTCATCCGCTATGTAAAGCCCGGCCATTCAACCCTTTCTTATTCTTCTGCTTCTTGCTTCTTTGCCGCCTAAACTACCCTACAATATACATCTATATATATATTTTATAGACGTTTTTGGTTTATGCTGGCAACCTTCCGGGACGATTGAATTAACTTATCAAACTCAGGTTTGATTTTGAAGAATCATTGACCTCATCGAATTCACCAAGAAATCGAATCAATCAACTTTGTGTACACAGAATTTTTATAAAATTTGATAACTCGTGTGATAGTGAATCTAGGATTTTGTCGTCATCGCTTTTCATAGGGGATAACATTTTTTTTATAGTTTTGTAATTAATTGGAATCCTGCATGACAGTTTAGTTGGAAGAACAAATTTAAAGAAAATTCCATTCAATTCATTATTCAGGAACGAGGAATTTGTGAATAGGGAGGTTCGATTTTTCAGCATTTCCTTGAACATGGTTGCATGTGAATTTTTTATGTACTCAGAATTATTCAACAACGGCAACCATCCAAATATTTTTGTATCAAACAGCGTTTATCAATTGCACGTGATTTGAATATTGAAAATTTCATCTTCAGAAATTGAGGACGAAATAATTTTCATAGTTCCAATCAATAAAATTTGAAGCAGCTGAACTATTTTCTCGTTGAAAATAACTCACGAATGGAGACGAAGATCTTTGCTTGCTTTACGATACGTGCTGCGAATAAAGGAGCAAATCTGATGGGGGGGAAAATCGGCATATATTCAGGAAGCCAACAAAGGTTCAAGGGTAACGCCGTATATGTATGAAGTTTCCCGACGCCACCCTGGATATTACTGTTGGCCCGGGTCTAAACAACGCACAGTGAACCCTAAATGATCCTCGCTTCTAGGAATCCAATGGCGTAGGATCGCTTTCCTAGCAGAGAAATGAGGAAGTCCGTTGCTGTTCAATAGTGGTCCGATCCTTCAATAGTCTTCAGTATTAAAAAATGATGAAAAAATCTTCGGATCCGCGAATTAAAAAAAATACGGATGAAACTCATCATAAGTGGATCTAATCTTGTTTGAATAGGCGTTGAAATTTTTTACTTTATACAAAGTAACGGCAAAATGATCAAATATAATTTTTCCAGCATCATTTTTTCAAATTTTGAGTGAATCTTCTGAAGCGTCGTATTATAATGTGTAAAGAATTTGAGAAGGTTTCGCCGTCTGGTAATCGAGATATTCAGTGTTTAAAATCGCAACTTCAACACGAGGTCTTATGGGAAGTTACGAAAAAAGACGATATTTTACAACTAACAGCTCGATTTCTGACCGGCCGAACTCCCTCAAATTTTACCCACAGTTGAGTATGATTGTTGAGAAGTTTCATACGAATTTTAAACAATTAAACTTGGAATTTATCGAACGCATAAGAAACGATCGAACCTTCTTGATGTCGACGAGGAAAACAATTAGCATTCCTATAATAAAAAATGAGGCTTCCAGATATAAAGTTTAGCGAGAGTATTTTTTAAGGATTATCGAAAGGACTCTTAAAAATCTCTATTTCAATAACGTTGCGAGATTGAATGCATCTCGAGTGAAAAAATGTTGCATCAAGCAGTTATTATAAAAAATCCATTTTTTTTTTTTTTTTTTTTTTTTTTTTAATATTTCTATGGAAATCTTTTGAATTTCATCAACTGGAACACCACAACTTTTTGAAGAAAAATGGCCGTAAATTCAACTGCAAGACTCAAATTTTTGCTGTCATAATTATGGACAAAAAAATGAAGTCACGATATCCATTTTAAACATCGCTTCTATCCAACTTTATGGATATAACTTTATCCTTTTTCTTTCAATGTATTTTGCCTATTTTAATGAACTTTGAAGCATTTTTTCCACTTGAGTACGTGGAAATATGTGAAAAATTCAAATTATTGTAACTCGTAAACGGCTTAGTGTGACCGCTCAAAATTGTTTAACCAGCCTCGGGACAATTGTACAAATACTCTATAAAAATTTCATGAAACTGGCAGCATTTTCAATTGATGTCCCAAACATTGTGAAAACAGCTGTACATAATATTATGAGGAAACCACTTTAAAATTGCTATTGTAAATTTTACATAACTACATACGTAATTATCACTTGTCAAAGGAAGCAATCGTCAAAATGGATAAAGCGAATGGAATAAAAACTGGCGGTGATTCGAATCAATCGTAAAATGAGCTGCATTTGCTTCAAATCTAAAATAACTATCGATTTGAAGTTTCCATTACTTTTCATTCAAATTTTCGGTTTACAAAATGAAAAAACGAAGAAAATGGAAGATCCGCTTGTCAATCAATTTTTTAAGAATACATTGTCCGCTTCAATTAACGCAAAACATACTCTTTCTTGTCCAGAGAAAAAAAAAATAAGACGGATAAGGATGTATTCGAGGTATCGAATTTTCTTCGTGACCATGGCCATCGCACATGGATTGGAAAAACTCATGGGATAGTTGGGAGTAATGTTTCGCAAGGCCGGAAGCTTTCTCGCCATTTCGGTGGCTCGCACGTGCTCGCTCCAAAAAGAGCGGAGTATATAGGGTGACACGAAAAGTTGAACGAGTGAGGAAGCCGCGGGGCGAGGTAAGGGAGGGGAGGGGGGGGAGGTGAAAACGAAGAGAGATGGAAAGTGGCAGAAATAACGGGTACACTCGTATATTCGCGAAAAAGGCAAAGAAGTAAGATAGTCGAACAGTGGAGGGAAAAAACAGGAGACAAAGAAAAAAGTAGAGGGAACGAAGAGAGCAAGGTACGTGGGGAGAAAGTTGAGGGGGAGAATGTAGAATTTTCCCGATGCGTAAAAAAAAATATAAATATATATCTAAATAGGTTTGTCAGTGTGCATGTGTACATCCCTTAGTCACGTTTCTTGCAGAGGGTGGCTGAAATGATTCGCGCGCTTTCCACCGCACCCTCTTCCCGAGCGTGTAATTGGTCACCACAGTGGCAGCCATCTTTCAAATGGGCGTGCCTATGAGTCGTTAATATAGGGGTGAGTCACCCCTGTTCACGTCGGACTATATACCAAAAAGGAGCTCCCTGCCATCGGCCCTATTACTCTATATACATAAATGTACATAAGACTATATATAGATTTAGGTACACATGGTGCGTGTGCCCCTGTACATGTGCGTACGTATACATAAATACCTTAATGTCGACTCCCTTCCTCGTTTTATCTCTCTCGCACAGAATCCACTTATTTCTTTCACTGGCTCGCTTATATCTTGTAGCAGCTTTTGTATTATTCTGCAGAATAGTTTGAAAAAAAATTAAAAATAAAATAAACGTCACGTGCTGGTTCAATGTACTTAATACTTTCTCAGGATGAAACCGAATGAGATAATCCTTATGATTAATTAAACTCTAAAACGTTAATTAAACTCTATTCATTTATCGATCGAAATACGTTTAGTGATAATATCGAGTCCGGCGCTTGGTACAATTTTTTTTCTTCCACTAGATCTTCATATTTTGACAAATAGCACTTGAATACAAATAGTTGCACACACTAGTTTAGTATTGGAAATCAATTTTTTGTTTGTATATTCGCTGCTATATTCTGTTATGATCATTTTTCAGTTTCTATTCTCTTCGTTAGTAAAATACGGTGAACTAAAATTTTGTCCTTATTTTTTATCGGATTTCATCAATAAAATAAGGATTACATAAATAAAAAATCAAACCCAACCAGTAAGCTTTTGGATATGTTAAAATTTTCGGATCATTACGAGCATGTTTCTTTTCATTCGTAAATTTTCTGCGTGTTTTTCATCCCGAGTGATATCGCGTATAATGGAAGGGGTAGCGAAACCAAAAACGAAGAAATTCTCGTTTTTTCGTTTGTTTGAAAAATCAAAAACTCAATAATAATTAACAACTGAGGTCCTCCTGCAGAGTTCAGGTTAATTATTTCAATTATTTATATCGTGCATGCCGAGAGTCAATATTCAAAGATTCCTGAATTAGGAAAGAGGAGTTGCAAAACAATCTGTTCACAAGAAAAAAGAGACAGAAGCCACGTTGCATCTAAGAACACAGAAACATAAGATAAGGATGTTAAAAAATTAAAAAATGAGAAAAAAATGTGTGCCGTGGAGATGAAGCAGCACCTTATTAACATCAATTACAAAAGTGTTGATTTTTTTTGTTTCGAAACATCACAGATGTTGTTCGCGTTATAGCAAGAAAAAGAATTTGTTACAAATACGATTTCCCACGGTTTTTCCATGCACCCAATTATCATTTTTAACTTTAGAGATCCGTGGATTTCGATTTGGAGGTTGGAATTCACTTTTTTGGAGAAAACAACGTTTTCAATTCAAATAATGGATCAACTAAGTAACTTCCACACAGCGATGTTCTGTAACAGAATATTGTGAATGATTGATAATCGGATGAATTAAACAAAACAAATAAATATTTTTTATTGTCATGGAAAATCAAGGAAAATCATAAACACTTCTGTAGTTTACATGGAAATAAACTGAGAACACATCTTCGCATAAACTCCAACGATAGAAAAAGCCATAGAGTTGGCAGCTGTCGTTCTTCCGGGAGAGCATTTGAGGCTCAATTTTCCAGAGCAGATGTCGAAACGCCAAAGGAAAATGAATGTGGCTATATATAGCAGGTTTCGATTCAGTGTCGAGCCCAAGTACTCTAAATCGAATGCAATACATAGACAAGCTTTGCTTTGTGGTTATGTATAGAAACGGAGAATCTTTTTCTACAACCATTATCTAAATAAAAACAAAACTGTTTTCATTGATTCGAAATAAATGTTTCTCTCAAATAGTTCATTGAGGTAGTTTCATCGTCACATTTATATCGGAAAATTGTTTTACAGTTTTTCTCACAAACGAAACGGTTTGCGGGCATAAGTTAATGGAGAAAAGTTGTTGTAAATTGACTAAAGAACAACATACTCCAAATTCAAGGTCATCCAAGGTAATATGTACTTGCTGTATAATTACGAAAATTGCGAACATTTATTTCTTTCGATTTTTTTGAAAAACTAAATGTAGCTTTTTTGGTGTTGCATAAAAATGTGTGCAAAGTTTTAGAGGTTTTGAGCCCATGAAAATGTAACTTTTAACACGAGCTCTTATAAGAGAATACCGAAAATTGTGATTTTTATCAATAAATATCTGAACTTCCGGTTGGTGAAATCTTCTAAAATTTATTACACACGTGCATGTGACATGAAAGAAGATTTTTCCAAATTTTCAACAAAATCTGGAGAAAACGATATAACGATAGAACTACCTTAAGGAAATCGGAGAGTGTATGAGTGTTTCGTGACTTGTACTTATATGACACTTTTAGTGAATCATTTCTTAAAAGAAGTGAAGTTCTTTTAATTTTTTTTGCCAAAATGGACACTTGTTGCAATTTCTTCATATTTATTATTAGAAATTGTGTAAATCTCAGAAAAATGATTCCCGGGGGCCACTAAGAATTGTGTTCTCTCATCTCGAACGCCATCGATATATTAACGGTTTTCTTTTTCTGTTGGGGTTCCCTTCCTTTTCATCGAAAAAATATGAAAGAAGGGCATTGAGCCCTGAGTTCTCTGTACGGCGTGGCGTTCAGTAGAAAATTAGAAGCCATCGAATACCTGAGACGAATGTCTTAACAGGAACGTGCTGAAACTTCTAAGCCTCGCGACAACGAAAGACTGAAAGTTTTCGTAATTACGCATTAGAGTAAAGTTACTTTGGCGCCAATTTGCGGAGGAGAATTCAAAAACAAGATAAGCGAGGAACACCATAAGAATAAACCATAAAAGGAGTTGATGTTCAACAGTCCTAATTACTAAAATGAAAAGTCTTTTCAAACGCTTTCTGTTGGATAGTCAGGAAGATCCACAGAAAAACATAACATTCCAAAGAAAGAGACCACAGATAATTTTTGATGATGTATTTGATCAAAATGAGCCAAAATAGCGTTTTTACAGTAACAACAAAATGATCAAATGTAGATTCTAACTCTCGGTTGAAATCACAAGACGATTTTTGATACATTTTATCCAAGAATTCTTATCAGTTGTTGTGCAATTGAACAGAATTTCGATTTGAAAAAATATAGATGTGATTATACAGACGAAAATTCGTGAAAGATAGTTTTTTGACAATGGATAATATCTTTGTTTAGTAAAATACTCTGCAACGCGATAAAGCGAAATTGAAAAATGGTATAATTCAGCGTATAAATGTCGTCCCGAGAAAAAGAAACGTGAATGTATGTACACAAAATGAAAGAACGATGAAGAGGGGGATAGAGGAAGAGAGGGATAAAGAAAAAAGAAGAGCACAAACAAGCGGCGGTGTACCGGTTGGGGTAAAGTGCATTACCCCCCACCACTCGCGAGCTCTTCCATGAGATTCGCTTGCATTATATACACAGATGCACCTATAATACACATACATGTATACCGCGATGAGCTTCTCATCCCCACTCATGTTTTGTTCGGATCCGCCTCACCAATCGAGTGACGAGTTTCGACCTTGGAGTGATGCATTAAACGCGCGGTGCATCCATCGCTGATACAATAAATTGCCTGACTACCGAATCAGAAACACATGCACTGTTGATATGTACCTGGAGAAACTTCATTTTAACATGTGCCATTTTGGGCTAAATTCTTAAAGCAGTTCAATCTTTATATCTTTGTCTTAAGATTTTATTGGAAATTTGGAAAAATCTTCTTAATGTCATGTGCAGGTGCAACTTTTTTCATTAAGTTATGCCCGTACACCATTTTGTATGTGAATGAAACTGAAAAACAATTTTTCGATATGAATATCACGATAGAAACATCTTAAGATCGAGTATGTCATAGTTCGATATTTTTTTTCGAATTTTTTTTTGATTGACAAAAAATCCATCAAATTGGACTAAAAAAATGTTAATACATTTCAGGTACGAAATGAATCTGAGTAAACGAAAAAAATGCACATGGGAACTAATTGTGGACTCAAAGACGAGATTGTTCGGTGATCTATCGGACATTTTTTAAAACAATTATTATTGAAAACAGAGAAAAAGAATTATCAGATGACGCAGACATATTTCCATATTAACCAACGTACGACATAAACAAAAGGCATTGAAACCATATAAAATCTTTTTTTTTCATTGATTCCGAATTTCCTATGAATTTTTCCCATACTGAATGCTTCTTTCGTGAGCCCAGAAAATTCGTCGATGATGGGGGAAGGGATCAACCAGGTTCTGTGATACGAGAAATGCACAAGTACCGTGTCTCCCCTGTGCATGCATTTCAGTACATAAGACCAAAGGGGGAAATGTTGTACACACATGCAATCGGTGCATTCGGCCAATTGCGGTGAATCGCTGATAGGGCAGCGCGTCAACAGCAGAGGGGCAAATTATCTGTTGAACTGGCCAATCGGAAGGCAACGTCGATAAACCGATTCTGCTTCTGAGCTTCTATGTATAATGAAAACGCAGTTGTATATTTATGACATACCCTGCGGACCTTTGTAGATTTTTTACTCGCGCCATTTCATAGTTTGTAACGATGAGGATCATTTAAAAAAAATGAATGCATTGAAACAAAGTTCGTTAGAAATGTAGGCACGCTGAAATAAAAAAACAATCGTAGATTCGTGATCAATGTAATTAGAAATTTGAATGATCCAACTATTTTTTATTTTGTGCTTTTTTAAAACGATAGAAAAATATTATTCGATGTATCCGTTAATTTGGAAAAATGTAATCAAAATCGCTTTATTTTTATTTTTGAACTCATTTAACGTGTGTACACAAAATTATTTATTCCTCAGGATTCAAATTGCTTGTATATATTTATACATTTCTTAGCGAAATTTGAACAATCAATTTCGTTCTCTAAAATCTATGATAAATATTGCAGAACAATTGTAATATTCTCAGTCTTTATTTTGTTTTCCCTTATGAGAACATTCATTTTTCTTGCTCACTGTTCTTTGTATATATTTTTTTCAATTGCAACAAATCCTTTTATCGTTTAATATCGTTCCGTTCCACGAACGTTCCACAAACGATAACGCTCGTAAAAATTCAGTTGTCAAACGTTTTTGAACGACCAAATTATATTGGAATATTCATGCTAAGCTGTTCGCCATTCGGGAGTAACAAAAACATTATTTTGGCATCATTTTTGTACTTGCAAACTTTGATCTCAATGGACAGTGCAAAGCTCACGTAGATGATCTTCCTCAATTGGATAGAACTCTATCAAGAGATTCAGTAGAATCTCAAGAAAAGCACATTTGACAGCTCTGTCGTCTGCTGGCCCGAGGCTCGCCCGAGTATATTGTCTCTGAATAAAACGATTTGCAATCGTCGGGGTAAAAACTCGAAGTAATTATCTTTAATTTTTCTATTTTTTATGATTTTTATGAACGTCCATGGGCCAACGTAGTTTGACGAATAGTTCTCAGCGACAATTGGTACCTTTTGCAAAGTGTATTTATTTTTAATGGTTGATACAATTAAATATAAGTTGACGAACGAATAATAAAATTTAAATAAATATTTTGGAGCTTCAATGAAGGTTATGTGATTATTTTTGCCAGGAAGGAAGAATTGCGAAGTCGCCATTGTTACGCGCTTGATATGCGCTTTCGGGACAAGGAAGGGGAGAGAATGCGTGTGTGCGTTTCTCAGTGAGCTGCTGCCCCTCTTCGCGTGCACCCTAAAGCGCATGCACATGAATATAGCCACCAAACGTGCACCGTAGAGGTGACTTCTCAAAAGCATCATAACCACATCCAGGAAAATGGAGAATTCTCATGATGCACAAATGAAAATTCCATTTTTATAACAATTTTTCATTGCCATACAAACAGACAGAATGATCTAAAGAACTTTTGATAACTGCAAATAAACAATCTTTTTTGACCTTCAAACGACACTTAAAAATGACCGTTTTCAACACAAAAAAGATGACGACCGAAAGTCACGAAGGAAAATCGTTGAAGTTTTGTGCAAGATTCGAAATATTTCTGCAGTTTTTTCGTACTCTTCCCAATGTAAACCAAAATCAAAAAAATTTACTTGAGAGCATCATTGTGACGGTTTGGAAAATCTTAAAATCTTTGTTTATATTCGTAAATTATTTCATTTGACAAATTATATTCTGCGAGAAAATGTACTGCAGAAATTTGGAAAAAAAAACGTGGTTACGCCATTTGTGGATGCGTCTTTAGATGACTATGCCATCTTTCTGTCGGGACGGTCTAATCGTGCATTTAAGGATTTTCCAGACCCTCAAGACTTGCCTAAATTTCAAGGTTTTACAGCTTAAGATTGTTTAGGAAAGGCAAAAGTGCATGCAAAACGATGCTCGAATATTTCGAACGGAACCTGGGCTCCAACTTTACACTCAAGAATAAAGCTTTTACATGGGTTGCTAACTGTACTTCCACATAAAATGCAAAACTAAACGTGAAAATGTGCAACCTAGAGCTAGTCATTTTCTCAATGCACTTCTTGTCAAAATTTAGGAAATTCGAAAAATCAGTTCTTTACGAATGTGGGATCCTCATTTATAGTGGATTTCTGTAGAATGTTGAAAGTACAGGATGGAGTTTTCTCGATTTTCCTCCGAGTCCTGTACGTTGGTTTCAAAGTTTCTCAAAATATCAGCAGCATCGTTGGTACGTTATACGAAAAAAAAGTCAAAAATTGAACAAAGAGAATCTCTATACTCAATTTTTTGAAAAAAAGCTCATGGCGACATGAAATGCATTAAATTTGCATTTGTAAAATTGGAGTACAGTTTTAATTCAACAAGAAAAAGTATAAATAAATGTTTTAAGGATTCCATTTTACTTGTTAATTATAACTTAGAAATTGTGGTTATTCAGAATGTCAAAAAAAACCTTAATGATTTCGATGATATTTGGTGGGAAACATCTTTTCACTTTTATTCACCTCAACGAGAGAACAATGAAAAAACTGTACGAATAGAGTATCGATGTTAATCAAAAAAACTAGTTTTATTATCGCACTAAAGCGGCGTCCAACCCCTAGAAGATCAAAGGACTTTCACCACTCGAAAAAACTATACAAAAAACGTTCGAATGAGAGATTTTTTCTTGTGGGCAATAAAATGTTTATAAAAGCATCAGCAAAATATGATGATTCAGTCGAACTGAGTACGATGTATGTTCGTAACGACGGGGAAGTCTTCTGAATGAAAACAACAGAATTTTAATGAGCTCGTTTTATTATCTTAAACATCTGCAGAACTGTACGCTTGATAGATTTTCTTTCTCTACTATCAATAGACATTTTTTTCTCGTCAAGATTCAACGATCTCAACTAATTTCCAAAGGATGGATCTTGGTTTCTCTTGCAACAAAATCACTTTTGTACCGTCCCTGCCTAATTACCGTTACGTTGTAAACAACAGATAAGTTGAAGGAAAAAAAAGAGAGATGTTCGTATCCGTAATAAAATGGTAATAAAACTTGAATAGATACCAATGCGGAACAATCGCTTGTTTTTTTATATTTATGGACAAACATGCATAATTTTCATGGTGATATATAAAAGAAACCCATTCCAATTGACATAACTATGGACAAGCTCAAAATAAAGATTTTTTTATTCATTTTTTTCGTAGTTGTGAGCGTTGACGAATTCTCGTGTTTACAAAGATATTTCTTTGTCGAAATAAATAGTGATAGTTCGCCTAGAATACTCCATATCCAATGCTAACATATTTTATAGTTTCTGAAACGGTGTTGTAGCCTCGGTTACCTGCGTGCTTCGGTAAGAGTGTTTGAGACCCTTGGCAGCATATAGGCCTTTCGCATAATCCGTGAGAGGGCTAGTGGTAGGTATACGTATTTGGTAAAAATGTATATACAGAGGTGTATATATTTTTCTCTGTAGTACCTCAAAAGCCTGAGTTCAGCTTCCCAGCCCCTGAATTTTGTCATCCTCGGATTCTCCGTGAGATCCGTTCCTTTTGTATATCACAACGTTCGTTCCCTTTTCGTTTTTTTTTCTCCTCTCACTTTTTTTCAGTCTTCTTTCCTGACGATTTTACAGTGGACATAATGGGGGATTCCGTGATCCTTTGGATGCGCTCGTTATCCTCGCATTCGTAACGCTTGCAGCTGTCTCCCCGTGAGGAAACGACGAATAATAAAAATAATAAATAAAATATAATATAAAAAAAAACATATATATACACATACATGTGTATTCATACCTACGCTCGGAAGATGAAAGATTTGACGCATTCGGAATGAAAGAGGAAAAAGGAAGTGATATTACGACAGAGAAAATAGAGGGAGGAACATTCGCAAGACCGAATGGATAGGTTAGCGCAGATTATTAAGCAAAGCACATTAATTCATTGTTTGAGACGATCAACGCGATACTTTGACACTTTTTCTATTATTTTCAAATCATTTTCATTATTAAACCACCCTTTTATTAAGAATTTTGAAAAAAGTGTTGTTGTATTAAATAAATAGTGCAAAATACTGGTGTAACTCGGATATATTTTTTTTTTTCATCGATTCGCTATTATACAGAAGCCATTTTTTTTCTCTCGAAAAGTTCGTTGCAACTATGAGGATTAGAGTTCGAAACTGACGAGGGGTGACGTATTATATTTTTCCTAGACCTCGCGGGGTGGCAGCAGCTAGACCAGAAAGACCTAGAACTCGTATAAACACACACAAACTCACACACACATACATGTGTATATATACACGTATGGAAAATAGCTGAGGGGCTAGAGAAATGGATTGGGGAAGCAGAGGGCTGAGAATGGGAGAGGGCGTTAGTACACAACCAAGCCAGCTGCACTATACTGTCATACGTAACAAGCTTTGAGCCAGTATTCCTTTGTTTTGACATCGAAAAAACCATTTTCAACCCATTAAATAACCAGAACTTCTGAAAACCATTACGTTGAAACTTTGAAAATAAAACGAGAAAAAAAAAAAGTGAAAAGTAAAAATTAGAGCTATATTAAAACAATAATTGATAGTATTTTTATGAGAGGCCGATCCCAGTTCCCTAGTTGAAAGTAAACTTGATGTAAATTGCGATGAATTGATGAAATAAAAATTGATAATGAAGCGCTCCTGGACACGCCGTGAATCATAGAGAATTCGTTGTTTTTTTGATGACTCACAGGGTGACTTTCTTCGAAAATCTACACGATAGGTTTGGAGCAAAAACCTCCAATGCCTTTGAACAAAAATCTAGAGTCTCATAAACTTTCTGTCAAATTTGAATCGTAAAATTTGAAACATTTTTCTCGCTTCAGCCTTCCTCTTAAAAAAAGATTTGCGAGTGGTTGCGAAGTACTTCAAATTTCAAATGCGTTCAAATGTGGCTTTCCAAAAAGGTGGACCAGTTTCAACGAACAGTTTTCAAGCTATGTCTTTGCCCATTTCATTCCATCATTCTTCTTAAGGTCCCTTATTAAAACGGTGAGGACCCTTTTCATTCCAAATGTGCATAGACAAAAAATTGTCGAAAAAGAGTCCCAATTGAACATTGAATATAAAAAATCGGTATAACTTTGTTACTTTTCTTCGAAAAAAAAAAATCCTTTATACAACGCTACAGTTTTCCATGCTGATTAATAACCATTTGAGGTTTTTTATTTCAAAATTTTTCAGAGGTAGGAGCTTTTACTGTCAAGCATTACTTTTTTTAGGCACAATTTAAGAGTCGCTCAAATCGTTGTAAAAAAATGAAACTAAAACCTTTAAAAATCTTTTGATTACACACTTTCGTAATTTTTATGCTTTGTCGACAGTAATTTCAAATTTAACGGTACCACACACTTCCAACCTTGCATAAAAACCAAAAAAGAAAGTGATCGGACTTCAACTGCCCTTGTACTGTCCACACCGGAAATGAGATTTTGCTCACCTACTTTTGTGCTGCACCGATGACGACACAATAAAAATTCGTTTTACCAATGGTTTCAAGCCATGAATGAAGAACTGGTGACAATTCGAACCGCAATGTAAGGCAACGTGTCACGCCGCCCGGTAGTCATGGATGCAAGTGAGACACTGAAAAATACCGAAATTCTAAAATCTTTTGAAACGTTCGCACTGATCGGAATTTTAAAAAACTCGGCCTGTTTTTACCATTTTTCTCTATAGTTCGTGATTTTTTCATCTTGATCGATTATTCCGTTTGGGATAACCTTCTACCGAAATTTCAAAACGATCGGTGATTGTGATAGGCATCTTAACAAAAGGGTTGAAATTAGGCTCCTACTGAAATAGAAAATAACCAACGCTTAATTAATCCAGCGACAAGGGCCGCTCCAGATTACTGTTTTTTTTTCCTTTTTTTTTCGATATTATTCTTACAAGTGAGAAATTCTATTTTCTTTATTATTTCTGAGAGCTTAGGTCTACGTCCCGACTTTTGTGAATTCACATCGGTTTTATCCATAACCAAAGAAGTTAAGGTAGACGGTGGTCCTTTTTTTCGCTCAGTGTAAAAAAAAAGACGGAAGGAAGATGAAGGGAAAAAAAAGGACGAGGAGTCGCCATCGAGATTTCCTCAGTAGGTCAAACCCATTATAAATAAATATACAAAACGATTACTGATGAAACTGTATTTTTCAACTTTTTGTTGAAATCGTAGAATCGATCAAATATTCCTTGGTTATTGCAAGAACTTTTTCCTGAAACATTGATGAATTAACATTTCCCGTGGAATTTTTCGAAAATTTATGAATTTTTTTGGAGGTACCAAGAAATTTAAACCTAACCTCATCCCTTTTATTTGGGTGAGTTCGTTGTTTCATATTGATAAAAATTGTTTTGAAAAACATGCCCATACGATTAATATAAATGACGCTAATCTTTGGGCAAAAATGGTTTTAAACTCCCTTTCATGGACTGTTATTGACAATACCTGCTTTTTCGAAATCGAGGCCTTCATCCACGCGATTTATCGCTTGGACATGATTTATCGTCGAAAAATATAGATCTCACGTCCTGGTCTATTAATAATCCCATGAAACTATCTAATTTTTTTCCCGGAAGGTTAATGTAACATGAGAAACAAAAAAAAAAAACAACGAAAGAATTCAGCGACAGATGCT
This sequence comes from Campoletis sonorensis, assembly GCA_013761285.1. Lineage (NCBI taxonomy): Eukaryota > Metazoa > Arthropoda > Insecta > Hymenoptera > Ichneumonidae > Campoletis > Campoletis sonorensis. The sequence continues at coordinate 784,214 of JACEOJ010000133.1, forward strand.
AAACGAAATTTCGATACTTTCTTATACCACTTCGCGGCACAGCTGCTGTGCGGGCAAAACAGGGCTCTCCTAAATTAGGCATTACCGACTTTTGAGATGGTAGGAAAAAAGGGTTGTGCTTATTGATTTTATCGTATTGTTTTTTGTTCTTTTTTTGTTATTACATTGCGATAATATAATAAAATAACAAAAGTTCGAGCAATGCTGTATTGGGAGTTTGTTTTTTTTTTTTTTTTTACTACATGATAGAATTATTGAAAAGTCTCGATATTCTATTGCTTAATTGTTTGAATACAACTTTTGGGCGGGTCCCAAATATGTACCATTGAAATTTCATGTGCCATTTCAGAGAATTAAAAAAAAAAATGAAAATAAGGAATAAGAAAAATATGGAATTGGACTTCTATTCTTGTTGATACTTCGTTAAAAATCGACAGGATCCTTGTAGAAATCTTATTAAGGGACGAATTTCTCGAAGAGAATGAAGGGAGTTTCGGAGGTTGAAAGGGAAATGCGTAGCGGCGAAACTCAGTTGGAATGATAATGTGGGCACAAGCAGCAGGCACGCACAGGGCAGCTGCGGTAGAGAAACGTTGGGGATTTTCATGGGGGTATTTTCATTTTCCATCCTCGAGGGGAAAGGAGTGGGCGAAACACACCCTCGTAGCCCTTCGTGCCCCTTCGTAAAACCAACGCCTGCACAGGACGGGAAAACGCAGTGCATCACACGGACAAACACACACACACACAATCATTGGCGTGTGCGGAGAGATGAAAAGCGTTTCCATCGAAGCGAGGGTGGAAATGTGTGAGGGTAGAAAAAAGATTATGACCGGGAGCTAACATTCGCCGAGCTGACAGTTTTCAGAAAAAATTTCATCATTTAAATGACACCATTAGTAACTCATAAAAATTTGCTAGAAAAATGCGAACGCGTTCTCAGATCGAACGCAAGATCCGTCGTGTGTATTTAATCCCAAAATAATGTCAAATTTCCAGGAGGGAAATCCACATAAACGCAATTGAGTTGAACAAAATATGGTGGATGCGACTATTTTTTGTTTGGTTTCAATAAAATCAACAAAACTCATAAAAAAGAATGTTTGAAGCCACCATTTTCCGTCTAATTAAATAGAATCGTTTTTGATGAACAAACCGTTTTTTTTTTTAGAGTGTAAAAAAAAAATTCTTTTATGCCTGTGAATTTCTAGGAACAACTTTCAAACGGAATATTCCATTTTTTTGGAAAACTTTCGTTTGAAAATGTTTGTCCATGAACTATATGAATTGACTGGAAAAGTGTAATTATTTAGAATCAAAAATTCCATCTGTTTGAAATATCGAGATTAAGATTTCTGTGTAGGATTGTTCTTTTGGCAGAAATATTCGACAAGCCTAACGGTCGAAGTATACTTTCCTTTACTAGGATCATTTTGCTCGATTCTCCCCATTTTCTAGTGAACGCAATAACAGTGGGATAAAGATTCTATTGAGAAGAAATGCATAGAGCAGTTGGGCCTGTTTCGGTAAAGTTCTCCTGTATATCGACAAGAGTGATCCATCGAGATTTTTCTTAAAGATTCTCCCCGTGCCAGACAGCATCGTGGCGGTGTACTCGCGAGAATTTTCCTCCTGGCAGCAGCGATATAGGGATTCGTTTGAACGAGCTTACTGCGTCCAAATTTGAACATCTGGTCGATTCCCTGACCGTTTGTGATATAAATCATACAAAGTTGAAGAGTTTACTAAAATACCGACAATTCATTATTCTGGGTAATTTTTTATTCATTGTTTTGAAAAAATCACAGTGGAATATCAGTAATAAAAATTTTTTTAATCAATACGATTTTATCAGCAAACATTTCAACTCTCACTTCTCGCCCCGCGACTAAACAAAAACTATTTAAGAAGGTTCGATCGTTTCTCATGCATTCGATAATTTCCAAGTTTAATTGTTTAAAATTCGTACGAATCGTCTTAACAATCATACTCAACTGTGGGCAAAATTTGAGGAAGTTTGACCGTTTAGAAATCGAGTTATTAGTTGTAAAATATAGTCTTTTTTCGTCACTTCCCACAAGACCTCATGTTAAATTTGCGATTTTAAACACTGAATATCTCGATTACCAGACGGTGGAACCTTCTCAAATTTTTTACACATTATAATGCGACGCTCAAGAAGATTCACTCAAAATTTCAAAAAATGATCCTGGAAAAATTGTATATGATCATTCTGTCGTTAATTTCTATAAACTATTATGACGGCGATCGAACCTCGTTAATAAACGTCAAACTTTGGTATGGTGTTATGACAACTTATAAAAAGAAATAAAATGAAAAAAAAAAAAAAAAAAACAAATTTCGAGATAATCGTGGAAATCGATGCAAAGGTTTTCAATATCTTCATTCAACTGAATACCAAAAGTGTTTATTATAATGACTTTATTTGTATGCTGTGAAAAGAATCTCTTCTTTGGTCTGAAACGTGTCGAATATTTCGAAAATGTATAATTATTCGTTCGAAAGTGTTAGAAGATTAAGTAAGTAAGTAAGTTTGGTAACAATCTAGTTTTTTTTCTCAGCATAGTTCTCGTGCAGCGATTCGGGAAAGAATGAAAAGGAAAAAGATGTTAAATTACGTGGATACAAAACGTTTAAACGTTTTGCTCCATTCGAAGGACCTCTGATCCTTCGAGGAAGGTTCCGTGTGTGCTGGCAGCCACTTTAGTAGTGCCTGGCACCTTGGGAATGACCACCCCCCATCAGTGCCTTCTTCCTCGAATCTCAGAAGATCGCTCTCAAGGTTTTCAAGGCCCGGACCGCTTTGATACTCTACTTTCTCCGTCAGACTTTCGACTGGTACGTCCTAACGGTTCACGTTTAAGCTCAGCAGATACATATTTTGAAAACTGCACCTAAAAAACCCGGAAGTTCATTTGCACTGTGCGGATAATTCATTTAGCATTCGCAGGAACGGATAAATTTTATTTATTTAATTCATTCGAAAAATTCTTGACTTTTGCAAAGCTTAAAAAATACCATTTCTGATTTTTTATTCTGCAACTAATTAAATATTTAAAAACAACATTATTCCATTTTAGGGACAATTCCCTTTTTTCTTACTCCTGTTTTTGCCAATATCTTGAAATCACATTAATTAATATTTCGGTCCGAGAAATAGGTTCAGACAATAATTACAAAATACTTTACTTGCCACGTTCTTGTTTAGCAAACAAAAAAATCCTAAAGCGTTTGTTGAAAGTCCACTGTATCATGTATTTGCTCAAATTCTTAAAAAAAAAATAGAGTCTGTTTGCTTTCAACTTCATAATATTCGAGTTTATTTAATTAATCATCATTTTCGAGTTCAACGGACAATAAAGATTGACAAGATATGTTACATTTGAATTGTAACAAAAATGGAACACTTTAAAATTCATATCTTAGATAATTCTATTTGCATAAGAATCCCTCAAGTGATACACGTGTGACACAATCGCGAGAATGGCTTGAGCTCGAGCTTCGAAGTTGCGCAAAGAAAAAAAAATGGCGAATGAAGAAGGAGGGAGAGGAAGGGGGCTGTTGGTTGCCGAGCTAAAGGAGAGACCGGGAAAACCGGAAGCGGAGTGGTGCCTCCGGAGCTGAATTAGAACTAGACGCGGTATCTCAAATCGATACAGGCGCGATCTCTAAGAAGCCCCTCACCCTCTCTCTCTCTCTCTCTCTCTTTCTCTCTCTCCCCCTCTAGCTCTCATTCGCGATCCCTTTCTTTTTTCTTTCAAGGCTTTTCATTGAGAGCTCGCGCCGAGTACACGTGCTTAGAAGCGATGCCAGCGCGAAACCTGGGCCCTTGAAATTTGCGAAACTCTATGGAGAGGGGATGCACCACGAAATTCGTTGTTCTCGAAACACCATGTAGATGCTGCAGCGCTGAAGAAAGAAACCAGCATTAGAAAACGAATAAGAGTGAAAGAGAAAGAGAATGTGTTTTAAAACTTTACTAAGAATACGACCCGCAGCCTCGAGGGCTCTATTGGATACTGCGGACAATGGCAAAACTGAAACAAATTGCACTACCGCTCACATTCACGTATTCTCTTATACGTTTCCTCCATGAGATCCTTTACCAAAGAAAAAGTATGTTTTCATCTATTTCTTTGTTATACATTTCACTTATTTTTTAATATAACAAGAGTAAGTTCGAATAAAATGTATGTGCCATCATTGTTTCATTTTTTTTTTAATGTCACTAATTTTTTAGCACACAAAGAAATGTAGGGGCTTTGCTCCATTTTACGATTTTCTTTTTCGATGTTGAATTCCGATAGTCGGACTGATTGTTTTTTTTCAATCATGAACATTTTTTTCAGTGTTTCATTTTTGTTTTCGTAAATCTTTCAGACAGTGCTAAACGGTGCCCATAAAAAGATAGCGCCTGATAGCAGGCGTTTCTGCTTCTCTGAAATTAAATTAAAGAGAAATAAAAATAAAGAGAGAAATAAAATTAAAAAGCTCGGGAAATTATTAATCAGTATGAAAAACTGTAGCGTGTTATGGACTTTTTTTTGTTATAAAAATTGACAACATGGTGGTGATTTCAAAATGAAATGTCAACTTGGACTTTTTTTTTGACAGATTTTCTTTTGAAAATACATCGAATATCGAAATTACAACGAAAGTGTCTGTATCAATCTGAGAAATTTCGTGAACAATGATGTGGTGAAATCTGCGAACTATATAGCTCGAAAAATGTTCGTTCAAAATGGCCTACCATTTTGGAAAGCAACGTTTCGAGAAAAACACATTCAAAGTTCCGAGGGTCTCCCCAACCGGTTAAATCCTTTACTATGAAGAATGTTGTAGTGACCCAAATAATTTGAACCTCGCAAGCGAAATTCAACTGGATATTTTTATGGGAGTCAAGATTTTCTTCAATTCTGCACTGAGAAAGCCTTTAAATGAGGAAAATTTTTAATGCTTGTCGTAATAAACAAACGGCAAATGGTAAGGTATTTCAAAAAAATGTAAATCATCAATCCCAGCATAATTATAGTTGTGAGCATAATTATTTTCGAGATTCATGTAAAATATTACATTCGGTAATAATAAGTTGCAACAACGTCTAATAATGTCTAGAAAGATTTTTCGTTGAAAAATTATAATTTTTTTTTCTACCATTGAAACCTAATTACCTCTAAATTCCGGTAATTTATGAAACTGCAGGACAAAGTGACACAATTTCTGTAAAAACACCGTCGAAGACAGACATCTTAGAAAATATTTATCGATAAATGTTTTCGAACAATGTGTTGCACGAATAATCATATAATTTGCATAGACAAATAAAACGAATGACATTTTTCAAAGACGATGAAAAAATATGCTGTTTATTTTTTCTTTTTTCATAAGTAATAAGAAATGCTGAATTTGTGTGTCAAGGATAATAATCCTTGGCAATATTTTCCCTCCGAAAAACACCCGGTAGATTTAGCAATAGTACTATTTGCGGACGAGTGAAGCTAGCGCGAGAGGCTATAGAGAAGAAGAGGGGCCTCTTGGTAGCAGCAGGAGCGAGCAACGTATACATGGAAGAGAAAAAAAGAAAAAAAGAAAAAAAAAAAAATTCGCGCAGCAGTGCAAAACCGGCATGCGAAATATTCTGCCAATGGGGAAGAGAGGCGGGAGTCGGGGGGCTCCCACGTGGTGCCTCTTTCGTCCAATGGGGAACGTTGAATTTGCGAATTTTCGAGCGGGGCCCCGGCGACTTGTCGTCCGTCGAGGGCCTCGCGAATGCCGAAGGAAAGAGGGCGAATGAAGCAGCAAAAAAATAAAAAACAACAACGATGAAGATGAAGAAGAGGAAGAAGAAAGAAAAAAAAAACGAAGGATGGATAAGCAAAAAAGAAAAGGAAAGAAAAAAAACGAGTTTGCATCGCATAGCGCGTCGTCCGAAGCCGAGCAGGAGAGCTAGCGGACGCGAGCCAGCCGTGCTCGAGTGCCAGAAGTGCTGGAAGTAGAGTCCAGGCTACTTGCTGCTGCTGCAAACGTGCTCTCTCCTCTCTGCGGCTTATTTTGCCACCTATATAATCCTCTCGTTAATCTTCGAAGAAAACACATTCGTTCGCGGTACTTTCACCGATCACCACCCAGAAATCAAATTTGTTGTCGTCGGTCATTGGTTTTTTTTTTTTTTTTTTTCATTGAAAATCCACAGAGAGTTTCTTCCTCGAGTGTTGCATAAGTGATCGGTATTCAAATTTCGGGCAACTTCAAACTTGCAAAAATAATAATAATAAATACAATTCAATCCGCCAATCGGTACGTGTTATGAGAGAGAAGATCATTCGAACCGAAAAATACGACAAGTGCTCCGAAATATCCAGCCTCGCAAAAAAGCAGTACAGCGAATAAAAAAACCGAAGATCATCGGAAGCGGAAACAGTACGCCCGGAAGCGAAGAGGCGGCTATGCGATAAGGAAAAGGAAGAAGGAAGGACCAGGCAGAAACGGAGAGGGACAAGAAGCTTCAAAAATAATTGACGCTCGGTCGCGAGAAGAAGATTGACGTCATCGGGTGCATCGCGAGCGCAATCAAGAAAGCTGGAGATAGTTTACGCGAGAAGTAAGAAGAGGAAAGAAAAAAAAGCTCATCGACACGTAACAACTTCAGTTTGGGTGTAAGAAAAAAACAAACAAAAAAAAACAGAAAGAATTATAGCCGTAAGAAAGGAAGATCCCTTGGAGCAAAAGCATTTTACACCTTGTGAACTAAAAACACATCCCCACATCCGTCACATAAACGTCTATGTATTTAAATACGTACAAACGTTTACGAAGTATTTATAAACAAACGTCACCGCTCCGGCAAAATCGTCGCGGAAAAATCATCATTCTCGTAAGTCACGCTTAACCTCCGTGTGTGTCGTCAAATAAATTCGATCGGCCTCTCGGTTGAAGAAAAAAAATAGAGAAAAAAAAGAGTATCAATTATCGCATTGAGTCTCGTGTTAAAGATAATCTATAAAAAGACTCGCGAATATCTTCGTCGTGTTGTTGTTTGTTTTTTTTTCTTCTTTTTTTCCGTTTTATTCGCCTCGTATCTCTTGTGCAACGGTCGCAAAATCTAGTAGATCAAGATATTTTCGGTGTCTTGTTCGACTTTTTTCGGGGAATCCTTTATTCTTCTAGTCGCAAGATAAATAAATAGTATCTCCGACATAAATGCAGTGCGTCGCGGTATAGTAGAAGAAGAAGAAAGAGACAGAAAGAGAGCGAAAGGTGATCGAGGAGTCTAGAAAATTATCATCAGTGACAGAGCAACAGTTAAGCAGACAGCCTCGTCAAGGAAAAAACGAAAAAATCAAATAAGCCAGCGAAAGAAGTTGATTGTACGAGAGGGTTAAGAGAAAGAGGGATTCTCGGTGAAGGAGAAGTTGTCGAAAATTGTTCAGTTCTCGTAGTGGAGCAGGCCGCAGAGGTGGCAGAAAAGACACGAGTCTCTCTCTCTCTCTCTCTTTCGCTCGTTCTGCGTGTGCGCGAGTGCGTGTGCCTTTTTTGTGTGTCCGTGGGTGCCCGAGCGTGTGTCGAAAAGAAACACGTGTACGAGAGATATCGTAGAGGCGTCATCGTCATCGGGCAATTATTTTCCGCCGATTCACAGATAGCAGGACGGTGAGACAGACGGTAAAGGAGATAAAGAGAGAGCAATCGACATTCGGTTAATTTCAAAAAATCATTTGCGCTAATTGTGTAAAAAAAAGAAAGAAAATTGAAAAAAAAATCGACAACGTCGAAAAATCGCGGTAATTGGCAATTGATGATTCTGCAAGTCCGTGAAGCTCTTCGTCATCCCCTCGACTTGAGTTCCGAGCGATCGTCATTAACAGCGTTTTTGTCTCCGTACGTCAAACGTGTCGCGAGACAGTTGGACAATTTGTTCATCGGGAATTAAAATAATTTGAAATTTGAGAAAATTCTCATTTCGCTTGTCTTCCGAGGTAATAACTCGGAAAAAAACGCCGTCACCATAGAGTCGGTAACGAGAAATAACGGAGGTCAGCAGCAGCGAGGGAGCTTAAACGGCGTTAATAACGGCGTTACTACGAGCAATAATACAGGAGGAGGTGTTATAACCAACCCAACGAGCAACACCAACAGCAACACAATGTCTAAACTATATGTCGGTAATTTACCGTCGGATTGCAACGAGGCAGCCCTAAGACAACTATTCCAAGGTCACAACCTATCGTGCACTACAATACTCGTGAAACGAGGAGGTTATGCGTTCGTCGATTGCTCCGATCAATCAACCGCCGATCGTGCCATCGACAAACTCAACGGTGAGTACCGGAGAAATACATTTTTCTATTAATTTTTTTTTTTCTAATTATAATCACTATGTATTACTATTTCATTGAATATTATCGGAATAAACTGAAGAACGTGTAATCAACAGAAGTGTTTTTTTCATGGACACTTTGATTCATCATAATTTTTTGTTAATCGATCTTCTCCTGTCAATTGAACATGGCGTCAGCCAAATGACAGCAGCAGATTGATCGAAGAAAATTGTCAGATTCCAGATTTTAATTCACTACAAACTGCACCAGAATGTTGATTTTAATGATGCTTTTTCGTAACTCAATTAGCATTTGAAAAAAAGTAGCGCTTTTATTTTTAAACGTTTGTTTTCATAAACGCCATTAACTGCTTTCAGAAACCTACGCTTTTTCCACGATCATCGAGGAATTCACAACGCTTTCGAACTAACCCTGCTTTTGCTTTTGTTTTTCCATGCTTTGGGAGCCGTTTTTTTTTATTTTTTTTTTTTTTTTTAAATCTTGCTTCGCAGATTTTATCTTCAACAGCAATTTTTTAACAACGGATCATTACGATGTGGGACACACACGTGGGTCGTTGAGAGCCACTGGGTCCGGACGTTTTTTCTATGTGCCAAGATTTTGCTGACGGATGATGTTTCGCGGTCTTGACGAAGACACAGCTTTTTACGTGTGATGCTGTTGCTGTGATCCTTTATGCTACTCATGCTGCTTATAGTTGTTAAATACACATAATAATATTTATATATATTTATATGCACACATAACATGCTTACTGCTTCGTGTTCAAAATGCTTGATTACCCACCAATTCGCATCCTTACTTCCCTATTCGCAAGAGTCCCTAACCTTCAGTGAGGTTATCTCCACCGTTTTTTTTAAATACAAACAATCTCATTTTATTTTGAATACTTTTTTCCTCGACACTTCACTTTGGTCTAAGAAATATTTCAACATGGGGAACAATTATCCAATCGAAACTATGAACTAAATTCTGTTTATAGTAACGCAAATTATTTCGCGGAGTCCGACTCGTTTTTTTTTCTACGATATCCTGTCAAAAGATGCAAAGAATAAACTAGACATGGCTGGAAAAATGTCTGAAAAAAAAAACAAAATGGAAGTAAAAAAAGATTCTGATAAAAATTATTGGTACAGTTTCAAAAATATTTTTAATTGAAAAATTAGATTCGACAAATCACGAAGTTTAATTATGTGCTTTGAAAAAAAAAAAAAAAAACATGATGTTCGCACCATTTTGTCACGTCGACGAAATTTGTTTATGCGTTGACCAAGTTTTGGAACTATCACTTCCCTGGAATGTAAACATTTTTAGAAAGAAAATTCGAGGAAGCGACGAACAAACGTTTCATTTGCATTTTTCCCTCTCGAATTAAAAAATTTTAGTGAACAGTTCTAATTACACTTTTTTTTTGATATGCCATTCTACGTACATCGTGAGTTCCGTATTCGCCGGTCCGCTGGTGAAGCACACGACGGGGTGCCCCGAAAACTCCCGCGCTTTTGTACCCGCGTGGGACTCAACCTCCATTCTAAATTTTTCGCGGTCTATTTTCGCCGGAAAAATTTAAAAAATGAACTAAAAAATTGAGCCACAAGTCAATCAACAATTCTGAACGAATAAATATTGAAAAAATCTATCAATTTAAAACCAACTTATTCTTATATTGAAAATTAATTACCGACAGCATTGCATTTTTTTTTAAATAGTCAAAACCATAGAAAAACTAATACCAGAAAATACGTTCTTTAATTATCCAAAAGAAAAGTTTGAGAAAAAAAATTGCAGAACAAGCGGCACCGAAAAATTCCAAAAAATTGTTCATTCGCACAGCATTTTGATTATTAAATTTATATCATTAAACAGTTAGGTAATTTTTTGATTTATTACAAACATTCATTCAGTCATTTACAGAGTGTATCCCTGCAATTTTTTTTTTTTTTTTTTTTTTTTTTTTTTAGATATTTGGCAAAATAGGTTTAATCGAATGAATGTTTGAACGGGAAATGTCGAACACGCGACTACCTAGCCAGAACTCTATCGTTTTCGACCATCTGCATAACGCCTCGCTCGGCCTCCGGCACAGCCGTTCTTACTCTCCATCTCTTTCTCTCTCTCTCTCTTTCTCATTCTCTCTCGCGACGTGCCGAATTTGTGTGCTGCTTGGCCCCTTTTGCCTCGTCTGCCCCGTGCCGCCAACATATTTTTCGTCTATATCAGCCACGGAGAAGCTCGACTCTATAAAAACGAGATTGAGAACCCCTTGGCGCGACCTCGGCAACGTTTCCGCCGAAAAAAAGGCGCCGTTTCTTTCTCACTCTTTCACCAATTTCTTCCTATACCGCTCTCTCCATAGACTCGTCGTATATCGCCCCCCTACTTCCCTAACATCACTTTGCTCGATTCAAGTACAAATACTTTTTTTCCCGCGCTTTTCAATGAAACGATTACGCGTACTGCGTACAAACACCATTGATCTGTCAAATATCAATATCATTAATAATTCTTCAATATTTACGATTGTTCCAAACATTTTTCAAGTTTATTATAACATTTTGTAAATTATACGTTCCGATTCAGAGTATTAACACAGTTGGGAGAAAATAATGTTTTCGGAAACATTATATAAAGCCAACATTCTCATTTCTCAGTTTTTTCACTAAACTGAACATTGAGGATATTTTTGATTAACTCTATGAAAAAGTTCATAGAGTAGTTTAGTTTCTTTTTCAGTTATAACGTCATTAGAAAAGCCATTAAACTCGAAGACATGTGAAAGCTATTATCGAAGTATACGATAACTATCGAGATACTGTATTTTTAGTACCTGAATTCCTTATTTTATCTTTCGAATTTTAAATTATCGTTTTGTCCCTGAAAATTTGTAATAAAAAGGGTAGGAGTGAAAAGACTGCAAAGTGTATACATTTTTTTTTTATTATTAGCTTCCCTTTCTTGTTTTTTTATTCATTCTTCGGCTCTATCTCATTGTCAACGCTAAGCCACCGTGGCGGAATATAATGTAAAAAAAAAAGATATCATTGTCTTCTCTGTAATTAACGCGATGATACAAAAACTTTGCCACATTTAATGGCGTCTCTTGGCGTCAACCACGCCGTTCCCGCGCATTTTTCGCGTCCCTACACATTTCATTTAATTTGGCGCCACTACACAAACCCACATCGACGAGCTCACCCACGCTCGCAACTGTGCTTACTCCGTTGTACCAATTTTCAATAAATTATGTATCTTTTTTTATACGTATTTAAAAATATACGGTTCACCGATGATTTGAGTGCTTTTTCCTTGTATTAAATTTCATAGAATTTCGATTTCATAGAACGTCGATTTAATTTGTAGCCCTTATGGGAATGACGTATAAGGTACGTTCCTGACACTCACAAGAATTGATTTTTTTTATTAACCCCTTGAGGCATCAATTTTCTCGTGGAGCCAATTGATATCTGGAGTTTTTTTGAACTCAAAATACTCAAATTTGGAAATTCAGAATGAATGCTTCTTTATTTATTAAAATGAAAAACCCTCCTACGAAAATTCGTGCAAAACGTCTAGAAAAATTGGATTAACATGAAGGGAGGTTTCATATTATTTAATGCCTACATTCTTCTTTCCACTTAATTTTTCTACATCGATTCACGTTCGATATCGCGTGTCAGGAATACCGACCACTGGCTTTCCTCTTATCGGGCTATTCAATTTCCGTTTTGGATCTTCTGGTCCCTTATTTCCCTGCTGTTCGTTCGAACCATCTACCGGGATTCACTCTTCTCAAGTATTTATTGTATCTTTCACACATACAGTCACGCCCAATTGAAACGTATCACTTTCAATTGCGTGACAATGCCACGGTTTGCCTTTAAATTCAACGTGACTGTACACACATTCGTATCTGTTTGTACCTTTAAACGACACACCGACAGACAATGACCCACTCTATAAACAATAATGTGACTTTACAAGCATCCAAGTTCTGTGATGCTGCGGTTAAGCTGGTTCCTCGCGACTCGCCGATTGATTCGTAATCTGTAACGAATTGATTTGATTTGATTTCTTGTTCGCAGATGTAAAGAATAAAGTTCCATGTGCCTGAGATTTTTCAAATAAAGCTTGGATTGAATTCTGATTAAAACCTGCAATCCTCTTGGTTTCTCCTGCAATAATCCTGCGAATGCACATGCACTTGTCTTTTTATTTCTTGCTTATTATATTAAATAATAAATTATATTGATGGTAATAACGTTTATGTAACTGACGTAGATTAAGATATTATTTAATACGGACTTCAGACACTAGGGTAAAAATACAAATTCGAATCAGTAAGAGGAACGCTCAGGAAGCTCCTTCTTTGATATTCTGCTAGCTCACGTAACAGCCAGGACCGCTATCTTTCCTCCTATCTTCGTCTTTTCTCGTATCGAACTCATGGAAAGGAGAAGTGAGAGAGAGAGAGAGAGAGAGAGAGAGAGAGAGAGAGAGAGAGAGAAAGAGTTCCTGGATACAATGGGTATGGTGGGTCTTTCTCGTTTGAAAGTTGGCTAGTTCAGTTTCCGAGGCCAAAACTAGTTAGGTAGGTTAGGCTTTGAAATAGCCTGGTTAGAGGCTACAAGCAAGAGAAAGAGCTGAGTGATGAGAATCCTTGGAGCTTAGAAAACCCTACATAACCGAGTGTGTCGTAGTATTACAGATTGAGTCAGGAGCGAAGATAGTTTTTTTTTTACGTGGATAAAGCTTCGTTCTGATTGGCCATGGGAAATGACAGAAAAATAGCATTCATTTCGGTGTGTTTTTCTATCTAGAATCGTGCAAAAAATCTTTAAAATATCCAATCGACCAGATTATAATCGTGGGAAAGTTCGAAACAAAAAAATGTTTTCTTTTTTCTTAGAGAACGAATAACACCACATAGAAAAAAATTTGTCCAGGATTCTCTAGGAGTCAAGATTTTTATGCAGAGTCGAGAACTTTCAAAACTCATTTGAATGTTTTGAAAATAATGACGAAAAAAGAAACTATTCGGTTTCGATTCTATCAACAGATGTCTCTGTGATTTTTTTTCCTTATTTTTCCCACCAACTTCCTGGCAGAAAAAAATGTCAAGAGTCCATGTTTTCGAGGGTCATTTTAGTGCCATCAACAACCACAGATTCTCATCGGTCGTTGGTTTTATTCTCAGCTTTTGGATATCTTCGCGAATCTTGTAAAGAACATAACTTTTTTTCGATTCGTTTCTCGTAAGCCAAAAAAATAACCTGTAGTACGATCACACAGAGAAGAAGAGCCTCTGAAACGATTTTGACTAAAACAGGGATGCCCTGGCAAAGTATCACTGCCTCCAAGGTCTGAGCATGTGTGTCTCTGGAACACTAGACACCCTGGCATGTGTCACGCGTGAGTTTGTGGTAGTAAAGCTCCTGGTCATAAACACGAGGCCACACATTTGCTGCATTAGGGTCGCAATGGCCCCCGGGAGGTGCGGGGATTATACACGTCGCTGAGTCGTCGTCGTTGTCGTCGTCGTCGTCGTCGTTGTCGTCGTCGTCGACAACGACAGGAAACTGCCACATTCTTCCATCGTTTCTCTCTATCTCTCTTGTTCTTCTTCCTCACATCGTTTCGCGTTTACTTACGGATACCCAACATGTCCGCGCCGCCAGGCCATTCGACAAAAAGGCTATTACGAGGCGAACCTTTCAAAATACACTGGGACGTAACATCTTCCATCTTTCTTTTTTACCGCAAAACTTATTTTTGACATTTTATCAAGCAATCGAACTAAGAAACTTATTCTGACAGTGAACTTTTTTCTTATTCGTATAACCTTTTTTACAAATTCACATTGAAGCTGGAATCCATGAAACATTCAGCCCGAGAACTCAACCTTACGAAGGTTTCCGGAAAAAAAAATTCTTCTCCGACAATTTAATCCAGAATTTTGGTTCTTGTTTAAAAATTGCAACGAAGTATTTCATTTCTGACAAGACGAGGGTTCAATTTAAATATAAAAAGTAGACCTATTTTCTCAAATTTTTACAAGGTGGGAAATTTCGAATGTAGCAACAAAAAGTCTTATCTTTGAAATCACTAATTGGAATGGAACACAAGAACTTAAAACGAAAGAGTAACGATTGAGGAATGAAACAAAACCTTAAATGTTGATTTGACGATTAATTACGCGCGAGTTCTGGGAACTATGGTCGATTTGTCACGTGCCAAATCGAAGGAGCACCTGTCCGTTGAAAAAAGCAAGTGATCGGGAATGATGTTTAAAGAAAATTCACAAGAGACGTGACGGTTGTTTATTTTTCATAATATGTCATTGACCACAATTGCTGCATTTATTTCAAAATTGAGATTAAAGTAATAGCTTGTTGACGACTCGAAATGAATGTCAAACATTGGGGACGGAAGACGAGGAGAAATGGGGAAAAAATAATTCGGTATTTGAGAACCCCTGGGGGAAGAGCGCACAAGATCTAAACCGTTATCTCGTCGACGTGCTCGCACGCGGGGCCCGCGGTATATTCGGGTTCACGACACTCTTAATATACGTTACCGAATCGTTTTCGGTCTCTCTTCACTCGCGGGAAGTCGTGGACTTCGATCCTTCGTACTTATACACTCTCACAGTTTAGCGTCACCCAAGAAACAAACCCGTACAGTATATGTAGTACGACGTATTATATATAAATATACATATGTACGTGTAGTATTTTCATAGTATTCGTAGCAACTTGAATGAAAGGATTGGAGATATTAACGCATCACGTGCCAAGCGGCCAACCGTATATCGGCATGATTTTTCAGAGACTTTCGAAACGTTGATGATAAGTCGTCTTTTCTTTCAACTCAGGCATGTGATCGCAGTTACTTTGAAATAAAAATACAGAAATTTGTTATTTAATGTATCGAATCGCAAAGAACTATATCTTTTGATGATCAATGCGGTTCTATCGTTATATCGTTTTCTTTGAGTGTCGTTGAAATTTTGGATAAATTTTCTTTAATGTCATAGGTACGTATGGAATTTATTTTGGAAGCTTTCACCAAGCGGAAGTTCATCAATAAATATTTTGGCTTCTACATGGCGAAGCCTTCTAAAACTTTGCACACATTTTTATGCAAAATCAAAGAAGCTACATTTAGTTTTTCAAAAAAATCTAAAGAAAGAAATCTTCGCAATTTTTGTAATTATACAGCTAGTACATATTACCTTGGATGATCTTGAATTTGGAGTATTTTGTTCCTTATGCAATTTACAAAAACTTTTCTTTCTCAACTTATGCCCGCATAGAAACATTTTGTATGTGAGAAAAACTGAAAAACAATTTTTCGGTATGAATGTCACGATAGAACTACCTTAATCGACTGGCATATTGAATTTTTAAATTTGCAAAATTTTTTTTATTGCTTTGGTCCATGTAAAAGATGAAACGACGAACTGCGGAAATATGACAGGCTTGGATTTCTGTTCAAATGCAAAAACATCTGTTCTCATATTATTTTACTATTTTGTGGAAATCGCTCGAGGACTTTTCATGCGAGGAGTTTTGGAAGATAACCAAATAACGTTTCAACTACGGCGGATGTAATAAATCCAAATATCTTTTACATTTGGAACAATAAAAAATTGAGGACTGAGTTCGAGAGTCCCAGGGTCAGACCTTGGTCGAGTTCGCAAAACATGACTCATGTAAACGTGACATTCCACGTCCAATTGACAAGGCCATGGCCGATTTTATTTATTTGTTTTTTTTTTTTTTTTTTTTTTTTTATCGTGCGTAGAGCTCGCAACGGAAAGAAACTTCGGGCTGAACCAATTCGACTTGATTTTTTTTCGTTTTGAGTGATTCGATCGCATTTTTAATATTTTATTTAAACTCTCAAATATATGTATGTTGTGAGTCTACGCACAATAGTTGTGAATGTAAGTAACGTAGTTTGATAATCCTACAACTCTTGCTTATCTCATGAATATTCGGACATTGACTTCTTTCAAGTAACGCTCTCCTCCGGGTCTTGTGATAGAGCCATATGCTTTTATTATAGATCAAAATTTTTTCAGCAATAGCTATACACGCCTGATGATCGTGTGTTCATCCTCGATGTTGCTTAAAGAGTTCCTACAGTGACTAGCTATTCACTTGAATTTCAATAACAATAGCAACTTTGTAGTTATATATAGTAGCAACTTTGTATAATAATAAGTATAATTGTAGCAACTTTGCGGGCACAAATCTGAATATATTCGATATCTTTCATTCACGTTGATTCGAATTCCATAAAATGTGTCATTAAGGAGGTTCAATCGTTTCTCATGCGTTGGATAAACTCCAAGTTCAATTGTTTGAAATTCATATGAATCTTATTAACAGTCTGTGGGTAAAATTTGAGGAAGTTTGACCCTTTAGAAATCGAGTTATTCGTTGCAAAATTTCTTTTTTCATAACTTCCCATAAGACCTTATGTTGAAGTTGCGATTTAAAACACTGAATATCTCGATTACCAGACGGTGAAACCTTGTCAAATTTTTTACACAATAAAATACGACGCTCGGGAAAATTCACGCACAATTTCAAAAAATTATCTTGGAAAAAGTGTATTTGATCATTTTGTCGCTAATTTGTATATACTATTATGATTATGGCGATAGAACCTCGTTAACAACGCTACTTTTTCATTTAATTATAAACTAATGTAATCCTAATGAAACGTTTTCATCGATTATGATTGATTCGCTGAATGCTGATGCGATAGAGAATACAATTTTTTTTTATCGATTTCATTAACCAAGTAATTAAACTTTCCTCGGTAGTCGCTCTAACAGACAAGATGATCTGGTGGCATAAAAAATCTTAACAGCAAATGTCAGGATGTTCATTTTAATGTGTACCAGAAATCCGAGAGATTCGACAGGTGTCAACGAACGCTGGCAACTGCTCTCTCAATCGTTTTTTCGCCACGTTCAGTGAACGAAGCTTTCGCACCTGCCTCCTCCCCCTGCTTATCCGCGACGTTATGTAGATAAACATGAACGTATAGTTACGAGGAAATTCCGCATATTTATGTAGAAGCACATCGTGGTCAGAAGGGTTGAAAGTTTCATCGAAACACATGAGCACGAGCTTCGTTCACAACATTAATCTTTTCAGCAGCAATTGCAAAATCTCTGGCAATAAGTCAATTCTCGCTTTAGAAGATGCCCCCGACCCTAAAAGAATTTCGTTGAAATAGACTTCGAGTGTTAAGTCAATTAAAAAAAGTTTAATTAATCTTCTTTCACACTGTCTTTGGTCTTTTCCTGTACAGCACTTTTTTTTAAAGATAATCTACATTCTACATAGCTTTGTTTTTGCATTGTTTGAAATGGTTCAATCGATTTAATTAAAATGTGAATTGATCCGATTGCTAAACTTTATTCGACCCATGCATTTGAACGTTTTCGCGTTCAAATTCTATTATATTCGCGAAATTTTTCACCCGCGTCTCACATCCGTATCACAATTACGCGCGCCTACGAACAATCCTTCAATTGAAATCTCCCTCCCCCTCCCCATCAACCCAGTGAGATTCGAAGAAGCTACTATCGGCCAAAGAGATTCCTGCCACAATAAAATAAATAAACAAATTTTGAACCAAATTTCGCTGCACGGGATAATAATTGTATTATTTTCTATAAACAAAGGCCTCCTTGTAGAAAAACGTGGTAGCGACAATGGAGTACACAAATGTGTTTGCCCCATATTTTTATGTGACATTAAAGTTTCTTGCGTTCGAAAACAACGAAAAGTCTCTTCTTTGTACATTTTTTTTCTTCACCTTTTTTTAAATCTATTGAACCTGCGGATTCTAAACGATTGAAGAAGAAACTGTTGAACAATTAACTTCAAGTCGAAAAGTTGGCGTCACGGCAAACAAAAAAAAAAATCAAAATTGCTGCATTCCAACGACGCCAGTTAATCTCAATATCAAAATTGTGACTAGATCCCTTTTATAATCAAATTTATCATGTTTTTTACTTCACGAACATTCAAACGAGAGTAGGGATTGCTAGTAAAGCTGAATTCACAAATTAAAGCATGAGCGGGGAAAGAAAAATATTTTTATAAAGAGGAGATATAAGAAGCCGCACACAGAAGTTGTTCAGGTCGAAAAATGGCCAAAGGCAAACCGCCATTACTCTCTGAA
Source organism: Campoletis sonorensis (assembly GCA_013761285.1). Lineage (NCBI taxonomy): Eukaryota > Metazoa > Arthropoda > Insecta > Hymenoptera > Ichneumonidae > Campoletis > Campoletis sonorensis. The sequence goes on from JACEOJ010000133.1 coordinate 802,780, forward strand.
CGAGCGGATATATTATTTTAATTCTTGTGACTTCGTCCATCTTCCTTCGCCCCTGCGGTCTCTTCCGTCTCGCATAAGCATATAAAGGTTGAAAATTCCTTCCGAGAACGCGGCAATCCTTTGTCCAATGCACCACTCGGTTTCTACTTTGGCGAAAAAAAAAAAAAAAATCAAATAAAATAGAGTTACGGGTCGTTTTGATGTATGCTCTTGACTTCGTTCTCTTTGTGGGACGGATTGATACTGTTTTTGTTGTCGATTTGATTAATCCTGCACGTCGTATTCGTTTTCAGACCTTCTTTTCTTATTAACACCACTTGTTAATAAATAATTCTCACGGATGGAGCGTGACCTCAAAAGAGTGGATTTATTCCGAAATCCACGATTGTGTAACGACACAATATGTCATAATCGTTTCAAATTTATGGATTCATTCTCTACAAATCAAACGAGTGTTTCTGAATGAGAAAAAAAAACATTCAGTTTTTATTTTATTTCTCGTATACCGTCTCCCAAGGATTCTTTTAAATTTATAAAAATCTCTCAAAGTATAACGTGAACGTAAAAACTTAAAAAATCAAATGAAAAAACGAACAAATGTTAAGTAAAAATGGAGTCGACGCCATAAAAGATTCGAACTAAAAGATCAGGATCGACTGTCGTTGGGCTTTGCGCACTTTTATGTATGCGGCATATCCATGAACACATACAAAAAGAATAACCGTGTGTACAGAGCATGTGCTACATTGTATGCAGAACAGAGTCAGGACCTATCTTAACGTACGTACAACCATGACAGACCGACGTATTTGGCAACTCTTCGCTTTCTTTCCTCTTTTTGCCTTTCTCTCTCTCTCTCTCTTTCTTCGCACGCGTAATTTTGTTTCTTACGGCAAACTAACCTACCAGTCTAAGTAATGCAGTGTGGTTTTTTCTTCCTCTCTCTCGCTTTCTCTCTCTCTCCTCTTCATCTTCGTCTGGGAACTCTTACTCCGTGAGGGAGGCTCATGGCGGGTCATTTAAGAGGGATATACGAGAATGAAGAGATGAAGAAGAATGAGGAGAGAGAAGTATGCCACAAGGCCACAGAGTGCATGGCTTCCGAATAATGCTTGGGTTACCTCGCCACGTAATCGAGCACGGTGTATCGCAGGGAAAAAAACAAAATCACAGTCGCTGTTACATATTCTCTCGCTTTCTCCGTCCATTCGATGGTTTTTCTACTCATTTCTAATTCTTTCAAAAAAAAAAAAAAAAATGGATATCAGTTACCGAGCAACCACGGAGTCATTGCGAGGTTCTGGAATTATCAATTCGGTGAAAAATTCATTTTTCGAGAGCTTATCGGAAAGTTCTGAATAAAAACCAATGCCGGAAAGTCATTTCACTGCCACTCGCATAAGTCACAGATTTCGTTTTCAGTGGAGATTTGGAGAAAATTTCAGGAGGGTACAAAAAGTATAGGGTTCTGGTGAATATATTTGAGAAACGGATAATTCGTTCGAGGTGACATAATCTCGGAACCCGTTTCAATAGCCAGTGTGTCACGTAGGACGGATTTTTTTTTCACTGACCATTCACGAATTTTTATTGCAGTTCGTAATTATTGGAATAAATCAAGCTCAAGTAAAAACGTTAAATTAAAAACAGAATGGCATTCATAGCAGTGAATCCATGAATTGAATAAAACTACGTACGACAAGCGATAAGTAGTTTTTAAATTCTTTAGTATGTATTCAGATAAATTGTCAAACAGCAACTTCTTTTTGTTTATTTTTCTATTTTCGCTGGCACTTAAACAATATGTGACTTTTTAGGGAAGAATATTTGGGACAACACTCGAGGATTCGTCACTCGTATTCGAAATTCTTTTTGAAATACCCTCCAAATCTTGTACATGATTTAGGTAACATTTATTATGAGTACAACGAAATAAATGTTATTTATAAATGTTGATGAAAATTACATATTTTCTAGACAAAAAAACATTAAAAATATCAGTTGTCAGAACAGATCCGTTCTTTTTTTCGTGCAAGATAATGTGGTTTACGAAGCTTCGGGGGAAGGCAGTAAAGTAGTACAATCTCTAAACGAAAGGGTGGAGTTGGAGGAATCGTAGGTGAGAGGAGTATGGGTCGAGGACCGGAGGAAGTAGAGAGAGAGAGAGAGAGAGAGAGAGAGAGAGAGAGAGAGAAGGGTGAGTGAAGTGAAGAAAGAAAAAGAAGAAGAAGAAAAGAAAAAATATATATATTGGGTATGGCTTACGCTGGTTTGGTTCGTACGAAGCCTTATTTCTCCTAAACTTAACTCACTCAACTCACCTCTAACCTAGCTGTATGTATCGATGGAAATAATCACATAGACGTACGTGGGCATATGTGTAAGAGTACCTGGTAGTTCTAGCTTAGGGGAGTTCGGGGAGAAGTATGGAATGAAAAGACCTTGAGGCCCGGCGGTCTTCGGGCCTTGCCGAATGGTAGTGGAACACTCGACAAGACTAGTACTGACCCACTATATAAAAGGCACTTGCTATCCTCCTCGTTCGCCAGGACAATTCCCCTGTTACGGTCTCCCTCGGAGAGCCTGCTAACCTACTCTTGGGTTCCTGAGCCCACATCCACCAGCTCTTTTCTCTCTCTCTCTCGCTCTTTCTCTAGCTCTCTTACTCTCTTTTTTCATATACACGTATATGTTATACCCTAAAACTCGCTCGAGCCCCATTTTGCCCTGGGCATAGAACTCCAGGGCTCACCCCTCCTCACATCCCTTGCCCCTTCTCTTTTCGATCGTTTTGTCTCGCTTCTACCAACGCTCATGGCTTGATCAAACCCAAACTCTCTCCCTTTCTCTCTCTCTCTCTCTCTCTCTCTCTCTCTCTCTCTTTCTCTCTTGTTCTCTTTACTCTTTTCATCTTTATCTTACTCACTCTAGCTCGCTTATAGATTGTTCCATCTTTCTCTCCCTTCGTTCCACAACTCCCTCGAATTTTCGTGCCCAACTTCGCGTTACGTTCGTACACACATCCTTCACAGCACACAAGAAGGTGAAACATGCGTGCGCCGCACACTCGTCTTTCATCGTGCTGTAGTTTCGTTCATAGGTCGAACAACTCACAAGCTTAGATCTCTCTTTATGCGTATATGTGAGCCTTGAAATTTTGGGAGCATGCTGTTTAGGTTCTTATTCGCGTATAGGTATATATTCGGCCGAGGTGAGGAATAAATGTGCGTTTTATACAGCCCAACCGGCAACGAATGTGGTTCAGAGAATATCCACCTAGCATAGCAACTGCTGTTTCTGCATTTCTTAGCAAAATGCTCGGACACGCCCCACGGTTATACTTTTTATACACACATGTACCCATAGAACCTACGTCTTTCCTGTATAACGGGTGTCCAAATAATAAACTGTGACAATATTATTCGATAAAGTCTACCGAATCAAATATACCTTTATGAATAGTTCACGAAAAATCATATTTTTCTCCCGAATTTTCAAGACAAATCATGTTTAAGTTTGCATCCTTAGAATCCAATGAAACTTTGTGTTTTCAAACGTTTTTGAATATTTTTCTGTGATCGAAAGTCTGTATGATGGATCAATTTTTATTTGTAACCTTCATTTTTAATCCAGAGACGAAATCAGTATTGAAAATGCTTCCGAGTCCAGCCATCGGAGAATTGAAAAGTAAATACTAGTTTTTCATGGCATTCCGGCTGTGAAAAATTTGGTCGCTTTATTCACTCACTGACTCACTCAATTTTGAAAATTCTTGAGAACAATAACCTGGAATGTAATCATGAATGATGCTACATTTGATAAAAAGTTCTATTATCCGAAATGCTCAAAATGGAATTTATTTGATGAACTAAAGTGAGTTTATTTTGGAAATGAAAAAAAATCGTCAATTCTGAAAATGTTTTTGGGGTTGGGATAATCATCGTCTAAAAATGAGTCCATCTCAAAATGACCCAGTGTGTCAGCAAAGGGTTAAACGAGAATTAAACCGTTTTTTTAATCTATTTACAAATTATTATTATGCTGAAAAATGTGGGTTACGTAGAAAAAGGTATTTGTGAAATAATCGAAATGTATAAATCGAAGCACGGAAGTTCCTTGAGACCGAAGTAATTTTTTTCTTTTTTTTTTCAACAAGAAGTAAATTCCACATAACGGTATTTTATTGGTCAAGAGCAAAAGCGACAGATTTTTTGGCGAAAGTTTGCCAACTATTCGTTTCTCAGACTCTCGAGTAACTAGAAGGGCATTTTTATTTGGGACCACAACCAAGAACGGTTTTTAGTACTGATGAAATATTGATAGTAGTAGTTTTATGCTAATTGGAAAGACGTCCAAGTAAAAAAAAGATGGTCTCGTTACGAATGGCCGTGTGCGCAAGACGCTCTTTATTTAGTACTGGAAATATGCCGCGATTTCATTCCTCCGAATGTGCTAACTGAACCGGCACTTCCCTCGTTGTCTAAGCAGTCGCGCGTTCAAATCGAGCGTGAAATTTGAGTCGAGCCGCGGTGCGTTTAGGCATTTTTGAATACGATTCAAATTAGAACCTCGTATCCTCAATGCCCCCTCCCCCTCCCCCTTTTTCTCATCTCTCCTCCCGCTTTATACTTCCCTTCCCTTCTCATCAGCATCTGTGGGTAAATGTACGTAAGATAAAACGAGAGGAAGCAACGATGGTGGTTACTGGCCTAAATCGTTCTGCCGTTTACGCTAAAACCTGTTACCTTGCAAATTTCGGATGATCCAACAAGTTCGGCTACTATGTAGATGCAGCACTTTACCTACATTATATATATTATATGAAGTCGATGTCTCTAGCGAAACAGAAGGGGAGATTTGACACGGCACGTTCTAAGTAGCCATCTAGTGGCCATAACCACTGCCCTTTTTGTAATCTTACGTTTGCTCTATCCACCCCTTTCCTCTCTGCCTCTCTTTTTCTCTCACACCTCTTCCATCTCTTCGTGACAATGATCCTCAACATTTCACACATGTAGCTCTTTTCTATTCATTCGAATTTATAACCAACTGACATATACTTCATTGATGCTACTTTTCACGAATACTTGAAATGTGTAACCTGTTCAAGTACCGTTGACAAAAAAAAAATGTATTCAATTATTATATAATCTTTCTAGAAGAGAGCTTGTTTCGTTCAAAAATCAAATTTATGCAATTTCCATGACATTTGTACGTCGAAAAATTCGAAAGCCATTACATTCGAATTGCATTCAAATCTTGTACTCAACTCTGTTACTAAATCTTTCTTCTTTACTCCGTTACCCTCTGAATTATGGAAAAGAAATTTGTTTACTCCATTCAGCAAAGCCCGAAATTCGTGTGCAGTGTTTGGCTACGACACTAAAACGATCGTTCTTTGTGATCTAAAATTAAAAAAATTCAAATAAAAAGAATCCATTGTTTTTTAACGATGCAGACTTCAATACCATCAAAAACTCAACTCCATAACAAATCAGAATTGTTCATATGAAAATAAATCATAAGATAACAGGATAAAATGAATGTTATAAAATCCATTGTAAATTACTAAATATGTCATAACTCATGCTGCATTACTTGGAAAACCATTTTTTTTTTTTTCATCATTTTATCTCAATTCTTGCCATCAACTGAATTGTCAGTTTGTCTAAACTAGCTCTCTCAACTAGAGATTAACTGTTAGATATTGGGGAGCAGAACTCACAAGAAAATGTACGGTGGATGAACTTCGCATGTGTATTTACGTGATAGTGAACACATAGACGTAAACACAAGTCTGCATAGCCCAGGATTGTAGTCAATACGTATATACGGTGTTGTACACAATGAACGAGCTATTCAAGACACCTGGCGCGTGGTTTATAGATAAAGGAAAAGAAATACGAGTGGATAACAAGTCGTTCTTTCGCATATCCCTTGGCTCTCGTATATATACATTTTTTTTCATTTTTTTTTTTCATTTCGTTATTTTTTTCTTCCTTCCACTTTTTTCTATCTCTCTCGACGTCTAACTCGGTATAACGAGACACGTTGGGCCACCCGTTGGGCGGTTTCGCCGCTGGCAAAGAATACCACCAACACGTTCTGAACCATATTTCACAATATAGATATATACGAGGCTACGTATGAACCCAAGTCCAGTAACAAGTACGATTTTTTAGTTGTTTTGCACGTGCGTAAGACATCTAGTACGAGAAGAACCGAGGAAAAAGCAGTAGCTCGCGTGAAAGAGAACTAAAATGACGAGACCCGGTTCACCGATACTTTCTCATAACCTCTTGATCCTGATTAGAATATGACTAGGGAACGAAACTAGAAGTATAGCAGTAGAAAACTAGCTAAGAGTCGACGACCCAACTGGTCAAGCCGGAGCACGCGTTGTTCCGGCCTTTTTGTTACTATATAAATATACGTATACATATGTACATATACTTTTTATGATTCATATGTGAATATGTGTATTGCGAACGTGTATATTGGCCATTGCGAGGTTTTTCGTTGGTAACGTGCACGTGCGCCGCGAGGAGCCAGGAGCTCACGCTGACAACCCGGAAGCATAGGTGCTTTTCCGGTTTCCTCAGAGCATTAATATATGCACACTCGACACGTATTACCAGTATGCTAATACTTGTATCTTTATGCTTTTTATCGTTCTAAACCGCAGAGCCAAGACCGCTCCTCTACTTTTCCATGGGAAAAATCTTTCGTATTTTTATGCAAACGATGAAACATGAGTTGCTGGATAAATAGTGGCTCGTATATTCAGAGGAAAGCTAAATATAAAGATTCATATTTGTTATCAGTGATTGTATTTATTTTCTGGCTGTCGATCGATAGTTTTTCAGTTTTTAATATTGTTTTTTTTTTTTTTTTTCATTATTTTCTACGTGAAATGAATTTTATCGATATTCTGATTATACTTATTTTTTGAATTGGAAAATTGACTTAACTTAACTCCTTTTGTTTCTTCATTTTTCAGGATACACCTATCTAGGATTTGCACTGGTCGTCGAGCCATCTGTAGCGAGCGGCACCAAAAAACGGTAAGTCCCGAAAACAGCTGTGACATTTATCGCGAAGTTTTCTTATTTTCAAAAAAATCGGCTTCCGAATTCCTACGTTGTAGTGGTGACGGTTATGGTTATTGATCAAAATAATGAGTTCGCTTGAGTAAAAGCAAGTTGCAGAGGTTTATCCTTGAGTTTATTTTATCGATGTCCACGGTTTTCTTTCGTGTTATATCTTAGACAGAATTGCCGGGGGATTTTTTCTTTTTCTCTGGAGGTGAGTGTCTGTTGATGGCTCACGTTTTTCATGGGGCTTGAACAAATTAATGCCGAATTCTTAGAAGGGAAGCAGAGGGTACTATTGAGAGGATTCGAATGTACGATATGGTACAATAATTCTACTGTTTTGACGTCGTATAATCAACACTTTTAAGACCTCTATCGAGCGGCATCGCGTGTAATGCCACAATAATTAGAAGGATTATCCGACACGTGCTCGTGAACCAGACAATCGGAGAATCATTGAGTCTGAAAGAAAGAGAGAGAGAGGCTGAGAGAAAAAGAGAGAGGGTCAGAAAGAAATAGAGAAAGGGAGCTTTAAGGCACAATTGGCAAGAGCACTGGTGGCGGTTAAAAAACATCAAAAATGTTGTTTTGTGGCAATAAATAACGATTCGAGGAAGTATATACAATTATACCATAATACAATTTTTATTAAATCGTAAATCCCATAAACTTTTGCAGAAAGTTCGATAGCAATTGATTTGGAATTCGTCTCTGACACAAATATATATTTTTAGTGAAGTTCAAACTCATTGAAGTGAATGAAGTTTTTTTTAACAAGAATAAATTGCACATAAATGAAAATTAATTCAATTAAAACGCATTTTATTGGGTCGCTGGCAGACACTTTATTTGGGAGCCTCTGCATAAGCAACTACGATCAACCGCTCACGTTGTTCGTTCTCTAAGAGGAAGCAAGAGAAACAACCGAAAAAAGTGTGGCACCTGCCTCCACACATACTCAAATATATACACGTATAAAAATGTATGTAAATACTTATTCTATATGGGATAGCGCCGGTAAGCTCATCGAGCGCAACGACGTCGAACAAGCAACGTATATTACGTAGGGAACCCTGTAGACCTCGACGGTCGTTTATTTCCGATATTTTTCGAGCTCGTGCCACATAACAACTGGCATTCTCTCGCACGCCCCGAACCAGAGTTCTACGATCTCTTATTTCGCCGATTTTTTCTCGTGTTTCAAGATTTTTCAATCTCTTTTTTTTTTTCAAACAATTCTAAAAAAATTCACGATCAATCAAAACACAAAATCAACTTCAGCAACTTTTTTCAAATCTGTCAAAAAACAAATACATTGGACATTTCAGGTCTCTTATGAATTCTCCAACCCTGACTTTTTCTGATTCGTGGAATTTTTTTCACTGTCATTTTTGTCTAAAAAATGTATCAACAGACACGAGTAGATGCATTTCGAGATGACTGAAAAATCTGGCTGGCAGTAATAAAATGAAAGGTCCAGAAAATATCGTTTTGTTGAAACTCTTCTCAAATTGAGGTTTTTTTTCATCAAATCAAATCGTCATGAAAAGGACACGAATTTCATTCTGAAAATTTAAAATGTTGGGACAAAAAAATGCTTAGGAGTCGTGGAAAGAGTAAAAAGATGGTAGAGATGCAATTCGATAGTTTACAAGTGACTCGCTTGACTATGCTCTGCGACCGAGTTTACGTGCACAGGTTATTTATACTCGATACATTCATCCATAGTAACAATAATCGCAAAGATTTGAAATAAGAAATGAATGAGCACCAAGAATGTGTGTTTTGCGCTACGCAGTTCAACATTAATTTCCATACAAACCGATATGTTTCAAATGTAAAATATGAAACATATAAGAAGCTCATAGGAGTGACTGTGAGGAGGAGACAATAATGATGCTTGTCGGAGAAACTAGCGAGGGGCAAAGATGCAGGAAGGGGCGCGTGAATGCATGAATCGAAAAATAAAGAAAGAAAAATCAAGAAGAATAAAGAGAAAAAAAGGGACTAACTGGTATATGGGAACACTATATAGTTGTAACTTGGGGTCTAACCCTCTTCTGGATACAGTCGATCACAATAAATTTACTTTCGACCGAATTTTTAGAGTAACGGAAAAAGAATTCGGTCAGTTTGTTGCTTAGATTTTATTTTTGATCCTTCAACGCTTCAAAATGTAAAAATTCAAATATTTGTCGATGAAAATAGTCCTTGAAAGACAGCTTTTTTTGGATCAAACTTCGATGACATTAAAATATAGTGCGTTTAATTTTTTTTTGTTTACTCTACTCACAGACGAAATAAATAACTGAAAAAATGATCCATCCTTTTGAGGATTAAAAGACAATCGATTGACAAACATCCGTTTAAGCAATGCAACGTCCCGGACAAAGTTATCCTTCGAAATAACGTTCGCGATTTGATAATTTCGCGAAATATACCGCAAGTCGTACTTCGCGAACGTGCTTTCAAAGCAAAAAGACATTTGCAATGGTTTTTTGGTCTTTCACTAGCTGTGAAACGTCTCGCAAATGGTGAAATACAAACTCCAAGTAACGCGAGTGGTTGCTTATCCATATGGTTGAAATAAAACCACAGAAGGACTAAGGTTTCGGGAGTATGTACGACGCCGTTACCACCAGAAGTTCTGTGCACTTTGCCACAACGTCAAGACCGCCCTGACCACACAATGCAATGCTGCATCGAAGGCACCTTCGGTCTTGCCATTATTATCCTCTCCCTTGCAAATGCATCAACTTATATATATGTAAATGTTTATGTACGTCGACATAAACATGCATTTGTATATCATGAATGCATACATTAATATGTATGGGTGTATTTGCATGGGTCATTTAAGGGCAAACATCCATAACAGTAAGAACCAACATTTTTATTATCACCAGGTTCACTAGACCAATTCTATGTCAGGATTGCTAGACAAAAATTTTCATTAAAATTCATTAGTAGGTTTATGACCTTTTTGAACCAAAAATATTAATATAACCTAAAAAAATTATTTAAAAAAAAAAATGTTGGTATTTTCAAAGCTTAATGAGACAAAACCATTCAAGATTTTTTCCAGAAATAAATTGAATGACGAGATTTGAGGTAGTTCTATCGTTATATCGTTTTTTTAAGATTTCGTTTAAAATTGGAATAAATCTTCTTTGTCACCAAGCGGAAGTTCTGATATTTATTGGTAAAATCACTATTTTCGGTTGTCTCTCATAAGAGCTCGTGTTAAAAGTTACATTTACATCAATAAATATTTTGCCTTCACATGGTGAAGCTTTCTGAAACTTTGCATACATTTTTATGCAACATCAAAGAAGCTACATTTAGTTTTTTCAAAAAATCTAAAGAAAAAAAATGTTCACAGTTTTTGTAATTATACAGCAAGTACACCTTGGATGACCTTGCATTTGGAGTATGTTGTTCTTTAGTCAATTTACAACAACTTTTCTTCATTAACTTATGCCCGCAAACCATTTTGTGTGTGAAAAAAACTAAAAAAACAATTTTTCGATATGAATGTCACGATAGAACTAGCTTAAAAAAAATGAGGTAATACAAATATCGATTTGGCTCACCATCGCATTTTTGTACTTGCGTTGTGCAGTAGCACTGCCTCAACCTCCTTTTTTCTCGCCTTCTTATTTCACTTCTTCGTTCAGCGATCTTCACGTAAGTTCGTATTATCTCGCGATACGTAGTCTCGATCGATTTCTCTGAGGCAGGGGGTTCATTCAGAAACGAGTATAACACTCACGCCCATTTCTCTTCTTCTTTCATTCCTACACACACGCATTACCTCTCTCTCTTTTCATTCTTTCATCAGTATTTCGAATATAAACGTGAATTACTATTGTTTCGTATTTTGGAGACACGCATGCATGCAATTTCATGACAAAAAAGAGTTATAGTCGACCAGAAAAATGATAATTCGTACCATTAGACTTTTCGTTTACTCAGGTTAACGGTCATTGTCCAAAATTCGCGTGATCTTCCATGACAAAATTCGTAACAGTTGGTCGACGTGAATACAATAATAATTCAAAGACGCGACAGCGTCTTCGCGCCGAAAAAAATCGGCGTGAAGGAGAAAAACTTTAAAATTACATGGACAGTTTTTTTTTTTCATTTCCGAAAAGTCTATTCGAAACAATACATTTTCGAAACAATACAACTGCACAGAAAAAAGGGATCCGTTTAGTCCAATAATATTTGCAATGGTCTTTAGAAATATTCTGAAAATTTTCCAATGACAATTACCATGAGGGGTAAGCATATATTTTAAATTTTTCGAAAAAATTACTATGCGTCATAGTAACTGTTGACTAAACTTTCATATTCTATAAAAATAACATTTTAAATGTTGTACTTAAGGTAGTTCTATCGTGACATTCATATCGAAAAATTGTTTTTCAGTTTTACTCACATACAAAATGGTTTACGGGCATAAGTTAATAAAGAAAAGTTGTTGTTAATTCACTAGAGAACAACATACTTCAAATTCAAGGTCATCCAAGGTGTACTTGCTGTATAATTATAAAAATTGCAAACATTTTTTTTTTAGATTAAAAAAAAAAAAACTAAATGTGGCTTCTTTGATGTTGCATAAAAATGTATGCAAAGTTTTAGAAAGCTTCACCATGTAGAAGGCAAAATATTTATTGATGAAAATGTGACTTTTAACACGAGCTCTTATGAGAGACTACCGAAAATTGTGATTTTAACCAATAAATGTGTGAACTTTCGCTTGGTGAAACCTTCTAAAATTTATAACACACGTGCATATGAAATTAAAGAAGATTCATCCAAATTTTCAACAAAATCTATTCAGAAAACGATATAACGATAAAACTACCTTAAGAAAACAGATCCATTTTCTCCATGTGAGTAAATCATTGACCATGTATACATGCATAATCCCACCCTTTTCATCACTGTACTGCATTCCACCTGTAGCTCTATAAATGCATCAAACAATGCACCCTACTTGATCCAAAAGAATTTATCGTATGCACCATACCGTATACATTAGTATATATGCATTAACGCTCGGTGCATTAAGCGATAATCGTGCATTGCCCTCATCTTGACGTCTACGTACATCCAGGGCAATCCCTGTTTTCACACCCTTCCTCCTGTGTGCTTCGTGTACTCGAAGGGGTTGCACTTTTCGCTTTTGCATAACAAGGCCACGTTGGATGTACATAGGACGCGCAAAAACATGAGCGCCTCAACGTCTAACAATGCAAAAGGCGTAACTCGTACACAGAAAGGTATTTATTGTGATATTAGTTACGACCTTTTGTTAGTAGGAAGTCAATATGTGTCATGGTAAGTGTATCGGATGCATAAATGCATCAGGCGCACAGTACGTGGTTGCAATTGAGTCGTGTGACGTTATATAGCAGGTAGAATGTATGTACTTTCCCCCTCACCCCTTTTTACGCTCAGTCAGCCTCATGCCGTGGGTCTTACCCCCCTCAATTGCGCATGGGGCTTGGATTCGTGTATGCAGGCATTACCCTCGCAGCATAAACAGCTCTTGCACTTGCAAAAATGATTTAACACAGGCGCCCACCCTATGTGGTGGATTACTGGTGTACAAGGGTCGATCGAAACTGTTCTGATTCGCGTTTATCGTGTTTTATACAATTATTCCTCGTTATGGGGGTTGAATCACGCGGTCCTTGACTCAAAGCATCCTAATCAGAAATTTAATTCTAAAATGATAGCATTATTCCGTATGATTTTATGATTAAACTTGTAGTAAAAGAAATTTTGTTTATCGGCGAAGAGCCAGCAGAGAAAAATTGTTGAATCAACCCACAAAAAATACTCCATATAAGGGCAGACTCCATTAAAGTCAGCTGCGGCTATTCATTACAGTTTTATAGATCATTCGTTGAATAATAATAATATGCACGTGGTGCTAACTATAAAAGTACTTTCGTCAGGCGTCTACGAGTTCTAACGATTTGCATAACGACTCGTCTGCCATCAACGTGTACTACACGCCATGAGCAAGTATATAAACGAGGCAATTGAAACCTTTGATATATGGCAGTCCGCAGGATATTTAGTGAGTGAGGTTTGAAGATAGTGAAAGAGTCCCCCTCTCTAAGGATCTTTCTTGTAAGTACACCAGCTAGCACCTGTGACTCATCTTTCTCCTGTGTATGTGCAAGTACTTTAGAGCTTTTTTTTTTTTTTTTTACTGTCTACCACATTTATATACAAGTGTTTATAACGCACTTAGCAAGTCTCTCCTTCGATACGAGTTTCTGTCACCGATTACTGATGCGAAGAAGGGGACTGTTCAAGCAAAATCCATTTGAACCACTCAGCTCTTCTATCAGCCAAGACTGATCGGGAAGACCCGAAGAAAACGTTGACGAATTTCATGAAAATTATGTCTTCTCGTTTAAAAAAAAAAATCAATCAGTGGCGAACCTTTTCATTTCCAATTGAAATTATTGACATTGACGTTTACTCGCAGCATTATTTTCGCGAAACAATTCCGTCACAAATGCTTCCATTATTTTGAACATTGATGTTGCTTTTTTTTTCTTGAATTTTCTTCTATCCATTTTTCGATATTCTCTGGTTTAATATGAAAGTGCTTCTATTTCCGACGCGAATGAAATGGAACGATAAACACTCATGGAAAAGACTCGTGGTGTAGTGGCCCGGATGCAACGCAATAAAAAAAAATTAAGCTGCACCCTTTTCTCTTCTTCGCGGATCGTGGTGCATTCATGCCACTCATCCGTACAAGCACACATACAATACCTTTTCTTATTGAGGCTGCTGCTGCTGCTGCTGCAGTTTGCTATCTTCCTCATTCTTCCTCTTTCTCTCTCTCTGGCCTTTTTTCTCCTCACCCCCATTTTATCCCCTCCAACATTCTGAGTGAGAATCGTTGCATGCGGCGCGTGCCGACCTCGTGCTTCAACTCCTCCCCAAACCCTCAGCCCTTCGCTCTCCAAACCAACGCTGTATGCCTTCACCCTTCCATTCGCCTTCGTCCTCTTTCAATTCCTTTACTTCTTATTCTTCCTCTCGCACCACCCGAACGACGACGACGCGCACGCTCTCTCTCTCTCTCTCTCTCTCTCTCTCTATCCTCTTTTTGCAAATTTCTCTCTTCTCACACGAAGCAACAACGTTCGATTCGATGCATCCTGTATGCGCGCGTGTGCCCGCCATATCACCGATACCACGCGGCGCCAGATCCATGCACGAGGCTCCACTTGTTGCATCGTCGTGTCTGCCATGCAATAACGCTTGTTTTCTCTCTCCCCTTCTTCTTCTTCATGCAAAATGCATTATTTACGTATCCGTATATATATATATATATTTTGATCAACTGGGCTGTATGTACTTGCTATTCTCAATCACCGTTAATACACATAACACGGAAAATTCAATTAAGGTAGTTTCGTCGCCACAGTCACATTCAAAAGTTGACTCTCCCATTAATTTTTTGAAATGTAACTTACAGAATAATCCTATAATGTTAGTTGTTGTATCTTATAAGAGTTCAGAAACTCTCTAAACTTTCGGGAAAAATGTCTATTATGAAATTTAGAGCTTGATTGCAACCGCCGTGTCTTCGGAAGTGAACGGTTGAAATTCTTCATTTTTCCAGACAAACTTAGTCTCACGTTTCTATGCAATTGAGAAAAACAAAGAAAAAATCTGTCGAAAAGTTTCAACAGACTTATTCCGTTGAATGTGCATTTTTTACTGATCCCCATAAAGACGCGTGTAAATTTGTGCAATATTTGATTACAGACATCTCAAATATGAAACGATGGGTCTTTTTGAAATTTTGCACGTGGTTTAATAAGAAGGTCTGAATGTGTACAAATCTTGATCAAAAAAAGTGGTTTCGTTCTACAAAACTGAACTGTTAACTTCTCATTTTATTCGCGATTTGATCATTAAAATTCCGTATTTGAATGTTTAGTTTTATTTTTAACGTGATTACTAAAAGGCCAATGTGGCTCGTTAGAAAATTGAAAACGCAAAAAAAGTTCTGACCTCGGTGATTATCGCGTACGTAAAATATAACCAGCGAGCGAAATATGTTCATCTTATAATTTGCCAATTGGTATTGAAGTTACAATGTAACCAGATTCTTTACAGCCTCACAACTGCGAAATGACGAATCTTGTCAGGAAATGTGATAATCTCTCACGCATGCAGCAGAGAAAAAAGAGGATTAAAATAACGGTGTTTGCATAGAGAAGAGTTTTGAGTTTGAATGTGAAATGGCGTTTGATCTGACATCAAACAAAAAGTGAATCAAAGATCGACAGAAAAAGACACAGTAGAGAGAGGAAAGAGAAGCAGGGAGCAGAGCAAGAGAATGTTACAGAATAACGAGTTTCTCCACTTGTTTACCATGGACCTGGTTTAAAAATTTTGCACGTTTGATCAAAGTGATGAAGAATCTCTTTTGTTCTTCATCCTCGTTGGTCCATTTGCCGCATCACGAGAATAGAAATAAATATATTATTCTACAGTGAATCGGTGACTTTTAAGTTGGATTAAAGGGCGAACTGAATGTGTGTGCTCCCTTTTTTAAAGTTTACATTTAGATAAGTATATGCAAACGGTTCGTAGTGAGAATTGACGTTTAAGATCACGAGGACGATTCACTGGAGTGACAAGGGGGAAAACGTAGCAAAACTGGTGCAAAGCTTAGGAACAACTTGTACATCCTCCATGTCAAGCGAAATACCTTTTTTCAAAGAGCATCTAAGAACACGCCCTTCTTATGTTCGATGCTCACTCAATTTCCATTTCTGTAGTGACTCTCTTTCAAACGATCGCGAGTTCGCTGACCGAACTAAATCTTGCACCGTTTTTTTCTCACGTGAATACAACGAGCGAGTTCTCGTCATCCACATTCATGCATACGAATAGTGAAAAACAGAGCAAGAATCTCAGATCGAGTTTGTTCGATAGGGTAATATGTGTGCTGTAGATATTAACGTGTAACGCACATTGTTATTTATACAAAGGATATGTTTGCTCAAAGTATCATTCACCTCTTGTCCAATGCGTTTGCTAATGAAATACTCAACGATTATGAGATCCTGGATGGAGAATACCTGATTATAATACATTTTGTTTACACACCACTTTTTTCTAGATCGTAAGACGCGAGTTAAGTTTCATATAATCCGGATGGTTGTTTTTTGTTTAACCCTTATGACAGTATAACGTTCACACAAACACCATCATTCATGTGCATGGAGGTTACACATCCATGCCAAGCAGAACATAAGCATCTCGGTTGCTGTTGTTACCACAGAATGAATTTTTTGGAAATCATCGGATAATTTTTCCAACATAATTTTTGAAATTTTGCGAAAATCTTCTTCACTGTGGGAAAAAATTGTTAGATCAATCAAATATCTCATTAAGGGGTGCCAACAAAATTATATAATCATGACAACATTATAAAGTATTAAACAAATACACTGGTTTTTCAACGAAATCATTGTGCGAATTAATGTGAAACCGGTGATTAATAAAATGACGATTGATCGGATAAAATGATCGTAACTTATTCGTAAGCCTTTTTAGATGTCAATGAAATTGGGAAAAGCCATCAGGAGTATATACCGAACGTAATAAGACGAGGTCTTTTCAATTTAAATCGCTTAAATCGGTTTGAGAACGATCCTCCGTGCCGTCTGAGGACGGAATGCAATTTGCGCACTTGGGTAGTGCTTCTCCTTCTAAATCGCTGGTGACGTTTTTCTCGACAACGTAAAGATCGATGGGGACTTCGTGGACAGACGCGCAAGTACCGAGGCGCCATTCTAAAATGTGATTGTATAGTCCTGTGAACCAAACGACTCCCCGTCTCTTTTCTTATCTGTCTATCTCTGACCTCTATGTCTCTCTTCCTTCGCAGACTTTCAGAGACGCGTGACATTAATGGAATGACTTCGGGGGGTATCTATTAAGGAGTGTGAGGCCCCTCTATAGCAGGAAAAAATCGACGAAGAATTACAAGACATGAAATGACGTGGCATTGGAAATTACGAAACCTCTCCTCCAATTTTCAGTTCCGACTAATCTCAATCTTCCTAAAAACGCATTTGTTTTTAATGATCTGACGAGCTTTGATCCAGTTCTCTAGAGCATTGACTTCGAAAAAGTTAATTGTACGTGTTGTTTTTTTCAATACTTCAAGAAGAACTGCACAGGACGAAAGAGCGAACGGAAATAGAGAGAAAAAAAAGGCTAAAGAAGGCCTCGCCGCGTAGAACGATTTGGTTTACAGCTCCTCTTCGAATCCTGCAGGTGATGGGGAAACGTTTTGCAACGCATCTCACCCCCTTACCTCTTTCCTGCAGCAGCCCTTTCCATCGGTTCTCGCGTCGTTTAATTATCCTTAAAATTGAAGCACGCTGACGTGCAATAATTATTGTTATCCCAGTTTCTCTTTGTTGCCCTTCTCGTTTTCTTCGCCATTATTTCGTTCGGTCTTTTTCAATGGCAGTCCCCCGATGATGCACTTTTCGGTTCCGCTTTGACGCGCCGTCGTTACGAGATTTTTCGTTCTTTCGGCACACGACGACGAGGACAACGGGGATCGTAAAGTCACCTCGATCTCCTCAGATCTTATGACCGTTAGTTACCTTCAGTAAAAGCCTCGATTTTCAGGTGCAATTTACCGATCTCCGATGCACCTGCTGCAGATTTCTCTTTGTTGCCATATACTGACGCGAATATCGGTAGCGTATCCAAAGGCTTTATTAATTTTCCGCTATATAATTAATCATGAACTTTGAATGCATTTATGATTCCAATCAAACTATTTCATTGGAAGTTGAATTTGTTTTGCGAACGACGTTACTATTGTCCTTCGGATTTACCGCTGATACTCTTTGAGTTTTAACAAATGCATTTTTTGTTGGCATTGAAAAATGTACTCTGTCCAACCACATCGTTTGACATTTTAGAAGAAATATTCAGCCTTCGTTACGATACCAACCCCTTCTCTCGTAAACGTTTTAATGTGCATTCCAGATGCTATCACGTCATGCGAATTACGAGGTAAATTAAAAAAAAAACTTGCTATCTTCCGGCCGGAATATTATCGAAAGCAAAAACCTGCGCGCGCTCATTGCTCCGGATTAAATTCACCTGGGTGCCAAATTGCACTTTCAAACGAGTTTGATAAATGGTAAATAAGCTCACGAGTATATGAGGAAGCAAAATAAAAAGAGGAGACATTCGAGATTGTATGCAATGAGAAGGGTGAAAGGGAAACGTTGGAGAACCGTTGAATATAAGAATCTGTAGATTGTTCTCGTCGCGTCTTCGTGAACGGGTTTGAGCCGATTGAAATTCCCTTAAAGTGACGCTATCGTGGCAAACAGTTTCTTTTCTTTCTCCCATCATCCAACACTTCGTTCGGCTCATTCACGTGTCTAATTAAGATTCGGGGTTGCTAATCGTATATTTATACACTTTCGGGGACGTATAAGTACAGAAATGTGAAGAGGCAAGGGCGCGAGGTTCAGATATTCAACGGCGATTCAGTGTAATTGCCGTAACCGAGACGAAAAGAGGGACTAGCCTAACGATCAACGCATCTCGTACTTGTCGTCCTCATTTTCGTCTCGGTTGATAAAATACGTGAAAGAGCACCTGGCCCTTCGATCCTATCACCTTTGAATATGAATATATATTTTTTTCATCTCGTTTGTCACTCGAATACTTGGGCTCATCAGGTACAGTGCTCCAGTAAATTATACTAAATGAAATTTAACGTAAGATTCGCCCATCGCCATTCCAATCGATTGCTATACAAGTCACTTTCAATCGCTTGCGCACGTTTTCGAATTCTTCATGTAAATTAACATGTGCCTCGATCATAAAATGTCTATATTATGTTAAATATATACTTTACGATCGAGTTACAAAAAGCAGGTTTATGCTAATCGTCACTTTGAAGATGTATATCTCCTCTCAATTTTCAGCTCGTTAGTTAAACGATTTTGAAATAAGTAATCCTCATGAGACATTCGAAATGCCTGAACATTCAGCTTTATTGTCAAACGACCGTTGGCACAACCGAAGCAAGATTTGCCATGAATCATTTTCACGGAAATTGATGCAAAAACATTTGTTTAAAAAAACGATTTCACGAGAATTAAAGCGTTTTATTTTAATACGTTACGATCCAGTCGAGCGAAAAAATACAGAAGAATGAAAAAAAATAGCTGATAAAAGAAAATCTTGTCTAGTGCAACGGAAGGGCTGGAGGAAGAGTCGGTTTGGCACACAATGAGCGATTTGCATGCCAATTCGAATCACCCTCTTCCGCCTTTTCTATCTCTCTCTCTCTCTCCCTCTCTCTTCCCCCTTCTCTCCCTCTCTTTCACTCTCCGTATTTCACACAGTGTCCCTGCACCCTTAGCATACGTCTATTAGGAAATGTGAGTAGAAAGAAACTTCGTTAGACGCGTTGAAAAAGGGGTTGCTACGTTTTTTATAAATAGAACATATCGGAGAAAAGACTATGCATAGGCAAAAGAGTAGAATAAGGGACGTGGAAAAACAGTAGGGCTTTACCCTATTGTGTTTTGCGTAGCTGGAACATGTACATATTGTGAGCAAAAGACACATCCCGAGTATCCGGGTACCCATCTCACTAACGCCTTGATATTCCTCTTGTCCTTTTCTCAAGCCACTTCCTACAAAATATGTTTTTTTCTGCTTCCTATGCTTTCAGGGGTAGCGGCACTGCTCTACCGGAAATCCCGGTCGACCAGGTCGGCAACGGATGGAGGTAAGTTTTTTCCCTGCTTATTTCCCCCTGTGTGTGAAATATTTCATACTTTACATACGTTCACTACCTTCTCCGAAATGCTATTTTACGTTTTTCTTTCATCAACTCTGTTTTGCTTACCTTGAAGTTTCATTTCATCTGTAAACTTTTTTTTAAATGGTTTTTCCTTGATGCGTGTTTTTTGAATTTAATTTTTTAATCGTTAAGTTGCTTTTTGTGAAATATGATTGTAATCAAATTTCTTTTGACATAGTTACGTGGTGTTTTTCTTTTTCTATTTATAATTCAACGAATCGCGGTCACGTTTATTAATTTTCTTCCATTTTTTATTTTATATTGCAATTGACAAAAATTATAAAATAATTTTCGACAGGAGCCTCCAATAAATATCATGAAAGTTGAAAGCGTTCAACTTGAATGGAACAATTTTTGACTAATGCTAGAAGACCTCATTAGATCGAAATTCATGTTTCGTTAGAACTGCATATCGAAAGAAAAAATCGAAGCAATTTGTCATTGCTCATTGCAGAGCTCTCGAAGATCGAACGTGACTGATAGTAAATGGTTCCCCTTAAAGCCTCGAAATGATCGCCGAAATCTTACATCAACGGAGCCCTTAATGCACTGCGTACTTTGTTAATTGGCCAATAATAATATTCGGTAGAAAATTGGTGTGTCAGAAATTGCAGAAATTGCCGTACCGACTGCTACTCCATTATTTTTCATACACAAATACACACATACGCGGTACTTGCACACTTGTATGACATGACTCAGATGCTCGTATAATCACGTCACCCACTAAAAATTCGTGGCGTTTGCTCTGACGTTTACAGTCGATGAGATGATCTTGTCTTTGGAATACAACTACTAACGTACAATTATTCCTAGTCACGAACTACCGCAGTTAGGCTAACGATATATACAGGGTGTCCAAATACAAACAAATTATTCAAACAAGCAAAAAATAAATGAAAAAAACACCCTCTCTTTATTAAAATGAGATACTTGAGTCTTTCTGTTTACACAGAGACAACTTACGAGGAGAATCTGTAATAAAATTATACTGAAATAATGAATTCGTATTTATATTCAACAAAACAACGTTTGAAAAATACACATTCCACGAAATAACTTCAAAACTTCTTCACAGTTTTCTTTTTCTTTTTGATTATACACAAAAACTAGTGAGAAATAATTTGATTAGATAAGGAGACAAGAGTTGTTTGGCTAGAATGGATTTTTACAACTTTCGAATGAGCAAAGGATTCAAAGAAAACAAATGGACCGGTATTTTATTGGTTAACGAGGTTATATTGCCACAATCATAATAGTTTATACAAAGTAACGGCAAAATGATCAAATACAATTTTTTCTAGACAATTTTTTGTAATTCTGCGAGAATCTTCTTGAGCATTGTATTATAATGTGTAAAAATTTGAGATGGTTTCCCCGTCTGGTACTGGAGATATTCGATGTTAAAAATCGCAACATTGACATGAGGTCTTATGCGAAGTTATGGAATAAGACGATATTTTACAACTAATAACTCGATTTCTAAACGGTCAAACTTGCTCGAATTTCACCCACAGTTGAGTATGATTGTTAAGAAGATTCATAAGAATTAAAAACAATTAAACTTTGAATTTATCTAACGCATGAGAAACGGTTGAACCTCCTTAATCGTCCCAGCAAAACAAGGCCACCCAACGAAATGATATATTGCGAAAAAATGAGCCATCGTACCTTCTGTTTTGTGCATATTTCGCATGGTATTTGCCATTTCGGCGTGACGTATAAGTCCCTGACGGCGGCTCTGCCATAGCAGTGTTTGCACAAAACTTTTCATCGTTTTGTCGATCAGTGGGCCCCTCCCGTTGGACGGAGGGAGAAATAGAAGCGAAATCGCTCGCGAGTGTAGGACCAGGTCGAAATCGATTAATTTTTACGCTTCGTTCGAGGTCAGCAAAAGGCGCCTGAAATCGCACTCCCTGTATATACATACATACGAAACTTATACACAATGCTCGCGTTGATCTTTCGACGAAGATCTCCTCTCATTCGTCGGGACGCAAGAAAACCGTTGTAAAAAATAACTTGGGCAATCAGTTTGGCTCACGGTTTAGTTATGGGAGTGTTTCTGAGGCTCCCGGAAGCTATTTGTTACTTATTTCCATGCTGATCCTCCATTGCCGTTTCCAGACGCAATTCTATTTTCGTGTTTTCGTCAAATGTAAGAAAACATAACTAAATAAAAAGTAATGAAAACTGCGAATCAATCAAAGTTCATCACGATTAAAATCATATACATTTTTAGAAAATTCGCGCATTTTTTTAACTAAGAAAACGTAAGATACGACTCGTAAAGGGTTGAAGAGAGCAGCTTTTCAAAAAACTTCCGAAGTATTTATTTTGTCGTCAAAAATCAATCGAAAAGAACTGAAGAGGGAGTTTCAAATATGTATTGCTCGTCCATTCTTTTCTGAAACTTTCATCAACCTAAACTTTCAATACTTCGAAGAAATCCCTTACATTAAAAATTTTAATTTAGCAATTGTTGAAATTCGCATAAACGGCGCACTCGAATAATTATCTCTCAAAACTTAAAATAATTCAGTCTTGAACGTGAATATCGAAAGAGTTTGTAAAAACAATTTTTGATGTTTGACGATGTTCTATCGCCATAATCATAATAGTAAATGCAAAGTAACGACGAAATGATCAAATACAATATTTTCAAGATAATTTTTTGAAATTTTGCGTCAATCTTCTTGAGCGTCGTATTATAATGTGTAAAAAATTTGAGAAGGTTTCACCGTCTGGTAATTGAGATATTCAGTGTTTAAAATCGCAACTTCAACACGAGGTCTTATGGGAAGTTACGTAAAAAGACGATATTTTACAACTAATAACTCAATTTCTAAACGGTCAAACTTCCTCAAATTTTACCCACAGTTGAGTATGATTGTCAAGAAGATTCATACGAATATTAAACAATTAAACTTGGAATTTATCGACCGCATGAGAATCGATCGATCCTCCTTAAGGCTCGATATTGTTTAGTAAATTCTGAAGGATTGGCAAATATAAAAACTGCAAACCTACGTTAGTATAATATGCTGGTATGTATTGAGTAGAGAATCGAAAAACTGAGCAAATTTTGTTGATTCACCTGGTTATTTACGAGGCGTGCAACTATTAATTAATATTGTAAAGCATCGGTGGCCTCGACAGGAACCAAACGCCCTCTACCATCCCTTAACCTACCCCAAAATTGTGCGGCACAGTAACTGTTCCTGCTAAGTTGCCCCAGACTGCACTTTCTCACTGTCTCATTATGCGACCCACACAAGGTTGGAGCTAGACAACGATATAGTCCAGTGTAATTATATGGCCAGACTATCTTTAGACTCTCCACGTTTTTTTTCTTCATATTATGTGCCAACATATGCCGCAAAATTTTCGGCCTACGACCTTGAAACCATCGGGCCCTGAAGATCGGGCGATTAGGTGTCAGTCGTGCAAACGAAAATGGTGAATGATAGTTTTTAAGGTAAATACGTCAATATTTGTTCAAATAGCGAAGGTAAAAGTGAGACATAACGTAAAAAGAAAATCAAAACACGTTGTTCAAATTTGAGTTCGTTTTGGTAAACGTTGTTGGCTAATTGTCATTAACTCCAAAGTTTATAAACAAACAATTGTTTATTTTTTGCAAGTTTGATACGTGAAACAATCTTTCCATGCAGTTGTGGCCTGAACCTTCGGTAAAGTATATTCAAACGACTCAAAGTAAGCTCCCAAAAATCTATAGATATATTAATATCTATTTATATGCAAAAATATATCGATATATAAAGCGAGCTTGAGCAACTCTCTTTCGAGCAATTTCGTTAAATGACCAAACGATTATCTTCTTGGCGAAGCGTGAAGTCTCCGGACACCTCTCTAGAACGTTGTCTTTGGCATTGTAAAAATTTGTTGTCGCCCAGTGAAAAAAGAAAGCATCATCGCCTCTGGATTGTGTCATCTATTCAACGCAGCGACTCTTGTTACTCGGGTATAAAATTGCAGTGGAAGCCTCATACACACCCCCTTTTTCCAAACTCTTTCAACGCCTTAGTCTCCGTTCGTTTGCTCGTTGTATATCACTTTTTATACGTTGTTAAAGATAAAACCATTGGACGACGTACCGTCGTTGCCAAAGACTACATTCAACCTACTTTTTTTCTCCAAAGTTTTCCTTACCTTTTGTCTCCATTTCAAAATGGTCAGGCATTTTTTTTTATTGCTAGGTATATTTGTTTTCATGGCATCTCTTTTGAGCAGTGACAGAACTTGGCTAAAATAAGTAAAAGATCTTGAAAAAACAGAAAAAGTTTGAAAGTGCAGAAATAATTGATAAATTCTTTAAACCCATGATCGGAGTATATTCCACAATACTTGGTAAATCCTTACGTTTGTGGACTCACTGGATGGCAATACTTTTTTAACTGTGGAACAGTAATGAATAAAATTTTATTTTGTGCGAACCAAATCGACTTCCTCAGGGAATCTTGAATTTTCAAATTAAATTGATAAACTGTAAAAATGTTATAAAGCTTCGTGCTTATGAAGTGTGCAGGGACGATGAATGCGTTTATTCCCTTGAATGAACGATTTTGTTGGAAAAGTAAAGGGTAATGAGAACAGAAATGAAGGGGCAAGTGACATTTCTGCCCTTCTTTATTCTCATCTATTGCCCTCAAGGGCCAAATGAACGATTATAGAGCAGATCAAGTAGACGATGACGCCAAAGATCGTGCGACCACGAGTTACTCGAAACATCCCCGTTCCCCCTTTCTCTTCATGAGCTAGGAACTCGGGCTTCACTTGACGAGGTAATCACGGGACTCGGGCCAAACTCTTAAACGAAGCCGAAGGGAAGGTCATATTCATCAGGCCAATAATTCATTTGGCCTGCACATAAATTAGTTATTTCGTTGGTCTTTGCCGACGTTCACTCTGCTCTCCTGTCCCGCACCCTTGTCTCTTTAATCATGAAGATTACACGCGGCTCTTGGAAACCGAAAAATTCTAGGCCATTCCACTCGATTCTCAATCATCGCATCCACCGATAATACTCCACCATTCCTCCACAATTTATGCCAATATGATAGTAAAAAAAAGCGGTGAATTACTAAATTCGAATAATTCTAGAGACGCACTGCCACCGCTAAGATTGATTAAAAGCTAGGCCGGAACGAAAACGTCAAATTTGGGTAACCAGCGCATTTTCTTTACTCGGTCATCGTCTCAAAGTTTCTGAAATTTATATTCACCTTTCGATAATAGACTTCTTAGCCATTTTCGATCGCATTAAAAGAAAAAAAAATACTTTGGAAGTTCTATTTCCAGCTGGGAAACAAGCGGAAGTGTATTTTTATTCAAACCAATGTAACCAAAATTGCAAAGCAGAAACTCTGGCACCTGGAACGAGCAAATATTTGCACTCTTCCTCAAAAATGCAGGTGGGCTTTCCGGATGGGTTCCAGAATGAACATAATAAATTTTGTCAATAAATATATATGCATAGCGAGTGAAGGGACTCGGTCCATAGCCCTCTGGGCGTTAAATGGCACTGTGCATTATGCTTTTTTACAGGTTAGAAGTAGAAATAAACTTCAACCGGGACTTTCTTACCCGCTGGGTCGTCGGGAAGATAATAGACTGACTGTATAAGCAAGAAATTCTGAGACCCTTCGCTGCGCTGTACAAAAGTCTTTGACTTACAATGCGCCCCCAACTACATCCAACACTTCACTCGAAGTTTCGATACTTTCAGCCAGCCACCAAATTTGAGCATTGGTAGAAAGTTGTTTGCTACGAATGACGTTTTATATAATAAATTCACGCATATTCATCCCCCCACAAACTCCCCTCGACAGTTACATCGAACTTATCTATAAAAAAAAATTAAGTTTGCACAGAAGTTAGGCTCAGCAACAAAAAGCTGAGGGATTGAAAATCGAAACGGACGTATTTGAGCGTTTGTTTTACGTGAGTTCTTCTCCATAAGATGCGCTCTTTTGCTTCTCCAGCATCGCTGGAATCGGTACAAAAGCGATGAATCCATCCTTGTATACCTTTCTACCTGGCAACGAACAATAAGAGTTAGCGTAACGGAATTAACCCTCTAGCTTTTGCAACATGACCATCTTTCTTCCGATGCTGCTGGAAAGATTCTGAATACGACGTAGACGCTGTTCCATACGTTTTGACACTTTTATATTCGGCAATGTTCATGGAGACAAATAAAATTTAAAAATGATGGTTATTGCTGTAGAAACGGGCAATAAACTTGAATTTCGAGTGATTTTTACTCTGCAAAATGAGAATTGTTAAGGAAATGTAGGAATTTTGTTTAAAATAAAAAAAAAAAAAATCATTTTCCTGAATTGTATTTAGTGAAATTCACTCAAGTTAACGCTTGTCCCACATTTATGTTGCTGCGAAGATCTTTTTTCACTTTCATTTGACACTCGTAAGCATCAAGAAATTATTTGAAGGAAATTTTCAATGTTTCTAGATTTGGTGTTAGTACAATCTTTATCATTTTTCACTTTCAAGCTGGTATATTTAGGTTTTAATATCGTAGCCAAATGTTGCATATTATTATCAATTCTTTGAAGAAAAACAAAGGAATTCGTTCTAATGACGCAAACTTCAACATCAATATAAAAGGATGAATGAAAAAAGCAAGACCCTCAGAAACATCATGTTGAATTTGGCTCGCGAAATTCGAATTATTTGGCTTGCCACAGCTTTCTGTAGAAAAATGGGTCTGACCGGCTGCGGAAACCCTCAAAACTTTGAATGCGTTTTTCTCGAAAGGTCGCTTCCCAAAACGTTGGACCATTGTCAACGGACAGTTCTGAAGCTATCCTTCTCGAACTTTCCTACATCTTTCTTGACGATATTTTTTCGAGGCGGGTGAAAGGTTTTTTTCAATTCCAAAATTGAATATTTTGTGTATCGAACATTTTTTTAAAAAACGGCCTAATTTGACATTGAATTTGAGCACTTTTGAAAAATGTCATAAAAAAATGAATAAAAGTAAAATATTCGAAAAATTCTTTCTATACGATTTCAAAAAAATGAATAATCAGATTTCATTAATTAAAAAAAAAGATCGCTTAAATATATTCGAGTGACGAAAAGATGCATAAGATTATAACTTTTCCAATTTAGTACACGAGCAGTAGGGATTTAATTGACAGCGAGGAATTTGCAAATTGATCTTACTCGTGGTTTCTCGAGTGGATAATTTAAATATCTTCGAACGATACTTTTGAAATGCTACTACGCTCCATACAGCTTTGAAAGGACGTCCGGATCGATCTAGAACCCAAACTCGCATGGAAGTTGATCCGGATGTCTGTTAGAACGCCGCGGTGGACCAAGACTTCGAGAAAGTTCAGGTTGATGAAGTGGAGCTTGGATAGGTTGAGGTCAAGCAGTGAACGGGTGTAGAAGGTTCATTGCGGGATAATTTTCTAGCTCACGAACACACTACGAACATTAATTATGTCTGTCCAACATTAATGTACTGCTGGTTAAATTTCCTCTAATGGCAAAACTTTTCCTGGTTACAATAGTCAAATGGACAAGTACCCCGATTTCGAGGGTATCTGATGCACGAATGATGGACTTTTTAAATATCGATTAAGGAGGTTCGATCGTTTCTCATGCGTTCGATAAATTCCAAGTTTAATTGTTGAAAATTCGTACGAATGCTCTTAACAATCGTACTCAACTGTGGGTCAAATTTGAGGAAGTTGACCGTTTAGAAATCGAGTTATTAGTTGTAAAATATCGTCTTTTTTCGTCATTTCCCATAAGACCTCATGTTAAAGTCGCGATGTTAAACACTGAATATCTCGATTAGCAGACGGTGAAACCTTCTCAAATTTTTAACACATTATAATACGACGCTCGAGAAGATTCGGACAAAATTTCAAAAAATCATCCTGGAAAAATTGTATTTGATCATTTTGCCGTTACTTTGTATAAACCATTGTGATTATGGCGATAGAACCTCGTTGAATGGATTAAATAGAAAAGATGCATTGCAAAAAATTCGATAAATTGCGAGAATAAATTTCGATTTGGTTCGATCTTGGAAACTTTTTTGATTTTCCATCCCATACGCGTATAATCGCGGTCAATATAGAAGTCTTGCAGCTCATAGTAGCTCGAAGTCTTCGTAGATTACTCTAAGCGTGTGATAGGTTCGTGTGTGAGTGCGGGTGGGTATGTGTATAGAGGGCGGTGGTCGCGGCGGCGCTTTACGAGGATATCTATCCACGTGGATCGTGAATGGTGGGGTTTGGAGCGAAAGAGGAAGAGAGAGAGAGAGAGAGAGGGAAGAGAGGGAGAGAGATGAGGAGTGGATTGGCCTTGGCGGGTGGTGGTCAGATTGTAAGAGCTACGACGACGTTTCTAGTATATGCCATGCTTGTTTTGTGCCGGCTCGATCGTCGTCTTTTGGCTTTAACCATGGCGTAGTTACTTTAGCTCGGGGTCGTTGTCGTCCTTTCTCGTGGATCTGATCGTCTATGTAGAGATGGTCAAAGACTCAAACATGTAGGCATATGAGTATAAACGTATAAGGAAGAGGGTTATGAGGGTGGGGATAAAAGCGACGCCGATACACACGCGTTGTTGGCGGCTCAATGACGCCGTAGTATGAAGCGTTGCCGTAGCGGCTGCGTTGTCTACCGGCGCCCGCCAGATGTCTCCCAGACTCAGGACACACGACCGAAGAAACGCAGGCGCAAAAGAGCTTCGGAGAAAGATAAAGAGAGGAAAAATAGAGGGAGAGAGTTGAAGGAGGAGATGAATAGAGAAAAGATCCGCGAGGCCCAATGACGTCACACATTTTCCAAATTGCGCGGGCGAACGAGCTCGTCGAAGTTGATCCAACGATATGAGCAATTCAATGTGGAATAACAACATTGCTTCTTGTCTATTTTTTTATTCCGGGGTTACTTCAGATTTCGGAATTTTTCTCCCAATTATAAATTGACGCATTTAATTATCAAAAAATGTTCAATATTCAAAAATTCGCTCAAATAGATGTGAACATCTTGAAAAAGCGAACACAGGAAATACGCGGTATGGCAGCCACAAAAAAAACCTGCCAAATTAGTTACCCCTCCGCGACAGAATGACAGTTGAGAATGATCAAAATGTTCAACGAATTGTTGAAGAAGCTATGAATTTCATTGTTGATCGCGTCAACGTAAACCCATTTTCATTTGCTGTTGTTTTGTTATGTGTTTGAATAAAAAGCTGGGAGAAAGGGGGAAAGTGATGGGGAGGCAGAGGGGGGGGGGGTGCCTCGGCGCCGGGCGTCTCGATTCATCCGCGACGAGAGGAGCCACACGAGGGGTTGCGATCGGAGGTGGGGGTAACACGAGTATTCCGAGGCTGAGAAAGCTAAACGGATGAAATAGGAAAGAGAATGATGGAGATAAATATATAGTGAATGGAGGGGAAAAGGCGTTGGTGGGGAAGAGATCATGAGCGCGCGCACCCGCGCGCCTCCACGCGATCAACCTTCCTTCCTAGTTGTACGTAGGCTAATATATATATATATATGTTTGTTCACATAGGCATCGGTTTACATACCCCATTTATGTGTTCGTGTAAAGCACATGTAGATGAAATATATATATATATATACAGATATGCATAAAGGGTGACAAGATTGGGTGGGGATCGTGACCAAATTCGCGATGTTTGTTGTAACAAGAGTGGGGGCAAAGCTGGGCGCGGCCTATCGCTCTGGATACTCCGTACCGGCGTACACGATTATAAAAATAATATCAGTGTACCGCGCTTTCTCGCATAGATATCCCGGGGCCCACGAATTTCGCCACGGCGCGACGCGCAATAAATATACACACATATTTATATATATATCTACATATATGTATAAATAAATATACAGATTTATATATATATATATATAAATATACGTATATAGATGTATTAAAAGTATTTATAAAGCATACTTCAGTGTGGCCAGTCTTCTTCACATTGTTATCACTATTCCTATCAATTTATGTTTATTTCTTTTATAAATGTTATTATGATAATTATCAAATAATTATCAAAGCACACGTTGTCCGTGTCTGATTAATCGGTACGCAGCGTGAGACACAGCGTTCTCTTTATTTTGTCTCGCTCGGCGAAACGCAATATCGGGGTAAACGACGAGAGAAAACTGCGAAATTTGAATTCTGCATCGTTTTAGTCTTCGTCACAGGAACGAAACATTATAAGAATATGAAAATACGAAACTGAGAAAAAATTAAAGCGGAAAAACTAGTTCAGAAGAGGTGAAGCTAGTACGAAGGGCTCATCGCCGTTTCAGCGTGCTCGCACGACGCTCGTACATCACACACTGATAAGGACAACCGCACGTGTGCCTACCATATCGCGACGTCATCTCGACCCGCCTCACTGAAACTACCGCGAAAAACGAGAAAAAAAATTGTTTTTATTTTCCTCTTGCTTCGTTGCTGTTTACTTCAAATTGAAGAGACGCTCATAAACATTTGGAAAAGTATTTCGTAATCGTGGCAGACGACGTCACGTTTCGTACAAGTCTCGGCTACTGCTTTCAAAATTTTCTCGATTCACCCTCCTGCCGGAAGCTATTCTTCGTGGAAAGGAAAAGGACGATAACGAGACCCCGTTGGTGCAGTTTTCTCGTACATGGTGCGTGATCGTTGAGACTAGTTGACGCCGAAAAAATCGCGAAACATTTGTGAAATTAGTTCCATGACGAAAAATATACTTTTCATACAAAACGGGTTGAAAAAATCCTGATCAAAAGTTATTTCAGAGAAGAGAATACATCACGTTTTTAACGCACCTGTATATCGTTCAGGGTCATTTTTCCTATCGCCAGAATCATACACAATCCCCTCCTAATCCCTCCTCCCAAATTCAAACCACGTGTCAATCCTGTTTGCCCGCGATTTTTCGGCACTATAAACCGCGGATTCCCGCGAAGTGATCGTAACGCACACTGTGAAAGAGCCAGGAAACGTGAAATACCATTTTAACATAGAAACGCTCACACATACACAGACGGAAAGACGAGTGTGTCTATCCGCAGCCCGGGGACTCATCTAGCCGAAAACGGCCGAAAAAAACGAAAGAGAGAAAACGATCTATCTCTTTCTCGCTCTTCTCGCCGAGGCCTTCCGCCCGGCTCGTCTAACCTCGGCACTTTAGTCGACCGTCAACCCAGCAGCCTCATAGTCGCGCTCCGTGTGGCTCGCACCATCTAAACTTAAACCACCACCGTTCATCATCATCAACAACAATAACAAATCCCCTTTTTACCGGCACTAATTATTTTAAAAGCAACCTCCATCAAGGGTGTTTACCGCTGGCAGAATTAATACTTTTTTCAATTCGCCATTCCTCTCTTCAAGACGTTCTAATCCGTCCAGTGCTCGCCGATCGCGTATTTATATATATATTTTCACATATATATATATATCTATATAAATACCAGATACACGCGAGAAGCATTCGATGAAATACTGTTCACTCATTTAACTATTTTCGGTGGAATTCGGTGAAGATAACTAAAAACAGTGACACGAATAACAATTAACGGTGAATATAAATAAAATCTTCGTCATCAACATCATCGTCGTTTTGACTGGATTATTTTTAAAAATATTAAAAAATAGTGGTGTTACAGTGAAAAAGTTTGATTCCATACACACGTGAATTTTCGATCAGATCACTATAAGATATTGATCCTTCTGAAAATCAGCACCAAGCTCCTAAAATTTTCATCCGTATCATTGAACTTGAGGGTGGTGAAGATTTTTGAAATTTGTAAAGCCCGCTGAACGAGTCAGCGCCCTCTCGCACGTTACACGGAATACTTCGTTTCTTCGCACCTCCACTTAAATCGTCCGTGACCGTGAAATTCTTGCGAGCTAGGAATTTACATTATTTACCACAATAACACAACGTGGTCCATTGGACCAAACGAAAAGTTTGGAAGCTCAGGTATATTCGAGTGGATACCTGAGAGGAAAAATTTGGAAAGGTCTTCGAGACTAGAGGAGAGGGTTTCAACCGAAATTTGAGGGGAAGGGACAACGAAGAAGGAAAATATAGAGAAAGGAAGATAGGAAAAGAGGACTGTTAACCGATCACTTTCGTTACTGTCGCTGAACTAAGAAGAGTCGTGCGTTGAGTCTATTTTTCATCGATATATACGTCGATGCAAAGAAAATATAACAAAAGTGTGCTAATTTTTTTGGGCATTACCGCGTAGTGGAGTTCTGTTTAAATTTTTTTTTTTTTAACTATTCTTATTTTTTTCATATATTTACTCAAATTTATTCGGTAATTAAACGTTTAATCGATAACGTAGTATCGATATTTGGAGAATTGTTTGTACGGTCCTCGCGCCATTTCGACGCTTTTTCTCAATAAATATCTCTCTATTATTCTCTCTTCCTCTCCCCGCTACACGAGCAACGGGAGAGCGATACTTCGAGAGATATTGTAATCCAGTGTGTGCCAGTGTTTAAGTCTACCTCAGTCGTTTAGCAGAAGCTAACGTGAAATTAAGCTCCTTCAAGAACAAAAAACCGGAGGATTATATTTAGAAGAGAGATATTTCTAGATATATAAACACATATTGATATACAAATACACACCCGTCAAATATTATATTATATATACATACGAGGAAGCACACATATATATAAATTATATAAATAATATTTATTGAATATAAATATAATATAAAAAAAAGTGTGTGAAACGTGCCGTAATTATTCGGTGTATATAAAAAGCAAAGCGCCAGTGTCGTCTTAATTGTTTTTTTTTTTTACTCTACGACTCCGTTCGTAAGTTCGTCAGTGAGTTCTGTGAGCATATTTAAAGAAATAAGAAAAATGTCACTGGATAAATTCAGCGAGGGTGGCATGCTGCAGAAGGAGATGGAACGCCTGGATATCGAGGATAAGAACGGCGATGGTCAAAGGTAAATTGAAATTGAAATATCGATAAATCTCCGTAGATGCTTCGTTAGATTCGCCAATCATCCATACGATGGTCCAATCGATCGTTGACTTTTTCCCGCCGAAATATCCTCGAGTGGCCCCAATACTCGATTAACTTACCACACACTAACGCTTCCGTTACACACGATTCTTCTCAACTGATCGCTATCGTATTTGGTCCGAAATGGTATTTACTCCGAAACGAAGATATCGCCGTTTCGTTATTTCTGCCTGGGCCGATTATGATGGAATTCACGAGCCACCTCAAAACTGACTTAAAAAAAAATCATCCTTACTTGAAAGTTTGAAATCTACAAATGAATTATTAATCAATCGTTCAATTCACATTTCTTACGCATTTTTTTCCTCAATTTTTACTCAAATATACTTTCTCTCAAGTCGTTATTCTTGCAGGCATGAAAAATATGCTTTTGAATTGAATTTGTGTTTTTATTAAAACAAATTTTGTGGATTATGAAACGACTTTCAATTGAATTTCGTTTCTGTTAAATGTCGTTCTTCAAAGTGGCTCCAATCTTGGTTCCAATCATTTTTCATCTCGTGCTTATTCGAACAACGGTATTTTTTTTTTTCGTGTGTACTTATACAGATATTTTTTCATGCTTAACCCATAGCGCACATCGATGTCGTTGGACTTGAGCAAATATTTATCGAAATATGGGTATTTCGTCATGTGCTCAACGAAAGTGATTTCTTGTTTTCTGCGTTCATCGCAAAACAAATGTCTGATAATCGCTTCGAGCTGAAGTAAATTCACCACAAACACAAATACATTTCGAATGAATTCGAAATCACAAAGCATTCCACACAATTTTGAACACTCACGTTTTTTCATTCGTCAGAATTATTCGAAACGTTGATATTTTTTGAAAGAGTAGTTCGAGTGTTATTCTTTGTGTGAAAATACACCATTAAATAATGTTCCTGACTCTAAATCAAATCCTCAGTTGCTTTGCTTCAAACTAATTTAGCTAATTGTCATTGAGTTCAGAAATATCGAATCCCCACAATCCGGGCACGTTGTGAATCTTGTGAAATAGTATGACACGGAGATTATAGATAAGATTTATTTCAAGGGAAACTGAATTTGATGGATCGAAAAGATATCTGCCCGACTATAGAGAGTTATCGCTATTATTTTGTCAATTTTTTTTTTTACGAATCGATAGAAAAAATATCGTTCGAAGGAGCCCTCGACGATCAATCGAAGTAAACAAATTCCGGGTTTTCTTTTTCCAATCACAATCCTGAAAAAATGCTCATTCGGTTAAGAAAGACAATTAATTCAATCGTTGTTTCATGAAGTTTATAGACAAAATACTCCATTTTTTTTCCTCGTTGCTTCGTATCTCAATCGAGCAAAATTTGATTACACTAGTTCGTACGATTCGCTTTATCAATCCAAAACACTTGCATTATATCGAACAACATACAAATGTGATTCGACTCACGAGTCGGAAGTGTGGAAATCCAAGGACAAGGTTAATCCTATGGATATCCCGCGCGACTTTAGACTACGACGAATTCAAGATTCAGTGAATTTGATTCTGTCCTCCTCGATAAGGAAATATTCGCGTCACGATTTATAAACCTCACGAATTGTTTACAATTCAATTATTTGAGCATTGTGTGCACGGAAATTGGCCAAGTTTCCCTCATTTTTTTAGTCTAAATTCATCCATCGACTGATCATAAAACGCAGTTTTATTTCATTTTTCCTCTGATTTTCTGATCCAGCGTGTGATTTGTGCGGAAATTATGTTGCGGAAGCAATTTTGAATTTTTCCATCGTCGACTATTCTCTCGGCGATAGAGTATTTTTCGAATCCATGTTAAAAAAGGAATTTTAACGTTATGAATCCTTGTGTGAATTTTTTTATTTGGATGGAATGTGTTAGATCGCTTACTAGAGATAAGAATTCGAGTCAGAAAAAGGAATTTCTAAGCAAACAAGCAGGTGTAAAACGGTTCGATGAAAAGAAATCAATTCGATATTTTCGAACGTTTGATCCGATTTTTGGTGTCCAAATTTTTCGTTTTTTCAATCATTAAGCGTTGACATTATGCGAATTTATCAGCGAATTGTTAAAATCTTTTTATCGCACGGAATCTCAGCACAAGCTAAAAAAAAATTTTCATTTTAAGAACAAATCATATACGAATAAGAAAGCTGACGAGATATGAGAAGAAAAAAAAAAGTAGCGCTGTTTAAGCATTATGGCAACTTTTCGCTCCTGGCGTTCCCGCGTTCACTCGACGTGCACCGGAAGTCCCAAACAGTAAACCACACGGTCACAAATGCAGCTTTTCTCCATTTTTTATTTCGATTTCTTGTTTTGTATTATTAATTCTTGGCGTTTCTTCGAAACAACTAAAGTCTGGGCTTCAGAACACGAGAGTGTCAGACAAACCAGAGTGCTGCCACGTGTGCAAATGTACATCTTCGAATTTTTCTGAATGAGAAGTCGAAGAAAACACGTACGTCAACGTTTCGCGTATAATTTTTTTCGATGACGCAGCGAAAAAAATACTCTTCAAATTCCTCGAAATATTTAGTAAACTCAGGTAAAAATTTGATGTTTTTTATAAAAATGATTAGAATATATTATCCATTATTCCATGTTTTATATCTTAATGTTTAAAACAATTAACCCAAGAGATAAATATTGAAAGTGGCAAGACCACCACGTTTAGTTGGTTTATTCGGTCAAAATTAGTTGAATAAGATTTTTCGAAATATCTTCGTTTTTTTTTCGTGATTATCACGACGGCGCCATTTTGTCATCAATGGAAAACTTTTCCAAGCAGCGTCTGGTGTGAGTTTGTCGAGGTCCGGAGGGGTCTTCGTGTGTGGCGCTCGTGTAAATTGGTAGTAAAGTTCGCTTGTGTGACGTTGCTGGCCCGGCTTCCATAATATACTATCGGGTCGAAATGTTTCTCGCTCTATCTCAACTTAAATATCGTACATGTATATACAAACTTACGTCCATGTACGACTGCTTTGGGGCAATCCAACTGTGTCACAGTTCTGCGGGTCTCGAAGAATTCGTGTTGGTTTTGTGTGCGCGTATGTGTGTTAGTTACGGAAGGGCGCGTGCGTAAGTTTTCCCGAGCGCTATAGACTTTTCAAAAAACATAGATAGACCGATTGTCAGGAGAATGTATGTAGGTAAGGAAGTAAGAAAACTTCTTCAACGACTAGTTCACGTGGCTGCTCATTAACGAAACTTTTTCAATATCTTTCGTCTCTCCTTTGGCTTTTGGCGCGCAAAAACCTTACGAAGCCGAATAATGAAACATTGCGCGTGCGCTGGCGACCTCGACGTGCGTATTTGACGTCGATAGATCGAAATGTGGGGAACACACCAATATTTCTATGTATGTACGTAATTATACGTGAAGCCAAGTTCCAAAAAGAATTCATTTGCCAGGTAAAATCATCGCAGTTACGCCCTTTTTCCAGTTTTCTTACGATCTATATTCTTGGAAAGGCGTTGATAACAAAAAAAAAAAAATGTTTGTATAGGGGCTTTGAAAACGTTTGGAAAGATAATCTTTTGTTTTCTTTCTTTCCTTTCAGGAATTTGTCAAGCAAATGTTAACCATTTTTTATTGTCCCATAGTTTTCGATGATATCGATGGATATTCATTCTGAAGATTAATGGAATTATTTCCATTTTCGAAACATTTTTTAATCCATTCGTCCCACCCAACAGTGGAAGAGGTATTTTTCAAGTTTTGTTCTCTTCAAGATTTCTCGTCAAAGCTATCTTAAAATAGTGTTTCAAGGTTAAAAGTTCATGAACTCCGAGAAGTTATTGCTCCGAGGAATGTCGATTACAAGTTGACATTTTTTGGTCGCTTACACCAAATTACAAACATTTTCAACCTCTTTTTATACGCTACACAAAATTTGTGTCTACGGTTTTTTAAATAGTTATCGAAACGTCGTGTTAAAAGTTTTGTGATCATCACTTTTACACGGAAAATGTGGAGTTATCCATCTGAGAAACATTTAATGAGAAAACATTAGTCAACATGTACACTTTTGAGACTCCAGTCACTACAAAACTCAGGTATTTCGATAGCAAGAATTTCTGATCCATCGTTCGATCAAATCTGATGGTTGGGTGTTCGCCAAAAAAATGTATGAAAAAAATCGACCGCTCTATTGAAAGGGAATGATACTTCAAGCCCTTATTACAAGCAAGCGACATTTTTGCTATGAAAACGAGTTGAAAAAAAAAGAAATCGTATGAGAATGAAAATTTCATGAGATTTCCGAGAACCGCGAGCTGGGACGATGACGTAATTCCTCTCGCGTTATCTCCGAAAATTAGCGTTCGACGAAAGTCACGCTCGCGTTTTTTTTTCGGGCTAACCCATCGGCGGCGTGTGCGTGTGTGTATTCGTTTGTGTGTATGTGTCACGTTTTTTTCGTATTTTTTTTTTTCTTTTACTTAGCTCAAGAGTCGGCAGAACATATAATAATCGAGAGTGCCGCCAATGGTTGCTCGCACGTTACCAGTGAGTCATATACTGTGTTTAATACAGTTGGGAATTTGATACAGTCCGATGCGTGTGGCAATTTTCGGTTTAAAAACAAAAGAAGCTTCTTTGTTTTCGAATTTCGAATTTGGGCCGAAATAGCCGAACCTTTTAATGAAAATACCAAAAATTTGTGTCCGTTCCAATCAAACTCGAATCTTATCATTCAGATTCTGTTCTTTTTATTACAAAAAAAATTTTTTTTTGTCATAAATGATTTTTTCTTTGATTTTCTTTGGCTTGCAAGTATCTCTTCTCACTACGTGCATGTATGGTGGCTGAGTGTGCTCAATGCGAAACGGCCGCGTGAACGTTTCCTACTAGGTCTCATGTCGATTGTGCGTTTTGTTTCGTGCGTGGCGCGATCTCGAGGCTGATTTTGGCGTTTCACCCACGCAAAGTCGACAGTGTAGAGATCTGTATATTTCCTCGTTACCATGGACATTTTTTTTGTACACAATTTCGGGATACTAAAGAAAATTAGAAGGCTGGAGAGCCGATTCTGGAACCTTTGAATTTCACACGATTTTTTCTTTCGTAGAGTAATCACAGCATGTTCGGAAAATTCAAGTCAATCAAGAGATATTTCTATAATTCAGATTCCAAATTGGAATATTTCGAATATAATCCATTTATTGGGTTCCACGTATACTTAAACTAACCTAAAAAGTCCTGAATTTGTTTATTGTGCCGAAGAATTGTACAATAATTTTTTTAGATCCCCATTTATTATAAAACTGTAATCAATTCAAAGTTTTCTTTTAAATGCTACACGGAGAAAATCAAAATTGAAAAATTATCGTAACAGCAATAGAAATTGTGTAAAATACTGAATTTTGGACAATTTTGTTGTATAAATTGTACATTTTCATGTAAATATACATTTAGCAGAGTAAAATTCACTGAACTTTTTCTAAATTCCGTGTGGTTGGTCCAAAGAGATCTTCTGTATTCAGGCAAAATGGTCGGAGGCTGCACAGGTAACGTGCAAACAGGACTTAGGGTCGGGGATTTCTCAATTTTAAGAAAGATCTGCTCGTATAGATCTTTCTTCATCCGAATTTACAGGTACGAAAGGTGCTGTCCCAAAACCCAAAGAGAATCGGCAAATTAGTACCAAAAAATAAAGAGATGAGAATGAGAGATGACGAAGAGATACACTCCTCAGCTGTCTTTTGTTCCACTACGTGATTCTCTGTACCTTTTTATCCATCGTCTCTTGACCGCCTTTCTTTTTCGTCGTTGGGTATGTAAGAAACCATACAACTCCAGAGATGCTTCCATGCTCTGGCTTAAACCAATTCCTATAAGAAAGGGACTTTACCGCCCCCGAATCTCAGGTCAACGCTTCATCTTTCGACCAATCACTGTCCGCTATGGATAATACTTTTTCCTCAAGATCCAATCGTCGATATGTATCTGTTCCATATACACGAACGAATAGATAGCCTAGAGTTGTGCTATACATTTGGAACTGAGAGCGAAAACGATTGAACACCCATCGAAAGATGATCGATTTAATAAAAAAAACCCCATCATTACATTTTTAATCTTAAAAGTATATACCTTGAAGAGTTTCGAAAACTAACAGGCCTCCACAAATTCGTTCGAGGTTCTATCGCTGTGATCATAATAATATATGAAGTAACGGCAAAATGATAAAAACGATTTTTCCAAGATAATTATTTCCTTATGGGAATTCACGAAAAGAAACGATATTTTAGAAATAATAACTCGATTTCTAAACGGTCAAACTTTCTCAAATTTGACCCACAGTTTGAGGATTATCGTTAAAAAGATTCATACGAATTTTAAACAATTGAACTTGGAATTTATCGAATGCATGAGAAACGATCGAACCTCCTTAACGGTCCCATGAAATTACCATTCACGTCGCAAGTCGTACATTCACTGAGGAACGAAATTCGCTGATTAAACAATGATGTGTCGAACAGTTTGATAGACATATTTCCATAGCCAGCGATAATTGTTTCAATCAGCAAATCAAGTGATTGTGTCATATTTAAATCTCGTTGCAATAGAGAGAATACTCACAAATATACATTTTTCAGTGTTCGATCGATTAAAAAATGTATGCCTTGCCCTTGGGACTTATTGGGAGATTAAATTATGCTGTCAATAAATAAATGACGTCGGATCCAAACTATAAGCCCGAAGATTTTTGAGTGTTATTATCGCGTTTAAATGGTGCGTTCAAAAAATTATCAAAAAAGTTCAAAACCCCAATGACTGCTGGGATCATTGCAAAGGCGTAAAAATGGCGGCTGCGGTCATCTTTACTGAGGCAGCCATATTGGAATCAGTTTTGCGAATTTCGGGCTATCGAGATCTCCCTTCTTAATTAACCCATTCGATCACCACGAATGGTTTGACACTAATTAATTGGTGGAAGAACATTAGAATATAACAATTAATAACTAAAAATTATAACAACTAATAACTTAAAAATTATAACAAAATGAATTTGTTCTAACAAATGTTTCTAAATAAAAACAATAACAACGATTTTCTATCATTTAATATTTTTTTATTTGATTATAATGAAAAACTCACCTCATTAGTTGGACACGGTTTAAAAATCTTGCATTCATTTCGTATTCGCACGTATAGTTAAGGGAGCGTTGAAGCAAACAAAAATGCTAAGGCTGCAATCGCACGAGAGAAAATGCAACTCTCGATACGATAATGGAAGGATTCTCGGATCTCGTGGATAATCAGTCACTCACTTCGTGTCGTGTTTAGTTGACGGTTGCCTCCTCGTTTCTCTTGAACATGCAAGATCTCTAGTGTCGAATATAGCCAGAGTTTTTCACACTCTTCGACATCATCTTCTGCTCCACTTTATTCCCGAGATTCTGTTTCATCTTCTCAGACTTCTGAGGCCACTCTCTTCGAAGACATCTCATACCCGGGTAAAAGGATAATACTCTTGTCCGGATGGTCATTAGCCTTTTGCTGAAACGTGTGTATGCTCTCTGGCTGGTGATATCGTCGTAGTATATCTTTTCTCTGAAAGAAATTCCTTCGCTTTTACATTTAATATTCGTTCGCGAGTGAATCCGTGTAGACCAACTTTTTGTTTTTTTTTTTTTTTTTTTTTTTTTTTGTAATCGCTCTTGCATATTTCTATTCCATCTTTCCATCTCGAAGTAATCCGATACCTTTTCACCGTTCCAATCAAAATTATGTTTACTTAAGGTCTATCGTTAGGTCGGTTTTTTAAGATTTTGTTAAAAAAATTTCATAAATCTTCTTTAATGTCAAATACACGTGCGTGAAATAAATTTCAGAAGGTTTCTCCAAGCGGAAGTTTAGATATTTATTGGTAAAAATCACAATTTTCGGTAGTCTCTCATAAAAGCTCGTGTTAAAAGTTACATTTTCATCAATAAATATTTTGGCTCCTACATGATAAAGCCTTCTAAAACTTTGCACACATTTTTATGCAACATCAAAGAGGCTACATTTAGTTTTTTAAAAAAACCTAAAGAAAAAAATGTTGACAATTTTTGTACTTATACAGCAAGTACATATTACTTTGGATGACCTCGAATTTGGAGTATGTTGTTCTTTAGTCAATTCACAACAACTTTTCTTTATGAACTTATGCCCGCAAACCATTTCGTACGTAAGAAAAACTGAAAAACAATTTTTCGATATGAATTTCACGATATAAGTACCTTAGGATGTTCAAAAAGTTGCGACACAACCGCTTTTCTTCAAAAATACGGACACAGAAAAGTTTGGGATGAAAAGTCAATGTTTTAACACACTCTATCAAATATCTCGTAACCTCTGTCCGACAATTACTGTTGCTATTGAGAGCAATATAGAGAGCAACTTTGGAACTGCAATTGGGAATTGTATTTTTTGAGTAAATTGTTTAATTGCACATCTCAAAGCAGAAATAAATTCAATTCTCGAGATGTTTTCTTTTTCATAATAACATTCGATATCAGCAGGTTTCTTGTAAGTGGATATAGTTATGGAAACTAGGTTTAAAAAGATAATCATGACGGGACTTAATCACTAATTTATTACATACGGAGATAGACTTGAACGTATCGATACTTTGGAACAATAACAAATGAAAGTGACGTCAGTGCTATATCGCCCACTTTTACCTTCACAAAGTATTGATCACTTTTCGTTGCTCGGCTGTATCCTGAAACGTGAAGGAGACGGTAAATGGGAGAAAGATAGGGGCAGAAGTGGGGCAAAGAAACGACAGAATTTCTCCTCCCGGGAACTTCTTTTCACCCCGCTGCGTGGGTGTGAATATATTATTGGATGTTGAAAAAGATAAGGACGTATCACACAAAGTTTGGCATATTAAACTGTGTCCAACGAGTCTTTTTGTTTATTGAAATCCTATGGGGGAAGTAGAGCAGTTTATGAACAAAACACTCGTGTAGATAAAAGTAAGGGGTCGCGCGTGTAAGAGTGCAGAAAAACAGGAAATATAGTAGGAAGAAAGTTGGAGACTACGTGAGTGCAAAATTCCTCGTTGGCCTGCGCGAGTAGATTAGCGTGTGTCTTCTCTTTTATTGTTCCCTTATTCGCAAATCTGTAGCTTGCTGGGGATGCAAAACTTTGAACAAACTGATCCTCGATTGAATTTCTAGTAATACTTATTTATTTATGTCGAACCCAATAGATCGAATGATTAAAATCTTGATAGTGTTTGAATATTTAGCGTTTCTCCAAAAATTACCAATACTTTGCATCTTTTTTTCTGTAAAAAAAGAAATCTTTCCAATCCGGAAGTTTAAAAAAAACATTTATTTGAATAGATTCGTTAATTAAGAAACTGAGGCCAATATAAATACACTCGACGTGTATGAGCAGTGATAAATGATAACAATCACAGAGATTCGATTAACCCGGCAGTTGTTATCCCACTTAAACTACAATATGTTTATTTATAAACAAATTTAAATTTACGTGAACTTGTCACTTCTGATAAATGATTTTTAAATAAAAACGATTTTTCTTTCCAAAAACTCTCAGTAATTACCAGAAAATCAATAAATAATGAAAGTAAGAAAAAACTCTATAAAATTGATCATGCATTGATGAAAAATTGAAGTAATTCAAGTTTGTTTGTAATCCATATACGAAATTATTATGACGTTTCGCTTCTGTTAACGATCTTCACGTCGTTTTCATCCTTGGTTCCCTGGACCGTTGTCGCTATTGTGTTCCCTCGTCGTTTTTATAATAAATGCTCGTCCAGCGAAACAAGCCGTGAAAAGAGAGAGGCAACGAGAGGAGAAGAAAGAATGAAAGAAATACGCGCCATCATCGTGGGCTCGCGAGAGTGCGCGAGCGCGGGCGCGCAATCCATTGGTTCCAGCAAGAGAGATGAGGAAACTTGGATAGATAGTGCGAGGAGAAGAGGAGGGCGAGAGCAATGTGACGCGGGAGGAACGTTGCGGAGCCAAGGACGTAAATCGGCGTCGCGGTCGATCGCGCCGAGCCCTCATAGCAAACGGTTGAGACCGAGACTCTTAATTTCGCATCGCCATAAATAATTTGACCGCAGACCCATGGATTTCCTGGAAGCTGCGTACCCTTCTCACTCTTTCTCTCTCTTCCTCCATCGTTTCTCATTCACTCTTGCTCACTCTTTTACTCATTGACTCTCTCACTTTACCGCACGCTCTGCATCTATCTTTTGTTTCTCTTTTTACACGCGCTCATGTATTTATATATGAAACAATTGTATGTGTGTGCTTCC
Organism: Campoletis sonorensis; assembly: GCA_013761285.1. Taxonomy (NCBI): domain Eukaryota; kingdom Metazoa; phylum Arthropoda; class Insecta; order Hymenoptera; family Ichneumonidae; genus Campoletis; species Campoletis sonorensis. The sequence continues at coordinate 846,130 of JACEOJ010000133.1, forward strand.
CGAAAAGAGAACGATACATATACACATGCAGAAACTTTGCGTTTCTTTTTCAATTCTATTTGTAAATTTCCCCTTCCTTTTTTGTGTTTTTTTTTTTTTTTTTTACTATTCCCTATACATGTCCCTCTGAGCAGCTATTATCTGAAAGAGCTAGCTCACAGACCCAACACTTAAGGCTTTCTTATGTCCTTGGCTGAGTAGCTAGCAAGCCTCAAAATACATCTATTCATACCTTTGAATCATCATGGCATTTCAAAAACTTTACCCTATTCAATTCTTCAAAAAAAAAATGTCATTAACGAATTCTCTATAAAAACTTGATTCTTACAAACAACGATTTACTATCGTTATTGGTTCTTAATTGTTCTTCGAATAAGAATGTCAACAGAACAGCCAGAAACAGCTTGACAAACATTTCTATTGTTTTTGCCAATACTTTGACTTCGATGCTTCGGTTATCGTCAAATCAGGATTCATTCTTAGACCTGGGTCTCAAACTATTCCAAAATCAATTGTCTGATTGTATGATTTCTCGATGACACTGAGCTGTCTGTAGATCCAATTTTTTTGTCTTGACTTTGAGTTGAATTCACATTCGTTTTATTTGAGTCCGGACATTTCACTGAGCAAGAAATTTAAAAAATAAATGTAAAGAACTGTTTTACTTATCTTTCCAGAGTTATTTTTTTCCATTGATTTATTATCATTAGCAGCATATCTTCTCACCATTAATTGATCTTGGGTCATGACGGGTCGATTGACCCGGACAAAGTTAATAATTTAAATTGCCAAGCTCACTTTTAACCAACGGAAGACGTACTCGAGTCACGTACACACAATTGTCAATATTTAAATACGTTCCTGCAATTACTTGCAGGAAAATTGATGTCACGCTGATCCTGCAGATATGATTTAGAAGATAACAGCAGGGTCGCTATGAAAAGTATTCCATGGTTGGTTCACTGATCGATATGTGTCGCTGACTATCCGATGGAATTCCAGCTACTCTGACGCACGAAATTTTGACAATATTCGTCCATCGAGTATTTTCGAATGACCCGAAGTTATCTCTACACTTCTAATAATTACAAGCGAACTCCAAATCTGGACTCTGAACCAGTTTATCGAATGAACAGTTTCGTGATTTCATAAAATATCTGTATGCCCATTTCTGGGTCATTGGGATCTATTTGAAGGATCATGATGTCGTAAAATTGGGAGGTAGCCTGTGTTTCAGTTCCTTGATTCAATGATTTTCGAAGTCGGTTCTTAATTCATCCAACCTGACGATGATGTGAAAATAATACTTCGTTTAAGCCTTCAAAGTAATAATGTTATAAGTCGGTTCTGCTTTGGCTACAACCCAAATCATTGAACCGATGTCAGGGACGAATGGGCGAGACAGATAATCTTTGTAGTAAAAAAAGTAATATTTTCTCTCGACAAATCGCTTCACTAAGACTTGGTTTGTGTTCCTATACGAATATAAACAATGTACATACATTAATACTCATATATTGAGGCATCATTGTAACTCCTTTTTCTATACGTAGGTCAAGGTAATAAAAAAAATCTTTTTTATTTTTTGTTCCAGGTAAAGACATCAGACGTGATCAATCATTCTTGAGATGCAGACAGATTTATAAAAGAGTTCGATTAGTACTATTTTAATGATCGGCTACAAACTGCCTAGGCTATAACATGCTGGATTGGTGAGTCGTTAGCAGAAAATATCAGCTCCAGGTGTATCTTCGTTTCTTTTGAAATCATCAAATTTTCGTCTGTCATGCTCAGGCCTAATATTATCTTTAGTACAATGTATGTAATTGGCGTATTTTGCTTGCCTCACAAATCACGAGAATTCAAATAGCTGACAATGAGCTCCTGACCATAAGTCGATTGAAAATCACGTAATATAAGAAAAATTCGATATTTGACTGACCGAGCTCGTTAGCATCGATTTTCACAAGTTTCTTTTTACAAAATCCACTTGGAAATAAATGCAGAATATTGGAGGCAAAAAAAATGGATAAAAAAAAAAATTAAATAGAAAAAAGTGGCTGGAACAGTCCAATAAGGACTTTCGAAAGAAATTTAACATTCGCAGCCCTGGTCAAGGACTCTCTTCGCTTCCCACCTGTCAGACCATCGCGGCCTGGCTTTGAGGCCGACATTTTGGGTTCACTACCGTTATAGACTAGGTCTCGATCGAAGTTTTATTAACTGATTGCCACCTTACGTTAATTTGTTTGAAAAGATTCTCTTATATTTATCGCATCTTTTGGTCCAGCGTTAATTACTGTTTGATGGAACTCGCTGCTTTGGTATCTAGTCCAAAAAATTCTCTTCCATTCCACGCTTCTGAACAAATTCTGCCACAAGGCACGTGAAGAAAATACTGTAAGTCAATAACGAAATTAACTGTGTACAGCTAATTCTACTTATCGATTAGTTTCAAGTTTTCGATTGTAGGCTCGAGTACCACTTGTACTCTTTGAGGAATAAGAGGCAGACTTGAGGGTTGGGTGGGGGCAACAAAAAAAAGAAAAGATGAACGTTACTCCAATTATTCGAAATACTTGAACGACAAACGTGACTGTGCTATACGTACTCGGCCTTGTAGACACAGTGTCCTCGATCTCTTGAACCCACTCGTTGTGCTGAATGTAAATACGAAGAGCACGTAAAATTTGTGAATTCCGAGGCAAGTTGCAGTCACAACTGCCTCCATATTGTGATGCTTTTTTTCGAGATCGAAAAGCTGCTAAAGCGAGCCCTTGAACTTACCCTGTGAATTGCCCTTGCACAAGGTTCCTAATGCTTCTGGTTGGCCTTGAAATATCTCCGTCGTTTCACCCTCGCTTTTCCCCATCTCAGCGCTCGTCCGGCCTTCAACTTGCTATGGCAGTGTACAACTCTCGTCACTTTCTCCTTCACTGAGGTGCAGAGGGGTAGAGAGCACTCCCAAGTGTACAAAAGGCGGGTTTACGCATTGGGAGGAATGAGGGAGTTGTTAGAGAGAGAAAGTAAAAATTGAGGTAAAAAGGTTGCGCGAGATGGCCTGTGCCGAAAGGGTTGAAAAAAAATGGACGCTCTACCAACAGAGCAGACGACCCCTCGGTGAGTTTTTACAGTGGAAAATATCGCTGTGCACATGCATTGCTAGCTAACTACGAATAACAGGTTGTACCAAAATAAGCGATTGTCTAATTACGAAAAATACAAATTCAGCTCCTCGTCTGCCCAACTAACCAGAATAAATGTAAAATCTTGTTTTGAAAATGGACTCAATTTAGAAAAATCAATATTCCTGAATCCGAACTAAACGTAATTGAACTACATTGGTCTAATTTTTCCCAATTCTTGCATTATTGAAAGCAGGACTAAATTACACAAGATATTCGGAATCGATATGAAAAATTTCCAGCTTAACGAGCAATGAAAAATGAATTTTGGTACATCCAGTACAGCAGCGTAATATGAAGGTGAAAGAAATATACGAGACCGTAAAAGAAAAAGAGCGATGACGAAGGGAGAGAAAACAAGCCTGGAAAAAGCAAGGACGGAGGAGAGAGGGAGGGAGGGAGGGACGCAGACTAGGTTGGGTTACAGCCAGAAAGGTTGGGAAGGGGATTCCAATGAAATGAGGGGGTGTAAAGGGATGGAAAAGTCAGGACGCCGTAGTACACACATACCAAAAGGAACGATCGACGGAGGTGAGGCCAACAGAGTTGCCGGCGGGATGAAAGTCACCGTTGAGGGTGGAATTGGGTGCTTGAGGGCCGTACAAACCCTGGCAGAGGGTATATAAGTAAGTGGGAGCAAAAGACGAGGGGAATGGGAACGAGAGGGGAATCACGTGCTCCTGGGGGGTCGTTCATCCTCGGGTCAAGGTTACCTTACCTTCTACCCTCTGGCGCTGTTACTCTTGCTCTGGCAATATACTCATTCTGAGGTACACTACCTTTACAACTAAATTTATGATCAATGGACACACCTAAAAATTTAACTCACTTTCATTTCTGTAAACTCATCAACGATGCAACTTGGCCCACAATCGTTCCCAAACGGCAATGCTCAAACGTGCTTTTCCAAATTACTTGTCAAACATTGTCGTAAAAAATGAAAACGGGTCTAACGCTGCGTGATCTTTGAAGATGAACAGCCAAGCCAGTAAGAGTTTTTTCCGTTTTCAATGACTTCGAGCCGGAACAAGAACTTGAATGAACGTTCGGAAATAGCGAAAGACGTTGACCAGATTCTTTATTGTATATTTATTCAACTTTTATTAAAATTTCTAGATGGTTTTCAAGTGTGTCAATGATTATACGTTAAAACATCAATAGTTTCATCATTAATTTGGCTCAGCAGCGTCAAACCTCTTTTCTCATATCCAAAATATCGTTCACCGAACAATACGCTTTATTCGCAGATACATTTAGACTCGCAACTTTGCCTAAATGTATAGATATAAAGTGGGAAAGAGAGAACTTGGTCGGCAAAAGCTCTAACACTGAAATTACTATCGATTGGAGTCTTCTCCATCCATATTCTTCGATATCTTTAGCCTCGTATCTATAATAATATATACGAAATAAGTATCATCCTATGATTGTATAGCCACGAGCGAACGATGACTCCGCACGATGGAACGTCGACATTTCCGGTTTAACTATACCTGTCGGTCATTCTACATAACTTGGTTCTTCGTACCACGTGATCGATTTTGACGAGTTTACGGACATATATTTCATGTAACTTTGGACGTTATAAGAGTTTACATACTTTTCCATCATCGCCGCGAGAGTTTTACCCAAAACTCAAATACCTTCTTTCTCAAATTCGGATATTTCCAAAAAAACAGATCTTTGTGCACGATTAAGTCAAAATACATTTGATTTCACTAAAAGAAAAACTAACTGAAACGCCATTTTTCCCAGTTGAATATTTCGATTTGAAAATTCATGAACAAACAAATTCTAGATGCTTCCAGTGGCAATAAAAACAGGGAGGCACAGAATGTTTAACTAAATATATTGACGATCGAGCTTGGAAAAACGTAATGAGCAGACAATTTTCCGTAACTGGGGTGATTTTCAATTCTATGCTGAAGATTATTTTCCGTTCTTCAGTTATTATAACATTTTTGACCCAAGGCTTCTTTTTGCCCATTACAAAACAAAGATGCGATGATCAACCCACTGCTCGTAATTCTTTGTTCGAGAATCTCAGTAGCCATCTCAAAATATAAATTAGTCGAATTTTATGTCTCCCTCTAATACCGAAAGTGAAAAACAATTGGACGTCCGGACGAAATTTTTTAGAACCGCCATTCAGAACGTCAGCACAAATTCGCTTTGTCATATTTCCATTCACAATATAATTATCCAACATTTCCTCTAGACAATTATCATTTTTCTGACAACTATATTGCAAAGTGCACAGAGACAAAGACGCTTACACACATACACACTTAATCATAAATGTGAATGAAAATAATGAGCTTAGTGAAATGGTTTCTACCTTCGATCCAACTATTCCGCCGTATTTGTGCTGGCAAATTGAATTTTCGATGAATTTTACTCGAAAAGCCACCGGTATATATACGTCCATGAAGTCACAACAGAATGACGCATCCAAAGTTTCTACAAACGAGGGAGAAATATGAAAGGGTTGCGTGTCAAGGCGCTTAAATTAGTGGAAGTAAAATTACATTCATTTAAAATACACAAGAATTAACAGATGTATATCCCCATCAAAATTGTTTGTTTTAATGAAATTTCTTAAGAGAAATTTTCATTTTCATTTTCAAGAGAAAGATTCATTTTTTTTTCTTTTCATATCGAACTTTTCATCTGGAAAATTCAATTACTTGTGGCTCAAGTCTCACCATATCTCTGCATTGCTATATGTTATGCTTTTCTTCAGTTTATTTGTATTATTATTCGTAAATACTCGATGATCTAACAAGACAACGAGTGGTATGCTTATGAAGGAGACCCTACAGTCATAACAGGGGGTTCGATTTACTCTTCAAAGTGTCGCGTAGCATTCCCTCGACCACCCACCACGAAATATATCACGTCGTTAAAACGTTGTACACGCAGAGAATAAAGCACTAAATCGACTGATACTGATGGCAAAAAATTCGATTTACAAATTATTCTTCCTTCAACGAACAAATCGAGAATAACTAATTATTGTTATACAAAATAAGTGGTAAAAATTATTTGAAAAAGTGTCCGCTGTATTTGACGCACTTTTAAGAACGGCAATTTTTTTTTCATCCAAATGACTAATCAACTGAAAATTGACTGGAAAAGACAACAAATTGGTTTTTTTCTTCTTTTCGATTCAACATCTTGTACTCAATGATTTCTTTGTCAATTCCAATTATTTTTGGCATATTTTTTTCAGCTGGGTCTGAAATGGGTTGTGGGTGATTTGACGTGCAATGTCCCTTATATTTATTTATATTTCAGTGCACATTTGTGAGCCCGGCAATTTTTCAGCGTTGTTCATAACCCTAATGTCTTATGTCAGTGTACTATAGCAACCAAATTTGCATTTCACATGCATTATTCGATCTCGGTTTTCCCACTCATTCCAGAAGGGTGTCCCATCCTGCTTCCCGAGTGCATACATCTCGAATGGTACTTGAAATTCTCTTGGTTTATTCCCTGCGTTTATTCTCCACACAGCAAAGAGAATACCACACGAAATGGTGGCTTTCGTGAATTGTCTCGTTTTTGTATTCGCGGGGGTTAGTCTCCCGCACATCCTCGTTCTCACTAGTTTATCTTCATTCAACAATGCTCATGCAAAGGGTGACGCATTCTTAGTATAGCTGCAGCGAATGGCAGTATGAATTTCATCTTTTTTGGAAATTAAGTCTGCGCGACGTGTAGAAATGAATGCAATTGCCAAAATTCAATAAATTCTTTTTTCGAATCTTTAATAATGTGTTGATCAAAAGAATGATAAAATTGTTGATAAAAATCCATAGAATCCATGAAAATGAAAAATTAGCCGAACCTCGAAGTAAAAAATCAGAATTAATGCGTTAATTGAGAAAATCGTCGGTTATCTATTGTTATTAATGAAGAATTATTGAAGTCATTGAACGATGGGAAGAGAAAAGAAATTTAATAAATGGAGAAGCAGGAATAAGAGAAAAAACGGGGAAAAAAAGATGGAGAAAAGGATCAAAGTGCGGGCGCACGCCTCCGCTTATTGCCTTAAATTGCTAATTGGGCTCCAGAAGCAACGGGCTCGCGGTTCTCTTCGTGTATTATGTCGTGAAATGGGTCCTTATTTTTTTCTTCTTTTTTTGGACGAACACGCGTGCGGCGTATTTTAAGGATCTCCCTCTTGAGAGAATATCTTCTAACTCTCTTCCTCTGTGCCTCTTTCTTTATCCATCTTTTTCTACGCACCCCTATTGTCCTCAGTGGCCCTCCTCCGTCGAAAAGGAGCTGAGCATCCGCGAATGTAGGCACGAAGACGAAAAAAGAGTAATCATAGAAACGGGGAAACAAGCATTCAAACATTAACCGCAATCGATATACATATATATTGCAGCCAAAACGATTGGGACTTAAACTGAGATGTATCGGATAACGAAAGAGCAAGAAAGGAGTGAAATTAACGCGAACTCCACTCTCCTTTCGACAAATTTCCTACTATTGTTTTCAACCCCTTAAATTTCATATGAAAGACTTGCCACTTTAATCCCTTTCCGAAGCTGAAAGTCGAACGCTGCTCGAACTTCAACCGACTATTCGAGTAAATTTTATTGACTCTCGAACTCTTGCCCTGTATTTATTTTAATCTTCCAACGAACATGACCAGGTTCGTTTTCGATCTCATGTTATTTTTCACTGTAACATCATCTTTACAGAGAAAAAAAGAAATGAATCCCGTTATCAATCCGAGTTATTGGTTGTAAAATATCGTCTTTTTTCGTGACTTCCCATAAGACCGCATGTTAAAGTTGCGATTTTAAACACTGAATATCTCCATTACCAGACGGTGAAACCTTTTCAAATTTTTTACACATTATAATACGACGCTCAAAAAGATTCACTCAAAATTTCAAAAAAATATCTTGGAAAAATTGTATTTGATCATTTAGCCGTTACTTTGTATATGCTATTATGATTATGGCGATAGAACCTCGTTAATACTTATCAGGAGGAATAATCAACAAGACTTTTTGAGGTTGATTCAAATCCTGGTGTCAATGGAACTATAAGTGGGTCAGATTTTAATTACATCGATTTGGCCTTTTCAACCCATGCTGTGTTTTATCAATTAGAATTATTTGCAGCAGTCATTGCTTGTTATTGAAATATTAATGAAATCGATTTTCCAAATCCCTCGATAAATTATTGTGGAGAAAAGTCACAAATAGCTCTTCCGATACCTTCGAACGATATTCACACAACATTCATCTACATATTTGTATGGAAATATACGGTTCTGACTAACACGTGTATCGTGGATGGCTTTCATTGTCATGATGTGGCAATTGTTTGCACAGCTGTCATACAGAAAGCTGATAATACATAAAAATCTTTAACTTTCTTGCACTCTAGATTCACACACGTTATTGCATATATTTTCTTTTCAATTTTATCGTTAGAATATTAAACCTTACCCCAACACATGCGTACAATCTCACACATTTTTCTCGACTTCCGGTCGATTTTAGTTTCATCTCGCACATTACAATTTAAAATTTTCTCGATAACATATCGGCTCTAAATGATAACGTCACGAACCAGTAGATAATGGTATCGGACTACTTTTCACCCTCTACAACTAAAGCTCGAAATTCCCTTCGTCGGCACACCATCCAATTGTTGTGGAGTTAGAAAAATTATTGAGATGCCTAAGTTTAAATATATTTACGAGAGAAAAAATGTTTATAATTATAATAATTTCTAATAATTTAACAATTTTGCTACGGAGTCTTGAAATAAGTCTAATGCTTCTCCATCAACGGTTCTTTCTAATAAATATTTTTAGCAACAAACATATCATTTTCTGAGGAATACAAATATCTTACATTCAATAACTATCTTAGGCTGATAAATGTTATTTTTGTTTAACACAAAAAACGAATGAAAAGTTATTATTTTTTTCGAATTCATGGTATAAGATTTTTTTCAAACTTTTCTCATTTTGCACGTACGCGGGTTAACCCTTTCGCCATGATTTCGTTCTTTTTGTTGCATCCCTCGCGCTGTACCTTCCCAAACTTCGTTTACTATATGGCGGTTATTTTCGTCTGCCGACGTACGTTTGTGGAGAATGCGGAGCGGTGAAAACTACAAGCGCTGGTTCGAGTATTGATTAATTAGAAAAAAAATCCACTGAGAAGCATGAGGGAGGCTTGAAAAAAAAATTCGGCAGTTCGCGGGAGGGTGTGCGGGGGAGGGGGGCGTATGAGGATGAACGGCTCCATAGCCCAGGCTCTAGCTTTAGGGAGAGAGAAGCGGACGGCTGAACACAATGAAAGTACTTCCTGCGTTGAGTTTCGCGTCGCCGACGTTCTTCTCTTCCTTCTACAGTCCGCGTTTCACCTCCACTACGATACGTAATGCAACACCCGTCCGCGCCAGAAAAAACCATTTTTGTACAAAAAAACGTTTAGCCCCAAAAACAAAGTGTTATTCGTAATGATATTTAAACTGTCCTCGCAATCCTTCGCACGGTGATTCTTTTATACGAATTTTTTATGGTCTTTTTATTTATAAAGTCTTAGGCGATTTGGAATTTATTTGGAATTATTTGGAACATTTTTTCAAAGAAATTCAAAAGTTTTGTTATAACCGATTAGTTCCCTAGTTTCGATCAATCATTAAGAATTGAATTATAATAAACATTTGACTAATTCCGTCTCAATAAACATTCAATCGATTTTTCTGCCCACTATGCATTCGTTTTTTAACGAAAATTACATAATTTAAAAAAAATGATATTCTAGAGATCAAAAAATTTTCTTGAGGAAGAGAAATCAATGATCTGAAACACATCACGGTTGAATCGATCTGTAAAATTGAATAGTAGAATGTTCCCGTCAAAAACCAAGTCAATCTTTTGTGGCATTATTTTCCATGACTTTGAGTGCACTATGTACAGTCATAAAAAATATATATCGTTAGTAAATTTGTACGAGGCTATAGTCTACATACGATTCAATTGGAACAAAGTGCAGCTCCAACGGAATTTAAAGTTGTATAAATAGAGATAAATGGTTTGTTAGCTAAAAAAAAGGGGTCGCAACAAGTAAAAATAGTCAAAATAGGAGTAAATTGCTCTTTTTCATTTACTGACATGTTATCTTATTATTAATAGACGAAAAAGGTCATAGCTTCAAAAGATAGTTATTGTAAAATAGGGTCGATTACACGTTGCTATATTTGTAAGCGTCAGGTTGTGCGGGACCCTCTGAGCAAAAAAGTAATGGTAACTCGAAGTCAGAGGAAAGGTTATTAACACCCGGTGTTTCATTTGTTAGCATATTAACATTATACCATGTCTGCAACCAAAAAAGATGGCAACCCTCCAAAATTGTAGACTTGAGGTAGTTCTATCGTGACATTCATATCGAAAAATTGTTTTTCACTTTTTCTCACATACGAAATGGTTTGCGGGCATAAGTTAATGAAGAATAGTTGTTGTAAGTTGACTAAAGAACAACATACTCCAAATTCAAGGTCAACCAAGGTGATCTGTACTTGCTGTATAATTACAAAAACTGCAACCCTTTTTTTCCTTGAATTTTTTTTGAAAAACCAAATGTAGCTTCTTTGATTTTGCATAAAAATGTATGCAAAGTTTTAGAAGGCTTTACCATGTAGAAGCCAAAATATTTATTGATGAAAATATAACTTTTAACACGAGCTCTTATGAGAGACTACCGAAAATTGTGATTTTTACCAATAAATATTTGAACTTCCGCTCGGTGAAATCTCCTAAAATTTAGTACACACGAGCGTTTGACGTCAAAGAAGATTTATCCCAATTTTTCAACAAAATCTTAAAGAAACGATGATAGAATCATGATAGAAGTACCTCAAACTTAGACGGATTACGCTTTACAGTACTGTAAAAGTTAGCGGTGCCATGGTGCGGGATACACTAGTGCGATCGTGCTGCCGCGAGAACTACACCCGCCCGCGTTTTGACTTTTGCATTCGCATCAGTGTGCTACGGGACGTTAAGCAGTCACGAGGCTTGTTCCACCTTTGCGGGCGTATTATACCGATGGACACAGATAAATAAAAAAAATTATATTTATGTAAATAGAAAAAGATATTCCCACGACATTGGTACGGGTATAAATGTTGAGGATAGTGAATCGTGTAAAAGTTCATCACTTCTCTAACAAATTCATCTTTCGTTTCTTCACTTGAAAATCATCCCAGCCTGAGAGCTCAAAATTTAAATTTCTGCGAACATTCCAAAAAGCTGAAACCTCAAATTAAATTGCTCTTCGTAATTATGCAATTAGAGAAGTATTTCAATGATTTTGAAACTTTTTATAACAGTCATAAATGAGATCCCAAAATCTTTGTGCTCCAAATTCCAACGTAATTGTTCTGGCCAAAACTTTTGTTTTAGATTCTAGACATTTAAATACTGTTAAAAGATTTTTAATCATTGTGTAACGAGCTCAATGTTTAAACAATAGCTCACGATTTATTTTTATTATTTTGCACCTTGTCTGGAATAATTCGATGTTCGAATGAATCACAAAGAACACAAATTCTATGGGGGTACCAAAGAGGCAGATTAGTACATAGTGGAGCGTTTGTCACATCACGCAGCCACGTGGTTTCCACGCAGTTATACTGTTGACCATTTGTATTTGTACGGATATATTAATGTGTATGTACAAAGCGCAAAAGAGATAGGAAAACTGGTGTATATTCTCGCACTTGCACCTCCAAGTGCGTTTTTACACGGAGCCTGAGCTTGTGGTGGTTTGACGAACGGTTGATACACTCGCAGAAGGAAGAGAGCTGTACAGCGTTGAGTAGAGGAACACCCAACAGCAGCACATTCGCAGCTAGTCATTCGCGAAGACTCGAAGTGCTCCGGTAACCGCGACGTTGCAATCTTCGACATATGCATCATGTTTACGTACACACTCCAATCTCGTGTTTGAGCCGAAATACATGTTTTTTTGTGGTGCAAGGTTACGCGCCATAAACATTTATTTAATCGCTCAAGATATTTCGATAAAAGGCCGAGGTTGTTTTTCTGTTTTTCTCCAATATTTCGATACGTTCGTCACTGAATTTATCTATTTCCGCAATTGTTGTGAAATGATTCGGGAATGAAGACAATAAAATATGCGTGAAATGATATCAAGTTCGCAGCTGTCAAGTGGTAACGAAAAAGTGATTTTCTTTCCTGAGTCGTGACGAAAAATGATTTTTCAGTAAAAAGCCCGGATTTAAAAGTGATTTGAAATAATAAATTCATCAAATAGTTTGAAGAAACAAAAAATGTTGCTTGCACTCGTAAAAATAATAAACGAAACGTGTATTCGTTGATGGGCTAATGACACCCAACGAGAAACGACTGGACGGTAGCTACCGCGGCGAGTTTCCTGAACCCGGCACACTATACATCGCTCATCGAGACGCCCGCGCGGATGTTGCAGACGCTTATATCCGTACGTCGTTTCTTTATATATGTATATACAGTATATATATATATGTATACCTATTTATACATCCATGTTACATGTGTGAGTAAACTTCAGTAAATATCCAAGCCCAGTAATCGTGAGATATACTTTGAAGCAATTCCGCGCCAGCTTCACCTCCGAGAATCGTGCGATCCAATCTCTTGCAGCTGCGACAATGGCAAAAGAAATAAGTCTTCGGTCACAATCCTTCATCTTTCCTTTCAAGCATTATTCTTATCCTTGCTTGGCGTGTTTTTCACAATACTCTCATCATTTAAGAAAATTCATTTATACTTTTCACCTCACAATTGCAGCCATTGTCAATACTTTGGAAAATCGAGGGCTGGCAATCTTTCCACGTGTATAAAGTTACGGCTTTTAGTGACGCGAGTCTAATCTAATCTGTTCTGGAACGATTTTTTTTTTAGTTTATTGTCGTCACGTTTTACTGCGTCTGCACTGTTTGACGCGAAATTCGAGCAAAAAGCTTGTTGAATAACAAATAAATAATCCGATCCATCGAATTGCCGAACATGACTGTAGAAAAAAAAATGTTATGGTGCTCGCTCGACTAAAATTTCAAAAAATTTCCTTTCCAGAACGTTGCCACAAAAAAAATGATTTTTTATTATTATTTTGTTTTAAAAAAATGGAGACTTTTTGTGTCACTAACATCTTTTTTATTATTAGCATCGCGATTTACTTTGCCGCCGTTCGAGGCCAATAATCTGTGCGTCGAGTACATTTTAAGTGCGGGAATAGTTCGGCGATTATAACTTCCCACGGAGTTATCGCGGTAGCAAACTACGAAACGATGTCGCTACAATACCGCCGCCATCACTCCGAGACGCGACCTCGCTTCTAACATGTTTATCAAGTTTACATGTATTCCGTACATTTATATATATTTTCATGTACATGACGATGTGTATAAATAGATGGTTATATGTATATAGATATACAGATATGAACTCGTGTGAATATAATATATAAGAACCCATATATATATGTGTATATATATATCGAAAACGATAACGCCACAAACTGTGCGTACCAATGTGTTTATGTTTCATTCACATTTAACACACTTAAGTTTTGAGACTGGTGACTAGTTGCCATTGGAAGGTACATTATGTGTCCTCGTGTATTTTTTTTTCTTTTTTTTTTTCAAAATCATTATACTTTCAAATTGGAATTATCACGATAATTTATTTTCGGCAGGTTGTTGAAATAGCTTTTTCTAAATACCAAATCTAATTAAAAATGTACGCTCAATTATAGCGATATTCCAATTATCTATGAGCTAAATAACCGATGCTTTCACGTGCGATATGGACTACAGAAAAAATGGGAGAATTATGGAATTAATTGTCACATTGAATGGAAAATTCAGTTTTCGGAAAATATTTTCTTTAGGATTTAATTAATTTGGAACTATTCGAAGGTTTATTTTGTGCTGGAATTTTTTAACGAGAGAGATTTTTTCGAGGAAAATAAAAAAAACGTCGAACAGCTCGATAGCGACGTTTTTTTGAAATTTGGCCCTTTCGATTGACGACCACGATGTCTCATTAACCGGCTAGGCGATCGAGTTGAAATTTAGTATAGATTTTCATTAAACTGTTCTTCTTCATAATTGGTACCGCAATTCAATCGAAATAATTGTTACATTTAGTTTTTTTACCTGTAAAAGGTTTGTGAAAAAAGAATTGCTCGGTCTGATTTTGTTAAAATTACAAGTTTTTTCCGCCCTCGGATTTTCCGGAATCATACAAAATTATGAGATAAAATTTGCTCATTTTTTTGTCAAAAATGTTTATGTGTTTCAAACAATAAACGCCTCTACATAAATTGAATAAATTCAATTCTCATGAACAGGGAATATTTGTTTCCACGTTCCAATGAGTTTTGTTATTCACACTGGAGATTTTTTCAGTTTCTTTTACTCGGAGACTTAAAAATGTAGCAATTTTATTGTAATTAACATTAAATTTTGGAGTAAGAATTCTGCGTAGGGTAATTAAGAACGTACGCTTTTGAGTCACAGCCTCAAAGTTTTGAGCACTGACAAAAGAAAAGAAAAAAGAAAAACAGAGTACAGGCACTGCGGTCTCCGGGAATTCGCCCACTCGTGTAATTTAAGAACGGATAAATCTCGGGTGTTTTGACGCTAAGGCCAATAATAGCACGAGAGGGTGTTGCGTACGTCTAATATTGCTATTCGCGCCTCCACCGCGTTAACCAAACCAACTTCATTACATTATATCTCATGATGGTTGTCGAGAAATTGTCAACGAGACAGAGCATTGACATTTGGCTCATCTAATCAAAGTCTGTTGGAATTTCAAGTTATTCAGAGAATAATTAATTATTAGATTAATCCGATACCAGTCGGCCACCAATGGAGGATTTTATTTTTGGATGAGCATCAGTATTTTTACAAAATAATTCTCTACAGTTGTAACTTTTTTTCATTGTTTAATATCCCAACTTTTGTTCTCTATAAATTGATTACTGACAGAACTATTCGCTTTCCGTAGATTATAGAAATGAGTTGTTACGTTGACGAAAGGGTAATCAAAATTGCAATTAAATACTTCACATGAACATCTAGTGATACCTTCAATGTTGATAGATTTCTACAAACATTTCTCTAAAAATTATGGACTGAATAAGCTTTCTCTATTGTTAAACGTGTCAGATATGATTCTTGGGAAAAAAAATTTCACTCGATTCTACAAAACTTGATCCATTTCGTCGAGAAAACGTCAGAGTGATTTAACAATATTATCCCGTGCATTTTAAACAACACGTTAAACATTTATATCCCAAAATTATAAATTTCATACCCTCGTGTTTGTAATTACAATCCCTGAGTCACTTGCCAGCATCACCCACACGATTAATGTGGGAGACAACGAAGAAAAAGGAAAGACGATGAGATTTAAAGATATCTCTGACTTTTCAACGTTTAAGAGTTTCTATATTTTGTACTATTTTCATTCATAGAATCCACGATTGAGGTTTTTACATTAACAGATTATCAGAAATTTGTAAATTTAACATAGCGAAATGTTTTCGAAGCCTTTCGCTCTTATCTCATGTCGTACATACGTCCAGATAGTCGAGAAACCAGTCACGTTTTGCTTGGCCACCGCTTTTTCTCATCGAGCTGATATCAAGTTCATGTTCCCGTGTAACCCGTATCCGGAGTGCGCGTGAGACCTTTGTAGACTTAAAAAGGGCGTGAACACTAGTTTTATCACATTTTGCAGATAAGAAGCTGCATAATGTCGTATAAGAAAGGGGAAGAAAAAATGTAGCCAACACTGTTTCGCTAAAAATTCATTTTTTTCTTGTTGCTTTTCCTGCTAATATGCTAATAAAGGGACTTTCTCAATATTGTGGATGTAAAAATTGCCACGATTTTTTTCTTATCAAATAAAATCCGATAACCAGTCCGATGTTTCTTCGTTCACGATTATTTATTTTGTTTCTTCAAAAATGTTATTTGGTCACTCCAGAAAAGTGCCTTAAAAACAGCGTTAAACGAATTTCCATTGAGCTCTAGGATAAAATTGCGTAATATTCAAGTTCTCGTAGTTGGAACATGCAATTAAAAGTTTGTGGACGATTTTTATGTCTTAATTTTTCTATTTGACGTTTGTTTTTTGTCATTTTGAAAAGTGAATTTTTTAAATAAATATAAAGAAAATGTGATTTTTACGTGAAATCCGCATGACATTTTTAATTGAATATAAAGAAAAAAATTATGTAGTTTGGTTCCGACGTGATGCTATAACTTAAACATCATGAAAATGCAATTATATCATAAGCGTCCCACTGGAGCGAGCATTTTCTGGTGCCACTGTGATTCAAAACGTATACGTCGAGATGCGTATAATGCACCCAGGACGTCTGCAAATTTCACCTCTCCTTCTCTCTTTCGCTCTGGTGTTTAGTCTCGGTCTTTCCCTCTGCACATACTTGCATTTCACGAGCACAGCGATTATAAAGCGCTATAATTGCTGCCTGATGCTCCAGCGTTAAATGAGTCATTAAGTGACGTGCTCTGAATCATTAAGGTCCGGGACGATGGTCTCGTCTGGCTTGTCATGCCATGAAACCCCGGGCACATCTAGTGTTCGAAACGTACGTCACATTGATTTGTTTGAAAGAAAAAAAAATTCCAAAAGGTGAATGGTTTAATAAAAGTTCTTCAACAAAAATTTGTAGCGTACGAGTCAAATGTAATTTTTTAATATCTCAATGAGCCTGTAAAAGGCAGTCAGGATAGTGCTTTAAGGAGGTTGATTGTTTAAAATTCGTATGAATCTTCTTAACAATCATACTCAACTGTGGGTAAAATTTGAGGAAGTTTGACCGTTTAGAAATCGAGTTATTAGTTGTAAAATATCGTCTTTTTTCGTGACTTCCCATAAGACCTCGTGTTAAAGTTGCGATTTTAAACACTGAATATCTCGATTACCAGACGGTGAAACCTTCTCGAATTTTTTACACTTTATAATACGACGCTCGAGAAGATTCACGCAAAATGTCAAAAAATGATCTTGGAAAAACCGTATTTGATCATTTTGTCGTTACTTTGTATATTATGATTATGGCGATCGAACCTCGTTAAACCAGAGGTCTTATGCATACGTACGAGCTTATCCACGCGCTTTTACCACCTTCCCCCACCCCTGAATGTTTATACAATATATACCGTATCCGTATATACGGAAGAACGAGACACTCATGTGTATATTCATGCACGTACAATGGTAGAGCCCCGAAAGCTCAGACTCGACCAGGGTGGTAGACTAAGGGATGCAACGACTCCTGCCTCGGGTGTGGGTTAAACAAGCGCAGGGAAGCGCCAGCACCGGCGCCTTCATTCGATCCACGCGGTTTCTCAGTATAAAGCATATATGTTGTAAGAATAAACATCGCTACATATATCTATGTATTTATATATATATATATACACAAACGTATACATATACAGAGTTTGTAGTACGTGCTGGCACCCGGGCTGCCCACTTTCCCTTTTGAAAATCGATTTTGGCGGGGGTAGAACGTCAGCATGAGCCGACGACGTCGGAGTTTCAACCCTCAGGGCAGTGCCAAGGTCCTGACTCGTTTTCCCTCTTATTCTCTCCCTCGCACTCTTTTCCTCTACTTTTTATCGAGACCACTTTCACTTACATATACCTTTCATTCTGATGCTCTTTCTCCTCTTCTAGCAGAGCATGCGACAGCAAAGTTATGCACAGGAGCGCGTATATAAAGTTTTGTAAAATTGTACATTTTTTGTACTTTCATCATGTATTCGTATTTTTGTATTGATTTGCCAATGCATCGGTTGTTACGTAGATTTTGACTTGATTCGGACAATAGAACTTTTGATAAGACGTCAGTTACAATATTCGAATATTTAAGCAAAACCTTTGAAATATCTTGGTTCTACAAGTTTCGCTCATTGATAAAAGATGACAGAAAATTAGGTGCAATAATAATAAACACATTGTTATTCTGAACAAACCAAAAAAAAACAGGAAAACATTGGAAGAAGGGGAAAAAAGAAGCGATCGAGAATAAAGGTGACCAAGAGAATGAGAGGGGAAAAATGGAGGAAGCTGAAAGAGCGAAAAAAAAGAAACATATTACAAAAAGAAAGAGAAAACAACGTTGGCAAGGAAGGTAAAGAGAAGAAGGGCGGAGATTAAAAGAGAAAGGGAAATGAAGAAAAAGACTGTAAAAAATTAAAAGGAAAAAGAAGCAAGAGAGAAATAGGGAATAAAAAAAGTAAAAAAAAAAAAAAAAAAGGAAGGGAATCGATGCAAGGGAGGAAGCAGACTCACCGGAACGGAGAATATCAATGTCCGTGTAGCTTCAGCCTGTATCTCACACCCTCGGGTGCCGCCGAAAATCCCCAAAAGCACACGTAACAAAGACCACCCTCTACTCTTTTTTACTTCTCGTTTTTTCGTAGTACTCTGTACGTCATCCTCCCTATTCTCCTATCGTGAAATCCCTTTATCCGCTGTCTCTCTTTCCCTTCATGTTGTCCAACTTTCCTATCGCTCCTCGTCCTTCTCTTTCTTACGCCTTATCCGTTATTCACTTGCTCCGCACACACTGATTTTTTGTTTCTCCTCTCGAAATGTATTTTCTTTTTCATCCCCGTCCACCCCCAACTCGCTTTTTCTCTCGCTTCAGCAATGCCTATTTGAACCAACCGTCCGCCCTGGTCCATCAACCACGCTTTTGTTTCCCTCGATACCTTGTATGGAGTATACAAATATTTATCATGCTTGTGGCAAATGAAAATAATAAAAAAATTTAAAAGAGAACACAAATTAACGAAGCCAGCGATTTTACGAACATGTAAACACACATTTCTACCCCTTGCGTACTCGTTAAAGAATGACGAGAAACGTACTACCCAGCTTTCATTAGTTAACCCGATGAATTAAATTATTCAGCTCCACTACATTTCATTTATTCACCAATATTTACTTTTCAAGACGAGTCAATGATCAAATGGGTGGGAAGTTCAAATTCATACCAATCGGTGAGAAATATCGCTGTTAATGCAACTGCGATTTAAATCGCAGTCATTTACTAACTTACCAAAATTTAGTGAATCCCGTTTGAATATAAAACTTTTTTTTTTTGAGGGATTTGAAAAAAAATCAAGAAAATTGCATGCTGTCATAAAATCGTTATTTCGGAGATTTCCTTCTAAAGTACTCGAAACAAAAATGTTCACTGAAACATTAAAACTGACGGAATATTCGAACTTTTTATCAATTTACGAAAATAGCCATAATTCTTTTCAAATTCGAAATTGGGTCCCCAGCCATGGGTCATTTTTTTATTATTTTTTATCTGATTTTTTAATCACCGGGGATTTTTTCAAATTAAACATGGGATGAAAAAAATGCATTTTTCAAAATCATTTCTGGAATAAAACATTTCCCGTAATTTTTTTACAGCCTACATTTTATTTTGATGTCATATGAAAAATTCATTATAATTGGTTTAGTGGTTCTTGAGTGAAACGCGACTAAACACATCGTTGCGGTGGAGATTTTTATACACAGAGAAGGGATATGTGTGACAAGGTGTTCGAAGGGGATCCGGATTGAATGAATAGCCAGCGACGTGCACCCTATACTCGTTTTATAAAGACTACAATTGGGGGTGCCCTGAGCTCTGTCCGTTAAACTACTCTCGTTACATGCTGACTTGTTGCACTCTTCAAAGTCAACTCGTTCTCGAGCTCTGGGGGGAGTCTTACTAGGCTCTTTGCCACGAAAATAGGGCCAAAGAAACGTGCAAGATAATGGCATTCGCGACAACTCTTCGGGACTAGAACACGCGGTCGATTCTCTTTTCATATCGAGTTTCCTTTACTCATCCATTCATTTTTTTCGACTTTTTCCACGTTGCGAACTCTCGTGACAAATCGTAGGGTATAATCACCGAACAATCCCAAGCACCCAACATCTTATTGATTAAAAGATAAAAAAGATTACAAGACGAAAAAAAATTAATTGAGATGCAATTGAATATTCCGCAATTTTTAAATTCATATGAAATTGAATGTTTCACCTCAAACTCGAATAGTCCAAATAAATACACGTGGTTACACAACGTTTTATTTATTTATTTTACCAAATTTTCCCAAGGCCTGTGAAAATAAAAACAGAAAAAATAAATGTGCTCGACTACGTTCGTGCTCAAGTTCCTCTCGGCTCTCAAGGTGTATCCACCGAGAGATATGAGGTTGTAAGGGTTGTGAAAGAGCGCCCACAGTTACTGGGTTTTGTCGGGTCGAAAAATCAATACCTGCGAAAGCGAAAGTACGCGGGAGTCAGCGACGGGATGCTCCACACCCTCCTTCGCTTTTTTTGCTCATCCTTTTTCATTCCTCACCAACTTTTCCGTTCTATATGTGTTAATAACCTGCGCGAAAGAAATTGTGGAATATATCTACATTTATATAATTTTTTTTCCCCATTTTTTTTTTTTCATTAATTGCGATTCCTTTTAGGCTTTTTCATTTTGTGCTTTTTAACGTTTAATCTTATATGCAGATAGTCTTTACAAACACTCATCTTTATCCAATTGTTCTGAAGCTCTTTCGCTCGTTCATTCATAAAAAAGAACCACCCACCACCCCGCGAAATCGTGGAGCGTGCCAAACTCGTTTTATTTCATCAACCTGCGTATTTTTTTTTCGCAGTCTCTCCTTTCTTCGTATTCTTTCGTTTTGTTTTGACGTTTATTGTACTCATTTACCGGGGACGCAGCGGATATGAAATCTTGAATAGAATAAATCTTGGGTGTGAAACACCGATAACTAATCTTCGGCTCGAATCAACATGAACTTCATTTAATTACGTTTTTAAGCTCATTTCTAAATGTCCACGTAATTAACTTGCTCCATATTTTTTCTTCATTAATATTACAGAATGTATTTCTCAGTAATTGCGAAAAATTCAGTTTCAAGTTGAATTGATGGAAAGAAATGAAAGACGATTGCTCGAAGTACTTTTATTTGTACAGAAAAAAGCTCCGGTACGACTTAAAAATAATTCCTCTAATTCGTTATCAATGCTTCGATACTGGGGCGTGTTTCGCTCATTAGCTCAATTGCAATGGTCCCTCCAGTTCTGGTTACGTATTGCCAACGACACTTTTTCCCGACATTGCGAAATTCATCGCTTTGCTAATAAACAATTGAACGAGTTACGTAACAACGAGCACGCTTTCTTAATTTGTACGTTTGCTAATACTGCAAGGTTTTGTTACTCTCCCTACTGATTTCGTAATCGATCCTTTTGTAAATGTTTTAACTTTGTGTTCTATTTTCGACACTAAATAATACTGATACGTTTTGAAAAATGCATTAATTAGTTATTCAAAATCTTCTTTTCGAAAAATACAAATAAATTAACTTGGATTAATTGCTGGGAAAATGAGTGAGAATTTAAGGTTAGCCTTAGCATTCCAGTGGAGAAAATATCGATCAGTCGATTCGAAACTAAAATCAACATGTGACCACGGCTATTAAGGTAGTAGTCTGGCCGAAATCATGTTCGAAAGTTACTTTTCTGGTCATGTAAAAAGAACTTGGTTATAACTTACCAAATAATGTAAAAATGTAAGTTTTTATATATTATAGGAATTGAAAAACGTATAAACATTCGAAAAAAATGTCTGATATGTAGTTCAGAGTTGCAGAAATAACAATATCTTCCAATAACACTTTATGGCATTGAATCGCCGGAACTAAATGGTCTAAATCGTTGATTAATTTTTTCAAACAAATTTCGTCATATATTCCCCTCTGCGAGAGTGAAGATGAAAAAAATCTGTGAGATAGTTTCAGAGTTATTCCGTGAAATGTGCGCATTTTTCTACCCGACCCCTGCCTCCATAAAAACGCGTATTAGAGGAATTCTTTTTCAAAATTTAGAAAAAGTCTCAAAAAACGCTTCGGCGCGAATACTTCCTTAAGAAAAATCGGGACAATACATTGTTAAGTTCTAAAGTACGAGATAAATAATTCTCGTTCGCTTTAATCATCTTCGCAACTGCAGTATAAGTTCATCATGAGGAACAGTACGAGAAAGTGGTTAAAGCATGTTTGTCCCTACACGTTTGCTAAAAGTGATTACCGCTTCCACACTTGCTTTGCATAAATGAAAACAACACCGGCTTTCTGGACTTGTCTCCTTCTCTGTTTTTTTTTTCTTTCTTTTTTTTTTCACTTTTGAAGACGCGGCACCTCCGGCGTCTCTTTTGAAGATTGATTAGCCTCATGCAGTGCTGAATTCTCCGGTTTTCTTGAGCTGCTCTTCACGCTCACCATTAAGTCTCATGAGTTTGGTGCCAAGCGGAAAAATAATAAATTAAAAAAAAATGCAATTCTATGCTGTCACGCGGTAATTACAAAGCAACTTGAAACGCGAGTGTGGCAAAGCTCTAATTCTCGATCACATTAGTCGCCGGCGTAAATGAAAAACAGGCACGGCACGATTTCCCGGAAGATGACCCTGTTATTATTGTTTTTTTTTTTTTTTACACAAGGATGATGAGAATATTGATAATTGGTACGAATATTTCTGAATAAATGTATTTCTGTTTTTAGCTTTGAATTTCTTTAGCATACACTGCACTTTTATTTGCCAATGTACGAAATATCTCGATTTGTCAATCTTGAAAAAAAAATTATTATTGAAATCTGCAATTTAAGAATTTCGACACACTTGCAAAACATTGTATATAATTATTTTAATTTTATATTACAGCAGTGGCTCTGGAGGAAAAATCCTCGTGAGCAATTTGCCACTTCACGCGAGAATCGAAGACGTCGAGCCCCTGTTCTCGGTTTACGGGCAGGTGCAAAACGTCGAGAAGGTATCATCCCGTGATCTCACCACCCAGACCGTCCTCGTCAGTTATGAATCGCAGGATCAGGCACAGCAGTGAGTAAAAAAAAATCGTATTACCGTTTATCCAACGGATTTATAAGATAGAAATACGTTTCGGGCCACTCGTCGATTTAATAGTGCGAATAAAAAAATCATTGACGCAATATTTTGTATCATGTAAAACATTAATTAAATTAATTATTAATTAATTAATGTAAACATTAAAGAATATAAGTGTATAAAAAAATCAACAACCGATAGAAAATGTTCTGATGGTCATTAATTTATTAATTCATGATGAAATTAACAGGGTTGTGAACCAACTTGACGGATATCAGTACGAAGGTACTCCGTTGAAAGTTGAAATGTCGAGCGCAGAAAGTCGACGAAGGGCACGAAGCCAAAGGGGTGGAGGCGTTGCATTCTCAGGTTTACCTGGATCGGGTCGTCAAACAGACTTTCCGCTTCGTATACTCGTCCAATCGGATATGGTGGGGGCGATAATCGGAAGACAGGGCTCAACAATACGCCAGATAACCCAAATGACACGAGCGAGAGTGGACGTACACCGCAAGGACAATGTTGGCTCGGTCGAAAAGGCTATAACGATTTATGGAAATCCTGATAACTGCACCAATGCATGCAAGAAAATATTGGAAGTAATGCAGCAGGAGGCGAACAATACGAACAAAGGGTAAATAGTTCAGTTTTTTTTTCATCCAAGTTCCTACCTACGATCGAAGGGAATTTATATAAAATCTGAAACGATAACTAATTTAATTTTCTGTATACATTTTATTGGATGAATTAAAACTTTGATTACAGTGAAATAACGTTGAAGATTCTTGCTCATAACAATCTCATCGGTCGTATTATCGGCAAGGGTGGCAACACCATCAAAAGAATCATGCAAGACACAGACACTAAAATCACTGTGAGCAGCATCAATGACATCAATAGCTTCAATCTTGAACGCATTATCACGGTCAAGGGTACAATCGACAACATGAGCAAAGCAGAGTCAATGATCTCCAGTAAATTACGTCAAAGCTATGAGAATGATCTTCAGGCCATGGCGGTAAGTAATTCTGTAATTCTGGAATCTTCTTTCGCAACAATCCAAATTTTTTTCCATTCAAAATTGTTCTCTTGTCAAAAGAATAGTAAATTTGATTTTTACACGAATTTCAAAAACATAAACGCAGTTAAGTTTCAAAAACAGTTAAGAGATATCATTGAGAAAAATATTGTCTTCTAATTGAAAAATGTAAAAATTCATTCTAACGAGGTTCTGTCGCCATAATCATAATAGTATTATGCAAAGTCACGGCAAAATGATCAAATATCAATTTTTTCAAAATAATTTTTTGACACTTTGGGTGAATCTTCTTGAGCGTCGTATTTCAATGTGTAAAAAATTTGAGAAGGTTTCACCGTCTGGTAATCGAGATATTCAGTGTTTAAAATCGCAACTTTAACATGAGGTCTTGTGAGAATTCACGAAAAAAGACAATATTTTAAAACTAATAAGTCGATTTCTGAACGGTCAAACTTTCTCGAATTCTACCCACAGTTGAGTATGATTTTGAAGAAGATTCATACGAATTTTTAACGATCAAACTTGGAATTTATCGAACGTATGAGAAACGATCGAACCTCCTTAAAACTGAATTGAGTTGAAAAAAGGCTGAACCCTTCATAGAATATTTCATCCAGCTTTGTATTTTTTCAAAAATGCAACCATTTGACACACTAATTTAACAAAAACGTTGATTTGTTACAGCCCCAAAGCTTAATGTTCCCGGGACTTCATCCAATGGCGATGATGTCAACCGCTGGAATGGGTTATAGTTCACGCGGTCCAGGTCTTTATGGTTCTGGTCCAGCGCCGTACGCTTTCCAGGGAAATTTGCCGGCCCAGCAACACGCAACAATACCTGCCGACACTCAAGAGACAACATTCTTGTACATTCCCAATAACAGCGTCGGCGCTATTATCGGCTCCAAAGGATCTCACATAAGAAATATCATAAGATTCTCAGGTGCTAGCGTCAAGATAGCTCCGCTTGAACAGGACAAACCGGCTGATCAGCCAACTGAGAGAAAGGTCACCATAGTTGGTTCTCCAGAGGCACAGTGGAAGGTAAGTTTATCTGATGTTATTTTATTGATGACGCAATGCCTTTCGAATCGTCACCATACTCAAAACCGAGTTAACTTTTTTACCGATTCGTCGGTGGTCCCGTGGCCAGCGTTGTTCTCCCAAAACTTCGTGGACTCATGTTCGATCCCTGCTTGGTGCAAGGATTTTTACCAGTCATTTTTTCTCCCATTGTCATTATTTCAACGCATTAGTGGCTCGTTCGAACTAATGATAATAAAAATTAATTAATAAATTAGCATTATCACTAATTAACCTGCTCATTTGGGGTGATGGCGATATTGCTTAGACATCACCTTGATAAATGCAGGAATATCGAAAAATGAAGGGGTCCTGTGATTGAATTACCCAGAATATATCGCAATTTAATTCCCGTACCCCTCCAACAAACAAATTTTTTGTTTATAACAATTAATTATAATTGTTCTTTTTTTGAAATATCATAAAATCCATTCACTTAGCCGCTCACACCCGATTCGTTCAAAAGTTGTTGAGTTTTGTTATTTTTAATTGGATTTAATGAGCAACAAACAACATTTTTTGTCGCTTTTATTACAGGCTCAGTATTTGATTTTCGAAAAAATGCGTGAGGAAGGTTTCGTCGCTGGAACCGAAGACGTGAGGTTGACCATCGAAATCTTGGTGCCAAGTGCTCAGGTGGGCCGCATTATCGGCAAAGGAGGTCAGAATGTTCGGGAGCTTCAACGTGTTACCGGAAGTGTTATTAAACTTTCGGAACAACAGGCTACTCCACCTCCCGCTGATGAGGAAACCACCGTTCATATCATTGGACCTTTCTTCTCCGTTCAGGTAAGCAAACCTCTCAATTCAACTTAAATTTAATTTAATTAAAGTTAAATTTAAATTAATTGAGAAATTTATTAATTAATTCTAATCCCGAACAAACTTCCTTCAAACACTCACCTCCGTTCACTCAATGAGATCTTTTGTTGCTAAAACAAAGATCGCTTCACGACGGAGGAACAATAAATCGATGTGCTCCACCTTGGATCGTTTGATTGTAACGATGCCAAAACTAACGCCAGCGAACATTTATCACATTACAAAACAGTAATATTTTGAATATCTCCGGTTTTACAAAAACATGTACATGTTGAAATCAATTTTTAACTAAAATTAAGAGACAAAAAACAATTGAAAACTCTTTTTCGCTAAATTTGACGATGGAAACATTGTTTCACATCGTTTTCTTGATTTTCTGATGAATTGTTTGTTTGATTTGCAGTCGGCACAGCGCAGAATCCGTGCTACGGTGATGCAATCAGGTGCTCCAGGTAGCGGAACTACCGGTGGTCCTGGTTCTCGGGCTGGACGCGGTAGCAGCCAGGAGGGTGGTTCACGGTCGCGAAGAGACGACAGTGCAACTTCCCAACAAGGTAGCACGCAATCTCAGAATCAGAGTTCGCAGCAGCAGTCGAGCTCATCGCCATCGAGCCAACAGCAGCAGTCGAGCCAGCAGTCACCTCAGCAGCAACAATCGCCGCAACAGGCATCCCAGCCGCAACAACAACAACAACAACAACAACAACCACAACAGCAGAATCAGTAACGTTGATTAAAAGCAAAACAAAACATAAAAAATAACCCGACGCCATCGACCAAACCTTGGCTCAACAATGAATCCGTTTTAATCGGCCGGTGTGATATCTCGTCGATGCGAATTTTCCTAATTTTCGAGGAGGCTTAGAAGATGAAGAATGAAAAAAAAAGAAAAACTTGAAAATCATTGAATAACAAGAACAATGGGGTACCGGGAAAACAATTACGAAGAATCACGATCTAATACGTATTTACAAGGACCTTAATCCTAAAGAATGTAGTTTATACGGAACCCCCAAGACCTTGGCAACAAATTCCGGCACTTGGTACAACTCACGATATGACAACAGCCAAAAATGATCCACGTGACACGCGAGTTTCGCACATCTTTCGGAACTATTATTCAAAGTATTTCTTATTATTGTCGCGAGCTCGCAGATTCACGACGGTTTCGTAGTTTTTTTTTTCGTAATTAAAAAACAAGCAAAAAAAAACACGAAACTTGTAACAATTGTAAAAGTCATCGTCGGACTCTAGAAGTCAGGCAAAAAAAAATAACGAAAAATGGCACTGAATTATCGTGAGAGCCTTGTGCCGATTGGCTCGGACTTCGTCGTCATCGCACTTCGAGTCACAGCATTGAACGCATGAACCGACGACCAGAAAATGTGCCTGAGCCGAAAAACATCATTGCCGGTATGAAATTAAAAACAAAAAGCTGCAACTGCGAATAATGTAAAGAAAGAAAAAACATCAATCATCAAAACAACCTCAAACCACCTGGCCGAAAGAAAAACGTGAAACAATGAGAAAGCTAAGAAGAAGAAGAAAAAGAAGATGATGAAAAAGAAGAAGAATTTTAATAAAAATAAACAACAACGAGATACACAGCAGCAACAACAACAGAAGCAACAACTAACGACGGAACACACACAACCTTATTACCTCATTCATTACGATTAAAGATTTAAAATATGATAAACTAAAGTGAAATGAGAATGAAATGATAAAAAAAAAAAAAACAAAAAAATACAAAAAAAAAACAAACAAAAAACAAACAAACAAACCAACTAATCTAAAAAGTCTACCTAATATTAAAGTTATAATGATATACAGAGAAGTTGAGTGACGAATACACATTATGTTATCATCTGTTACTACTACTGCTACTATACTATTATTATTACTACCAATACTACGACTACTACTACTATTATTATTTTTATTACTATTATTATTATTATTATTATTATTATTATTATTATTATTATTATTA
>JACEOJ010000133.1:874290-1082083 GCA_013761285.1 Campoletis sonorensis
TATTATTATTATTATTATTATTATTATTATTATTATTATTATTATTATTATTATTATTATTATTATTATTAATACTTAAATACCAACCAATTCTTCTACCATTGTCGAGGACGAATATCGTTTGTTCTTCTCTTTCTATATCGTTTTTTTTTTCCCTACACGAAACTAGCATTTTCTTTCTCTCATGAAAAAAAAAACGAAAAAAAAAAACACGAAAATATATACAAATAATGACTTGACAAAGTTTGCGCCAGACGTGAATGACATTTTTTTTTGTTTTTTCATATTGAGAGGATAGAATATAAGGACAATCGTTAACGTTCTAAATGAGGGTGTAGGAGCGACGAGCGTACTCGAGCTTCACGAAACGGTTCTTTTACCCACGAGCCGTTTATAATACCAAAGAACACGATTGCGATATTGAATGTCGCATTGAAAAGTGAAGTGAAGAAAATGATGCGCGCGTTGGATGTTTTCGTGTCATGCTAAATTGTGCCGTTTACGTTAATACGCCTTGAGTATTTCTCGCCTGGTCGGCTTATTGAATTCGGGAGAATTAACGCGTCACAGCGAAACGTCGCGGTTAAACGGTCCGCGAAGTCTCAGGACCAAATGGAGCCTTGCACTCGCCAAATAAAAGTGACGATACGAACTGAGATGAAGGAAGCATTTGACGATTGAAAAATAGAGGGGAAAAAAAAACAACATTACAACGTGCTGTTGGTGCTACGCGAAAGAAACAGAACGTGGGGAGGTTGAAGCGTAGTAAAAAAAAATATATTAATTAAAAAAACAAAGAAAACCGGGGAAGTTGAGAAAAAAAAACACAAAAAAAAAAACAAAAGACGGTCGATATACGAGCCACACAACGTTTTTTCAGGGATTATTACTTTAACCGTGGATGTAATAGTGTGTGTGTGAGTGTGTGTGTGAGAGTGTGCGTGTGTGTTGACTGATAACTATTAATTAATAAGTAATTTCGTAAAAAACGTCGATAAGTATGACGCGATTGATGGAAAAAAATAAACAAACAAACAAACAAAAAGTAAAGAAACGCGAGCAAGTGGAACGATCGGTCAGGCCTTCGAGTCTTCAGGACACGTCGATGGGATTCAATTTCGAAATTAATTGACCCTTCGCGTGAACCATCAACTGCACGTGTATAAAAATGTGTGTTTTAAGAAAGAAGAAAAAATAATGAACGAAAAAAGGACAAAGAAATTAACGAGAATCGTGATTAAAAGTCACGATCGACGTTCGTCCCGTACCTTCGTTCGTGGCGAAGCGTTGATTTTTGGATTTAACCAAAAATAACCAAATATCGGACTGGCGAACATACAACAAAAAATGAAGAAAAAACAAACGTTTTTTTGTTTTGTTTACGAGAGCTCCCGGAATCACTCCGGCAGGAAAAAGCTCTCGACGGTATCGACGAGAATACTCTCTTTCTTCGGTACGTTATTTCGCACGTTTACCATGTTCGAGTCGAACCGGAAAGAGAAAAAAAAACACATTTTTTTCTCTCTATACTCAACCCATTGGGCTTCACGTATATTATCATTTGGTAATTTACGCGTATCATGGAATATATGCAACAAACATGCATTTAGTACAAAGATAAAAACAAGAGTTTAAGATTTTAGTGTGGAAAATAAAGGTTCGAAAAAGCAACAAAAAAAGAGAGAGAGAGAGATGAAAATATATAACTTGCGTACAAACGATCGAATTTGGAAAGTGTGCGTGATGTGCGTGAAGATTCCGCGTTATCATCGCCGATGGCGAGTTAGAACGGATGCTGGAGGACGAGGATTGAAAAAAGGGTGTAAACGATGAAAAAAAAAAAAAAAAAAAAAAAATGTATAAAAGAAAGAGAAAAACAAATCAAACAAGAAGAAGGCAAATCTTTTCGATGCAAAAAGCAAGTCTGCTTACGAACAGAACGGAGAAAAGATACATTAAGGGTGGGATTAAAAAAAAAAAAGAAAACAGAAGTAAAAAAAAAAACAAATAAGAGTATAAGTTTATTTTTGATACATTGTTGGGAAGATCTAAGTAAATCTTTCTTTTTTTCCATTTTTTTGTTACATGTTTTAATAACTTAATGAATTTTAATGATATTAAGGAGTGTCGAGAGGTCGAGAGAGGTGCGATTAATGAGAGGTGAAATTTTTAATATAAATAAGAGAAAGGGTGGAACGAAACAAAAAGGTGATCAGAGAGAAACAAAAAACGTAAGAAGAAGACGAGGATTAGTAATTTCATGAGTGAGATATTTAAGGTGAGATATAAAAAAATGAAGAAAAAAAAAAAACAAAAAAAATTACAAAAAAATAAATGGGAAATTCGAAAGAAAGAAAGGAGTGAGTTAAACGCGTAGTTTTTTGCACTGCGACGTCAGGAATAAAGGAGATTTATAGTCGGATAAAAATTGTATAATATATTTAATATATTTCGAGATACGGCGGTGGTGCAAAGTGGCGTTTTGGAAAGAGACGTTACGTTGAAGAAGAAAAAAAATGAAAAAAAAAAAGTAAAAAAAAAAACAAATAAAATAATCCGGTGACACGAGAGATTCGACGACAGCGTGAATTTGGGCTCGGAGTTTTATGCGACGCAAATTTACCGTGTCGAAGTTTTTCTCGCGTCCTATGAAACTTGGTCCCTCTCCTTTACTTCACTTCAGCCACTTCCGCATTATTTATCAAGCGTAAATATTTAAACGAAAAATATTTAAAAAAAAACAACAAAAAAATGAAGAATAACGAAAGTGCCAAGGGTTACACACACATAGTTTGCCACAAATTCCGTAACAACAGATTCAAACGAGAGAAATCGGATAAACAAACAAATTGAAGAAACACCATGGACTGCGAAATATTTGCGACCATGCAGAAATAATGCAGAAATTTTCCGCCATTGAAAGCTCATGCAGATCAGAAGAATCTGTAACTGTTGAGAAAAACAACGTTATACCGCAAAAAAATGCACCACCGAAAAAAGAACAAAATTGAAAAAAAAAGCATTTACGCTATTCAGAGACATTTTTACTCTCCTTTTTCCAGCAAAAAAATAAACGTCAATATACTTTCGTTCTTTCGATAACCGTACATAAATTTCGGCCACGGATGACCGACAAAAAAGCAAAAAAAAAAAAAAAGAACAAACACAAAGATCGCTCTTTCACATTCATTAGTCGCATGGAAGAAAAATTTGAATGATTGAAATTTTCTCCACCCACTCACGATTAAACGAGTCCTTCTACCATTGAATTATTTTTCATCCATCAAGATAAATCGAACCGAAAAAGATGGAAAAATATAGACACAGACAGCGAAGAAGATCGAAACGTAAGGCATATATTTTGGTTGAAATTCATCAACGACAAACAAAAACCACCCCGTACGATCGTCGCGTTAAATCGATCGCAATCTCACACTTTCAAATAATACGGAAACGCTTTTTTTGTATGACGTTACATGCAAATATATATCTCCAAGCAAATGGATGTCTATAAAAAACATTATCTTCGACTTTTTGCTCGCTCAGACTTCCTGCGCTTAGCAAACAAAAGTACAATAACAAGACACGAAGAATAAGGCAAAATGTAACGAAACTATAATGGAACACACAAGCACACGAAGACATGGACCAATCAGCAGCCATCGTCACGCAAACCAAAAGATACGAACAAAAATAAATAAAAGAGATATATAAAAAGAGACGCGTTGAGAATATATGAAAAAAAACAGATAAAGGAAATAAGGATAACGAGATAAATGAAAAACCGAGAAGAATCAAGATATTATTTTCCGCGTTCTCTTTTTGGCCATTTTCACACCTGGTTTTAATAGCATTTCAGCCCATTTGACGAGCGAAAGCTATAGAGAGAGGTAGTGACTGCTGGAGTGGCCTTGGCGAGAGGGACGTAGAAATAAAATGTTCGCGATAACTTTCGTCATCGGAAGAAAAAACCCTCGACCCTCGCACCCATCGAGAAGAATGTACAAATCAAACTCATTAAGAGAGACGTATGAACGAGTGACAGAGAGATAGAGAGAGAGAGAGAGAGAGAGAGAGAGAGAGAGAGAGAGAGAGAGAGAAGGAAGAAAGAGAGATGCTGATATGAAATAAGAGAGAAACAAAAAAAATGCAGAGAAATTATTAATATAATAATGATAACTTAAAGATTTTAAAGTTATTAAATTATTAAACTCGTGGGAGTGTAGTAAATGAGAAGGAAGGAGGAGGTGAAAAAAAAGAATGAAATTTTGAGTAGTAATGGTAAGGATACCACAGACAAATGTACAAAAAAATCGAGTAATTACTAAATCTTAAATGTTAGTATCTTAAAAGTATTTAATTCTCGCGCGAGATGTTTTTTTTTCTTGCGTGCTCGGGCATAAGAGGAGGACTATTTTTTTTTTTGCAAATAATGGAAAACCATTCGAGTTGGAAGAAAAAAAGGAAAGATTTGTTCGAACGCGAGACAAAACCGATATACCAAACCGTGCTTAAGGGTGCTCAGCGAGAACTCACCGTGATCACAAAAATTCACGAACAAGGATCGATGTGTTTAAAATATCGAGATTGATTACGAGGACAAAATTTATGCGCCCAAGCACTTCGTATCCAAGCACAGGACTCAACAGTGAAGCGTCTAACGCGTAACCGCTACGTGATTCGCAAAACATCAACATAAAAAATAATAATTAAAAAAAAGGAAAGAAAACAACAACGTTTTGAACTTTGAGATCGACCATCCATGAAAAATATGGTTTATGATCAATCATCAGTCATTTACGATTCACATACAACACAAATGTAAATCGGGATAGTCACGAAATAGAATTCGTTTCCGCGCAGTTCAGGCACACGAATCATTTAAAAAAATTGTTCTGCCATTTATTCAACCGACAGACAACAAACAATGACTAGAGATCAGTGCGTATACGTTGACGCGTGTATGCAAAAATGCATATCAAAGCATAAACACACGGCTTATCGCGGCCCTTCGGTTTCACGAGAGGTTGCGCGAAGAATCATCGTTCGTTGTGATCGATGATTTAGTGTCCTAGGCCAAAACTAGATTATTCTGTTACCACGAAAATCTGTTTGTCCAGGATCGACAAAACCACCGTGAACAAAAAAGAAACCATCTCATTTTTCACATCGTCAATGATGAGATTGTAAAATTGATGAATAATCGTAAACAAAGTATAAAAACGGTACATCATAAAAAGATAAAAATGGTAAGCACTCGAACAGTCAGCATGAACAATATTTACAACTTTGTAACCGTTGACTACGATTATTTCATAAATATGTACGTTTATATAAACATAACTATAGACACACTCAAGCAGACAAACACACGCACCAATTAAATGTTAAAATATCAACGCTCCATTAAAACTTTTGTGTAGGAAATGATAGAAAAGCTAAAAATGAAAAAAAAAAAAAAAAACAAAAAAAAAACGAAAAATTATTGTGCTAGGGACACACAATTTCCGTCTACCTCCGTTGTATTATCGACGGCCGTGGTTGTCGTGGCCGTGGGAGATAGTTATTAATGAAATATAGAAAATAGTAATTAATAGTGATAATACATGAAACTTGGGGCGACATAATAATGTGATCGTCGTGCGTGTACGTGGAAGATTTTTGTTCAATTTTCTTTGATTTTCATAGCGACGATAATTGTCGATGATTGTTGTTGTTAAAAGATTCAGAGTAAAATTCAAAGCATGTTGCAATTAACGGTTGACGTACAAACAAACAAATAAAATTTAAAGTTAATGAAAAAAAAGCGGTAACAATAACGTAATTCATGAAAAAAATTCATCAAATATTTTGGGCTTTAGTATTGGGAAGTTCGGGAAATTATTATGCGAAAATTAAAAATCTCACGCGTGACACAAAAAAGGTTACAAAAAATTAATACGAAATAATTCAATGCCGAATGTTTTTTTTTTTTTTCAATGTTACGAAAGTATAACGATTAATCCAACAGTATGGTACAAAAATCGAATTTTTAAAATAGCCGCGTGAAAATTCGATGAAAAAGTGCGCGTCGTAAATTTCGTTACTACTCGTAAAAAGTAAAACAAAACAAAAAGAAAAAAATACGGAATCGCTGAAATTCGGCGCGGGGTTAAAAAGAAGAAAACTGACAAAAAATTATAGCCGCGGTGAAGAAAACAAAAAACAAAAAACAAAAAAAAAACAATAACAAATAAAACGTGGGCCTTATTGTATACAGTTGGGCATTGTTGTTATGAGAACGGTTTCAAGTGATATATCAATAACAGATAATATATCAGATATGTGGAGTCAGACTATGCGATACGGCGACGAATACGTTAGTTATACGTTCTCTCACGCAATTCCGAAGATTAGTGCGAAAAAGGGATGAAGAATATTGGATTTGCTGTTATTTACACTGATAAGAATTAAATCCGCACTAATCATCGAGAAAATGATTTAAAAAAAAGAAGCAAGAGAATTACGAGGTGAGAATTGCGTGAGATCTATAGTTTGAGCAACCGATATAAAATAACGAGTGAATAGATGACGACGTCAAGAGATCGCGTTGCCGGAAGTCATAATATATATATTATCTATTATTATCTTATTGTTGCCAATGATGGGCATTATGAGAAAACCGCACGGGTATGTAACTTATTATCTACGACAAATGTCATCTTAAATCCTTTTACTCCCATACAACCCCCATCACACCCCTTATGTACATATATACACTACAATTACCTTGTAATTAATTTATGTGCTAAGTATAGGTATATGTGTATGTGTGTATATTTAAATATTTATTTATTTATTTATATACATACATATATGAATACGTATACAATTGTTATGATGAGTTTCTGAAAGCTGCCCTAACGGTAGCGGAACTTTGCTTTATTTCGTTCTGCTTTAAACAACAACTAAATATATGTAGCGCGCGGTGACGATTAAACAAAATCTAAAGCGCAAGGATTTTTACGTGCTTGATACTAAAACCCAAAATGAAGTTATTTCGTAATCATAAACGCTTCAAATAACTATTTTCAAATCGATCAACTATTTCCACGCGTCCGCGTCAAATATATAAAATTAAATAAAAATCATTCGAGAGCCTTAAACATATCTATGCCACAAACCGCCACTAGCATTGAACAAAAAGGAAACACTTTTTTTTCTCATTCTCTTCACTAATTTCTTGTCCATTTTTTTGGTCTTCAAACAACAACAAAAAGTTATAGATTAAAGTTTTTCAACCCCGTCAAAACGATTTGAAAATCTTCGTAATCTCGCGGTTTACGTTTTTGAATTTTAAATTATAAACCAAAATGAAATTTATCGAAGCAAACAGACTGGATTGTCTCGCTTGAGTTTGATTTTTTTCAAAATAACATGAACATCGTTTTATCATATCAAACCCTAATTTTCTTGGACTTTTCGGGAAAAATTAAGTGTACTGCTCTGAAGGAAGAGAGAAAAACGCGAAAGAGATTTAGTGATGCGAACGAAAAGAAAAGAAAACACATTCCTTTTCCAAATCAGACACAACGTCTTGAACGCGGGGATCACACTTAATCGTGAAATTATAATCGCTCTCGAAATAACGAATGGACTACATAAAAAAAAAATATGCACCCAGCAACGGAACAAAATGAGTACAAGATCTAGTGCTTGAATAATCGATTTGTTTTGGACTCACGGAAACGAATTCCACATACACGAATAATGGAGAATAAAATTAAAAAAAAAAAAAAAACGAAAACATAGATACATAAAATACCGATAACGATAGCTCAATCGATTCGTATGAGTTTAAAAAAAATAAAAAAATAAAAATAAAATAATAATAATAATTACGAAGGAAGCTTGAAACGCGAACGGTACGACCCAGCACAGCGCTCGGGCGGCCATGGATCATTAAATATTAAACTGTATAATGTTGGTTGCATGCATACGAAATAAAAATAAAAATAATAATAAAAACGTAAAAAAAAAAATATTAATGATAATAATAATTCTAAAATAATGGAAACAGGCGAATCCCGGTAACAACGCCGAGGCCGACCCAAACTTAATCGTCTATCGATACATTATAATTGATGCTTATGATTTTCTGTTCTTTTTCTTTATTATTTTTTTTGTTTTTGTTTTGTTTTATATAGAAGTTGCGCATTGGCGTTGGAGACAACCTCCGCGCTTGGGCATAAGCCTCTCGCAAATGATACGTTTTTATTTTCCCTTCAATATTATAATTTTTTGCTTCGGGATTAGCAGGATTCTGGTAATTTTTGTCGGACAACATTCGAATGATTTTTTAATTGCGATCACCTCGTGATCGATGCATGATTGAAAAAAAGAGGAGAGAGCTCATAGAAACGATGTTTCGAGCATCGTCGTTTTGAATACGTGGCAAAAATCCGCACCCGATATTCGTTGCGTGAAATTTTTTGCGATAACGTAATAATGTTTTTATTCGGAAATCGATCGACGATTTATTAGCTAGTTTCGTGACCCGCATTTAAGATATTTTCACAATAATCAATTCATTTTTATTTTTTTGTCTACTTTTAGTTTACTTTAATTGCTACTGTTTCTACTATAACTCACTACTTTACGAAATGCTACTACGATTTTTGTTGTGTCTTCGATTATTGATGATTTGCTACTTTTTCACAAATTCAATGATGCATTTTTCTATACCTACTACTTCATTTGACTTCATTTCGAAAGCATCGGCGCCCCTAATATTTTAACCCTTCGGGAACTACGATTTACTTACAAATATACAATTTTTTTTTTCTTTAATTTGAGGGTATCAACGCGTGATGAAATTACCGATTTGAGGGGGTTTGAGCGGTTTCCTTAAACAAACGTTAATGTATTTTAAAGCGTTGTGCATCTTGTTCAATTATTTTTGTTTCGTAATTTCATTGTTCTTTTCTTTTCTTTCGTTGTTTCTCTCTCACTTTTTTCTTTTCTTTTTTGAATTCTCTCTCTTTCTCTCTCTCTCTCTCTCTCTCTCTCTCTCTCTCTCTTTAATTTTGACTTACACATGGCGCATTGAATTTTCGAATACAAAACATGCAATTACGGCATTTTTTTTAGCAAATAATGTTTAAAGATTACTTCTACCTATACGGATAATCATTAAGTACACACTTCATAGAAATTAAACGAAAAAAAAGAAAAACACATAGGCATTAAGACGGGAAAAAACAGCCGGTGGCTTACCTCCAGATTCAAAATTAAAATCGATTTTCGGTCAATAAATAAAATGGTTGAATCCAATTATTCTTCGGAAATTCATTGACAAATGAACTTTTAAACTATTCTGAATCGTTGTTCTGGAGCGATAATGCTCCGGCTGATAACAAAAATAAGAAATAATGAAAAATTCGGGTTTGTTAAATTTACGCGAAAGTGAGGAATTGCCGTACGAGATATCTAGAAAGCAAAATTTTCGCTCGGTTCAAAATAACGTGCACACCGCGAAGCAGTTAGTTTATAATTTCCGGATTCAATAAAACAAAATTCCACAGAAAACCACATTTCTATAGAATGCCACAGAAAATAGAAATATTCCACATCTTTACCTGGATGTTGTCATATTTTTTTCTCCAAAATTCATTTCTTGCTCGAAAAAATAACAGAAAACTATGAAAATGTTACTATATCGACAAATGTCACCCCCCCCCCCTCCCACATTTGCATGATATATTTTTTTCTCAAGCAAATGAAAGATTTACATAAACAAATATATCTACATTCATATGCATATAAATATACAATTAATAATACAGCCTACAGTCTTTCTTCTCTAAACCGACGATATATAGTTATATTATAGTTACAAACGTCGCGATGCGATTAGGAAAGAAAAAAAAATCACAAGTGCAATAGTTATCCAATAGACACGGATTGAAAACGCGATTACGGCCTCTGCTTCATCATCGGATATGGAATTGATCGGTATCAATGATTGATTTGAAAACAAATAAAAAAATTGAAAACAAAAGCTTTGGAAAGAAATCACGAGGGAATTGAATACCGAGACAGTCTCGATTGATGAAGAATTAAGGACGGATTTCGCGTCCACAAACTACCTCGCAAATTTTTCTCAGCTGCAACTGTTATAAATAAACTTACATTCACGATATATTTATTAACTGGAAACGACGCATTATACGCAACATCAGGGATTTCATTGAAAAAAAAAATAAAAAATAAAAAACATTTTGATTACTTTGAATAATATTTATTCTTTGAATGCCGAGTTCTTTACGAACATTCAGTTAAGCGAAAATATGCATGGGCATAAAAATGATAGCGGTGACGCAATAGAGCCTGAAACCTGCCTATATACATAAACAATAAACGAATACATTATTTATCGATACGCAACAACATGAGCGATTAAATTGTACGTATTGAAAGAAACAATCACAGAGAACAAAAACCAGTAAGAAGCGTGTACATCGTACTCGATGAACTTACAAATGAATTTATAAACAAATGTCTAATTCGTAATACACGATCATACCCAATAATGCTACTGATTTTGAATATACGGTATTTTTTTTTCTTCTTTTTTTTCAGGTATTTTTATAACGTAAAAATAATCATTCGATACCCAAATATATACAGTATAACAATACTTAAATCTACGAAAAACAGCACGGAAATAATATGTAAAAAAAACATGCGATATTAACAATTAACGATAAACCTAAATCAATGTTAATGAGAACTTCATGATTAATCAATTTCAAACAAAATGCAGAAACATACCGTTTATCCATATGTACGAATCCTTCAATTATCCATCCCTTATCTCACCAAATCATACAAATTTTCTCTTGAAATTTAATATAATCATAACAATAACGATTGTGTAATATATTACGATATTCGTGGGTTCTTATGAGAACTGCGTTTTTTTCGTACTTGGACAACGCACGATCTCTCCTCATTCCCAATTCATGTGACACATATATATATGCTATGTGTATATATTTCCACATTCGTTAAACGAATATTTCGATGTCTCATCGTGATGTTCATTGTTTCAAAAATTTTCACGGAAAATTGAGTTAAAAAAAAAAAAACGTAACTTTCATCGACTTTTGTGAAACAAAGGCCGTGTTAAACGTGCTTTATTCGTACGTCGTCCATCGAGTTTCACTGCCAAACACGAATTTCAAAATAAAATCTTCGAGGAGTACGAAATTTTTCGTGAAAATTTAGAGATAAACAAAAACGCGTGGGAGAACGAAAATAAAATCATGAATGAGAGAATAATGAGAGCGAATAATCTGTTATATTTCGTCGTACACCGCTCGCCTGAGAATGATCGTTTGTCATGTTTTTATTAATAAAACGATCGATGAAAAATGAAATGCCGGACTTTAAAATCGCAGTTTTGCAGAAACAAAATGAATATTGTGAAAAAAATTACTAGCCACTGTCTGTTCAAATATTCAATCCAACATGCAACCGATTTTTTTCTTCATCGATCGTTTTAGCGAACGGTGTTTGTCGACGATTTTGTTATAATGCCGAAAAGAAAAATGGAAAAAAAAATCTGTTACTTTTTGTCCTTACATATTAGTGTTAAATAGAAAATGGAATAGTAGAGTTGCCGTTGTGTTTTACATTTATTCTGAGGAGATGTGATGAAAGGCGAACACGACGAAATAACAAAGTTTGAAAATTCATGAAAATCTAACCAGCAACTGTCAAACGATAAATATAAAAATGAAAATCAAGTTCCGGCGCGAACCGCCGTTTATTTCCGATAATACCGTCGTGTGTCCTTTTTTATTTTGTAACGAGCCCGGATAATTGCGATCGAAGGTATTCAAACTTATTGCACTTTTTTGGCCATTGTCAAGAGATATCGATATTTCAAAAAAACATCAATGTACGACGTGAATTCTGTGTGTTTTTATTTTACAATTTATCGATATGTCCAAATATTCGAAGAAACTTTTGATCGCGCTCAAATTATCCGGCTGTTCGAAAGAGGGCATTGTAAAACTTTATGCAAGTTTTTACATTTATACATAAATACATTTATATACATATATTTATATATAAAAACAAAACGTTTGTCGCATGCTCGACAAGAACGGAAAACAATTCCTCACCGAAGCGAACATTTCGTACGCCCCGACAGTTTGAAAAATACACAAATTATTAAACTGTGTAATCCTTTAATAAAGTCTATCGAATGTAAATGCGTTAAACTATTAAGAGGAGGAAACAAAAAAAAAAAACAAAACAAAAAAAAAGAAAAATGTGCGCGCCACCGTTAGCCATTACCAGATAAGCAAAGAGAGTAACAACTTTTACTACTGTAAGTTTCGAAAAAAAAAAATGAAAAAAAAAAAAAAACGTTTTCCTTAAGAATAAAAGAATGAAAAAGAAAACTTGTACGTGTTTAGATACTAAAGAGATCGAAACAAGACAAAAACGGAAATTATAATCATACCCAAATGCGGATGACAAATTTTTCAGTATCCGGAAGTAATCTGAAGGGTATATATATATGTACAGAAAAAGATAAACATATATATATATCCAGTTGAATGAAGAATTCTTGAATAAAAAGAAGAAACAAAAAAGTGAAAGAAAAAAAAACACTAGATTGAGTATGTCAGAAATTTTTGTCTTGTCACGATTTGCCGAAAACGAACTATGAAAAGCGAAAAGAAAAATAATCATTATTACCCATCACTTTTGCTTGTTTCGCGTATTTTGGCACTGCTTGCTGTAATGAT
The DNA here is from genome assembly GCA_013761285.1 of Campoletis sonorensis. Lineage (NCBI taxonomy): Eukaryota > Metazoa > Arthropoda > Insecta > Hymenoptera > Ichneumonidae > Campoletis > Campoletis sonorensis. Next base: position 887,094 of record JACEOJ010000133.1, read on the forward strand.
TTTTTTTTTTTTTTTTTTTTTTTTTTATCTCATCGTTTGAAAATCAATGTAAACTGAACAAAAGTTACCGAGGATTGATAGATAGAATAACGCTGCACCCGCGCGAATTGCAAGTGGAAAAATCCAGTCGATGGGATTAACGAGAAAGTATAGAAACAACAAAAATCATTGATTTTTATATCGTTCGAAGCGCTTTTTTTAATCTTCTCTATCTGCCTCTCTCTCTGTCCGGAACCAGAGATACAAAAGAACGAAAATTCCATATTCCCTGCCACGAAGATTGATAGGAATTAAGTCAGTCTAACAGAAAAATCGTGTGCTTTAATTGGCACAAGATTTTTCCGTTAAATTCGGAATACAGACATGAAAAATGACAAAACCATAACTCAAAGAAAAAAAAATCACGATGACGGAGGGAAAAACAGTTTATAATGAATTTATGTATAACGTTCAATTGAGGATTGTATGTAATTGTATATATATGAGTACAATGCAGTCCATGAGTTATTAAGATACATTCTCCTTTTTCTACCATGAAGAAAAAATAAATTATTCTAGTTAATAAAACAAGTGCGTCCTTTGATGAAAGATGACACCATCATTTTATCCTCTTCTGCTCCCTTTTTGTGGGAAATTTTGGCCTTCGTACACTCGAGCATTATTTCACCGTCAAATATGCTCAAGTGAAGGGGAAATAAATAGTTTGAGGCAACTGTAGAACTTTTAAATCGACATAACGCAGAATTTTTATTCAGCCCTCCTGCCAGAGATTCATCGACTTCTCAAAGAAGGAAAAAGGTAAATGTACAGTTGATCGAAGTGACTGCTGCAGGAACAGGAGATTTTAAGAGGTGAAGAGAGCGAAATGCATCAGGCCAAAACTACTGAAGTAAAAGTTACCAAAAACGCTATTCAAATTATTCATCGTGACGTTTCGACTCTAGAAAACTCATGTCCCATGTTTTTATCATTCACCAAAATCATTTTTTTTTATCGTTCAACGAAATCATAATTTTTATCAATCGGGTTGACGGAAAAGTCATCTGAAAACTGAAGAATTCAGAAAATCGACTAAATTTTGATTTTTTTTCACATTTACTTAGAACCGAAATTCACCTCCGGAAGTTCTAGGGTTAATGCAACACGTCATACCGACTGAGCTGACACGAGAACGAAAAAAAAAGTTGGAAAATTCGACGATTAAATCGTTCCACACCGTTCGTCGGATCACAATCAAAAAGTTTTAGCCCGCTTACGCCTTTTTTCTGTATAGGCTCAAACTTTTTTCATATTGAGTTTCTTAACCCTTTGAGCCATCATGGGACCAACGTTGTCCCACCCATTTTTTTTTAAATCATTAAACTGCTATTTCATCAAATTTTTTGGTGTAACACGGACAACTAGACTGACAACTATCAAATAAATTTGAACAGTCATTATTTCTTAATTCGACAAACACTAATTATAAATAAATGGTTGAATTTTGTACTTTTTCATGAAAAAAATTATTTTCTAATAAACTACTATGAACATTTGTGAACACTTCTAAGAATTTGAGAGAATTTTTATCCAAAAATGTTCGTACGGTGGTGTTTGTTGAAAAAAGAAGAAGAAATAATGAATTTCGAAATCTTGAGCTGAGATTCGTAATCAACGACTCCAAAACCCAAATTTCAAGCCCAAAATTGAAGTCAATTCCGCGTATGAAAAAATGTATGGCTTAAAGGGTTAACCCAAGTATTTGCTTTTTCATGAGACGGCCTCATTCGATATTTTCACAAGTTTTGCAATGTTGTTGTTTTTTTCTCTTTAAATAATAATCTTAGTAATATTTTTCTGAATCATAGACATATTGCGATAGATTCTTTTTTCAACGCTACATTTTTTCCTTATTCTACGTTCTACAGACATATATTACAAAATAAAAATCTAAAGTATAGATATTATTTTCACAATAAATAACAATGAATTTGAATATTCATAAATTTGATATTTTTTTATCGGAATCTATTCCGTTGAACGCGGTTTTATTAAGCACAGCTCGATTATTTAAAAATTGATAAACAATTTGTGTACGTTTTTGTTTGAATAAACGTATCAATTTTCAGTGGACTAGAGACACTCGCACATGAACGATGGCACAATATTTAACTCGATTCTTCATTTATTTACACTTTCTTCGAGTATTTTCTTATTTAATTTAATTTTCATTTCCAATTGCACGAAATATCGGGTTGGAGAATATGTTAAATTTGTTATATTGACATTTTTTGTCAGTCCTGATGACAAAAAAATGATTAGGCTGGTCGTGTAGCTCTAACCATGTCCCCTAACAATCTTTCAACACTGACGTCACCGACTGTTGGTTTGAACAAAAGCTCTTGAAGCGTACCCCGGCAAAGGGCTCGCGCCGGTGGTAACAACAGCAGCAAACGTCCTACCCTTCCTGCACCCCTTTCACCAAGCACAGCTACAGTCTGCTCCTGTATTGTCGACACTCTGCCGGCATCTACCAAACCTCGTGACTCTGAAAAGTCATCGATAACATGACGATTGTTGAAAAAATAATTTTATTCCGACATTTTTCATCGAAAGTTTGTGTTTTTTCACTACTTTTTACAAGTTTTTACAAATTTTCTATTTCATTTGATTATTGATAATTTTTTTTTTACTTTTGCTCATTTTTTTTACAACAAAAGAGTTTTGACTGGACGCATTGCAAAGTATTATCATTTCTAAGATATTGCAATGGTCGTATTTGGAATATTGATATTTGAGGAGTTACGCTGTCGAAAAAAATATTAATCCCACACTCAACATTTTTTTTGAAGAAAATGAACCCTAAAATAAGTTGAAAAACGACCCCAATTTTGTAGTTTTTTGATAACGAATAGAATGGTGTATGATGAAGTTGCAATTCGTTAATATTTGATAATGACTCAATAAAACGAAAAAAGTTTCGGAAAAATGCTGCAAAGAAGTTTTTTACTCAAAAAAGGGTTTTTCGTCCAGGGTTTATTTGGCTTACAGTGAAAAAACAGTGTCATATTTAATTTCGATGTCGAATTCAATAAATTTAAGCGATGATTTCTCATCCGTAGATGAAATAAATAAATAACTAACCTCCTTTAAAAAGTACAATAGCTTTGAGGCAAGCGTACTCCGAATGATCGACTCTGAGCATAGCAAATCGCGTCAACAATTCTCGAAGTCTCCTCGCTTCGTCGGCAAGAATCTGCTTCCTCTCGGTCGGTAGGCTCATGGAGACGAGACTCGTTTCATCCACTGGGAAATTCCATTGAGCTGCTGTCAGAACGAAAAGCTCGCTCCAGGATTCTTCTAAAAGAATAGCCTGGTCTCTAAAAGATAACTGAAACATTTACACATAATTATTATCAGTTCATTTGATTGAGTATATAGAAAGCAATTTTCTTCGTAGTTTATTAAAAACCAACGAACTTTTAATTAACGAACCTCAAGGAAAGAGGGAATACTTCTGGCCCATTTGACAGCAAGAAATAGAAGCTTTGCTGCCGATTCGTAAACGTTTTCTGATGGTAATAGTGACAAGCTCGAAACAGCATATTCTGATAAGGTGTGACCAATGATGGGTCCTGCAAGACGTCCACTCACAGAATCTACGCACCAATGTTTGTTATTTAAGCTCTTTAAGAATTAATTTCACGTTTTACGAAGAATATCCGGCATACCTTTTTGTTCATTTCGATGAGCAACGGTGTTTGCTTCTTCGGAGCTCGTAACTTCGTCTTCATTCCCATTACTCGTCGACAAGGGCTCAGTCGTAGGACGTGGCATAAAATGTGCTAAAGAATGGAAAGAAACGAAAAATATATTCAGATGTTAATTTACCGAATAAAAATGTGTATAACAGAAAAAATCAGAGTTTTTAATGATTTGATAATTTCGAATAAAATCTAATATGGATTTAAGGCAATTCTATCGTGACATTCATATCGAAAAACTGTTTTTCAGTTTTTCTCACATTCAAAATGTTTTGCGGGCATAAGTTAATAAAGAAAAGTTGTTGCAAATTGACTAAAGACCAACATACTCTAAATTCAAGGTCATCCAAGATAATATCTACTTTTTGTATAATTACAAAAATTGTGATAGAAGGCTTCACCATGTAGAAGCCAAAATATTTATTGATGAAAATGTAACTTTTCACTCGAGCTTTTATGAGCGACTACTGAAAATTGTAATTTTTACCAATAAATATCTAAATTAACTTCCGCTTGGCGAAACCTTCTAAAATTTGTTACACACACGCACATGACATTAAAGAAGGTTTGTCCAAATTTTCAACAACATCTTAAGAAAATGATATAACGATAGAAATACCGTAATGGGTCAAACAAAAGGTTTATTGATATTTCGCGAAACTCACCAATGCTTGGTGTAAACGTAGGCATGCTGGGTTTGAATGGAAATAGTGCTGGATACAAGAGCGAATGATAGGGGCTCGTAGTGGTGTGGTAAACGTGAGAGATTCCCGGATAAATTCCTGCGGCACCTCTTCTCGTTGCGGTAACCAAAGATGACGTACTTCTTGGCGCTCTCTCGTGCTGAACAGCTGAAAATGACACTTCCTTTCGAAATTTTTTCTCAACGGTTACCGAACATCCAGAGCACTCGTGTTCTGCGCTTCTATGTTATAAGAGCGAGAGAGAGGGATAAAAAGAGGAAAGATTCACACTCCCTCACTCTTTTCTATCTCTTCTGAAATGCGGACTTAAAGTCTTCAGTTTTATTCCTCTCGGTGTAGAAAACCCTAAGGAAAGTTTGACACTCCGTGCGAACAAAACTTTATTTTCGTTCAAAATTTTATAATTTCAATCGAAATTTGACAATTTGTATGAAACTATTGTATGAAAAAGAAGAACAAAATGGTTGCTAGACTTCGTTATTTATTGCGGAAACTTCATTTCTAAATTAAACTTTTCGGCTGCACAGAATTTGCCACACTGGCGCGAATTTGCACTGCCACAGACAAACTTCTCCGCGTGTTCTTCTGTAATTGTGGGAGTAAAAAAAAACCTTCTTTAAAAAAGATTCGAAGTTACTCATCGAAATGGCACCTTAAACGGTGAACAATCATTTGGAAACTTTTTGAGATTTGAAAATGATTCGGAATAGATAAAAATTCATCAATCCAAACCGGAAGAACAAGCATTTTTAAAAGTGCAGTGTTATCGAAAAAAAGTATAAGGGTGAGAATTAAAAATTGAAACGATTAAAATGCTTACTGAAAATCCCATTTTAAGAATTATTAAATCGGGAAGGACATAATTATATAAATCTTACCAAAAAAAATACTTGCCAGAGATAAAAGTAAGCATTGTTCTATTTTAATTGCATTTGATCAGGAAAAGTTATGAGGTGTTTCATAGAAACGGAGAAAAATCATGATCGTGTTTGGAATCCCCGGAATATTTGTCAACCCTCAAAACATATTTATCGTGTGTATAGATTTTCATCCCTTGGTGCAGTGAAATGTGTACATTTAATGGGCGCCTCTTGGGCAGTGCTAATTGATATCTCGACGCAATCAAGTGTTTGGATTATCGCTCTAGTAGTGAACACCGGACCTAAATGGAGGGTTGGAAAAAAGCCTACGCAGGGCAGCGTGTTTACAAAAGCTGTGAACGCAAGCCTGTTTCTGACACACACCGCAAGGACGGACTAAGCATGAGCCTCGAGGACTCTCCTCGAGTTTCATGCATTGCGTTTCATTCTTTTCCTTCTCTCTCACTCTCACCCCCTCTCTGTCTCTTTCTTTTCCCTCCCTCTTTAAGGTCACACAAAAAAGTGGGTTGTGGGTTCATGCATTGTAATATGTTTTAGAGATCGGTCACGCAGGGATGCGACACATACAGCAACCAAGTTTTGTTTGCACTCCGTTGCACAGAGTGCTTTTCAGAAGCGCGGATCGATTACCAGAGAAAACTTATATATATGTGTATTTTTTTTATAATGTATATGAATATGGAAACTTTTTTTTCCTAGTGGAATGGACTGCGGTGGATGATCAAATCACCGAGAGATAAACAAACGCTCCCTGTCATGAATGCATTGTATATTGAAAGGGCAGATTCGTGTTATGATAAAATGTCGGCGTGGATAGATTTTTGACTGCCACATCCCTCAACAAATATTATTTTGCTTCGTCACTATATTTGGGTTCAATTTTTTTTGTTTATAAGAAACTCTTAAATATTCGGAAAGTCACTTACTTATTCATTGTGTTCAATGATAAGTTGATAAAAAACAGTTTTTTATCAACCGAAGTGAGAAATTTGAACAGAGGGAATTTGAGGAAATAATCGAAAAATTGATAACTCGGGGAAAAACTTCTTGAATATATGGCTGTACGGTAATCGATTTGATTCTGAGGTTAAAAATGTTTAAACATAAGAAATGCACGGTGGAAATTTAACATTTCATTTTTTTTTATCAGTTTGAATTCTTATAATTCCGTAGTCAAAAGAATTCAAATATATTGCGATTACCAGGAAAATTGTAATGGTTTTTTTTTTCATGGGAACTTCTATTCTATTCGTAACAATAAATCGAAATACTCACCATCTCGTTTCATATTGACTTGAAGACATTTTGTAAATCTGCAAGCTTGGCACTGATTTCTTCGCGAAACGTCGACAACGCATCTTCCATTTTCTTTACAAACGTAATCCAGATTTCTTCAGTAGTACAGATTGGAAAGGAAAATCATTTCAATAAGCTCATGTACATCGTGATGACAGACGTGAGGTTATACTGATTCACCATTGTCACATTTGTCCATTACACATGACATATTGTGCTATTCGCTGTCTTTGTAAAATCGATAATCGATAATTATTATTACCTTGCGTACCTGCGGATCGACCGCTTGAAGAAACCACGACAACCGTCGCAACTTGGCACGCCATAGTGCTTTCCCGACGCTTTGTCACCACATACTTTGCACAGAGACTCTCCTCGCCCATTTTCTTCCATTTTCTTTAACGTTAGTCTGCAATGAAATTTTATCATTTAAAGAAAACCTTATTTCTGTTTCCTTCTGGTCCTTCGCTCTCTCTTTGGGGTAACGAAAGATTCAGGGATGTTTGGGACATTTATTGAAAAACGCTTCGAAGTTAATGAAATGTTTGCAGATTATTTGTAATAATTCTACTGGGGCTGCTAAACGAACGTCTCAAATCAATTCACGATTGAATATTGGAGACTTACTGAATTATTGAAAAGTCAATAAATGAAGTTGGAGAAAGTGATTTTAGATTTCGAGTTGCGGTGACTTATTTGAACGAATAATTTAGTAAATAATGAAAAGGAAAATGTTGCGTTGTTTTTTTTTTTAATTTTCACCCCCTAATATGTTAATATTATCATCTATAAAATTCAAAAACTTCATTTAAAACACTGAAGAATGACGAAAAAAATAGATTTTCTATGACAATTAAAAAGCAGAACTCTCTTGTGTCATTTTTTTACTGGAGTTTTACTAAACACCATAATATCAGTAAAATAAGAATTCTCGACCGTTTTATCTACGATTGTACCTCTTGCGCATTCCTAATTGTATCAAAAACATTTGTTATACTCGATAAAGCGTCTTTTTACTTTAAAGTTGACAATGATCAAAACAGTGGAATTAGTTGATCACATTATACGATAGTGCCAGCTGATTAATGGCTTCTGCAGAGTGAAATATTTCTCCAGCATTGACAGGTATATTCGAAAAATATATTGGTTATGCCATTGAATAATTGCAAAACTATCCCAAATCGCCAATGTGATCATCGCTGAACACTAATTCGTGCTCATCCGCGATAATTTGATTTTGAAAAGGCCAGGCTCTGGACATATAAATGAATGAAAATGTTCCATTCTGTCATCGTCCAATTAATTCCTTGCATCCCTTCATTTTCCGCAGTCCATAAATTATTAAAAAGTGAAAATTCATTCCTTTACAAACTAGTGGTTGTTTTCTGATCCTATACATTCCTTCGGTGAAATCCACGATGCAACGTTTATGTCACTGGCAAACTCTTACAAACCTCTGGACATAAAGAAAGTTACATGGACAATTCTGAACTATATTCACATCCATAATTCAATCTTGGAATGTATACCACAAGCTGTCGCTAACAGAGTGACTTTGCCGACATAGTTTCGCCAATGAAAACGGCATCGAATCCACATTTTGGCATCGTACAAACATCTTTCTCATTCTAAGTATATAAAACAAGTTTTATACACCTTTTCTTCCAGTTAAAAGTCACTGAGCTTGCGTTCTCTATCATAAAATATATGATAACGATATACATTGATTTTTTTGCCACCTCTTGCTCAAGTTGTTTTGGCAGTAATTGAATTTTTTCACAATTTCTTGTGAATTTTTTTAACAATAAATTCACTCAAAGTGTGCGTTTTCTAATGCGAAATCCGAGACTCGGTACATTCATCAACTTTCCAGACAAGATTGTTTACTTTCCAAAATGTTCGACAAATGTCCCTCGATCTCTGAAATGTCAAATTTCATTTCATCGTCAACGGGTTCGAGATAATTTTTTTTTTTTTTTAATTCAGATGATCAGGTTTTAAATAATAAATTCTTGATAGAAATCGAGAGAATTTCACAGTTTATGACAAAATTGTAAGAATGAGAGTCATTCATCGGTTGCATCAAAATATCATGATATTTTATACAGAAACACAAATTGTTGGTCCAGTAACAGCACTTTACCACTTTTTTCTGCGTACGAATCATTACACAATATTTTGTATATAAGTGTACGTGGCCGGGTGCGTTTCCACATATATGTGTACGTAACGTATACTCCGAGAAATGACTTTTACGAGGTTATATCCTTTGCCTTCTCCCCTCTTTCGAGCCCCGGCAATCATCCCTCACTCTCTTGTGGTGGTCGCTGTTCGCGAGCCTCGGGGCGTTCCTGGCGTGGGCGCAAAGGGTCCTTTTTCACGCTAATAGGAGACCATAGACACCGCGCGTTGCCATAACCGGCAACCAGAAAGCCACCTGTAGGTTTCCCAGGCTCAATAATGCAACGACGACACGAGGCGACGGACCAGCAGCCTCGATCGACTCGGACATATACACACAAAGCTGTTCCTTGTTCACTGCTCTCTCTCTCTCCTGCTATCTCTCTTTTTCTTACTATGGTATACACGAGTATCTAGCTTTGTATTGAATAACGCGTAAAAGTCTTCTCGTATAAATATAAGGGTTGAACGAATCCGTTGCCTTGTCGCACCCCTTTCCCACCCACAAGTCCGGTAAACCGGACACGTTCGTAAAACCACCATTTTTCTACATGTAAATTTAGATATTTGTCGACTGAAAACGGACCAACATAACACACGTTCGTAATTCTCTTGGAAATCCGCAAATGCCTTTGTTTTGGAAAAAATTCAGAATTTTTTTCCAATAATCAAGAAAAAAATTGCGGATATTGACAGATTCAGATAATTCATTGAGGAAATGTTTATTTCGCCAGCCACAGCCAACTGAGGATTCTAAGGCACGGTCAAAATTTCAACTTTTGATACCGATTACAAAAAAAAACGATCGGAGCTCGATCTTCCTCCCTAAAAATACTAGATAATCTGTCTATTTGACACTTTCGTGGAAACATTGAAGAGTGGTTCTGATTTTATTTAAATTAAAATTTAAAAAATTTTCAACTCTGAGACACATGTTGAAACTCCACTAGACCGAGAATCAGAGTAAATTTCGAAATGGGTGAGAAAGTTTGAGCTTGAACTTTATAAAATACTCCCGAGACTCTGGAGCTTCAATACGGCCTGTAATCCTTTCTCATTTAATAAAAATATTGATTTGAGTGATTTTTTTGCCCAATGTAGAGATCAAAATCGTTAAACTATATCGATATCAAAGAATAATCAATATTTTTTATACAAGTCTGTCTAATTCTATAAATTCGATAAATATGAACATATCATTAGTGACAAAAATTACCTTCGGTTTCCAGTTAATCGTCATTAGAAGGCGATGATAAATCAAAGGAGATATTTCATTCTTTGTTGTTCATTTGTCCGTGAATGGCTGACAGGTGCATTAATTTATTCGTTCAAGTGTGAAAAGTCTAAAGCAGACACATTGGTAGAGAAATATTTACGCATCCATGGAATACGTAATATTACTTAGACACATGCGTCGTTACCCCTCGTGGAAAGCTTTACTGTTGCGTATGCATTTTTTTTGCGTGTATTAATGAAAATATATCGTATATGGTCTATTAGCAGTAACCCCGTGTTTAAACTGCAGCAAGGGTTTCTACCGAAGTGCAATTACGCCGTGTCGCGATTGAGGGGCGAATTATTTAACTTCGATTTCCAGTGTTTGTGTACGTGTACGAAGAGCGTGACCCACGCGACTTCGGACCGGTAACATATGTTCCGTACATATACGTTGCCTCGAAAAGTCGAGATGTCGACGAGAGGGTAAAATACAAAAAATAAGGGTACATTAGGGTAAACCGTGACGACCGTGAGGGAGAATCGCAGTCCAAGTAAACGGAATCAATCGTTTTCTAATCACCTGCCTGATTTATTTTCAATTATTTTCAAGTACATTATTGCCTCGCAAAACCCAATACTAATACGAATTTTTGGAATAATCCACCATAGAATTGTTAATATTATTGATATTTTTCTCTTTTAAAATATATGAAGAATACCGATAGCGATGGAAGTCATGGATGGATGGTCGGTGTATGGTTCTGGCGACCTCTAAGGATTAGCAGCCTTCGACTAGGCCATTGCTCGGTTAGGTGACAGCTCGCGAATCAAATTATGAGCAAGAGAGGTTGTTTTTCCAAATTTCTGATATTACAAATCGACAGAAATTTAGTTAAATCATGGCTGCTTCTGTCGGCCAGGCTTTTCACAGTTTTCCTCGGCAGGGACAGGAACAATATGAAGTGGATTTTAAGAGTAGTGGATAACTTAGTTAACTTAACTTACTTTACTTAACTTAATGGATTTTTAAAAACAAAAAATATAATAATTCATCAATTTTTTTATCAAAAGGTGTGATTTTTGTGTTGACACACACGAGATTTACATTATCGTGTCACTGCGCGGTGATGCGCTGAGCGTGAGTAACAATTTTTTAAGTACTTTTCGGTAAAAATGAATATTTAACAAAAATGAGTAACAATAAAAAGTAGAGATAAACGAAAAATAAAAAAGATCAGACGACACTCGTGAAATGTTACATGTGTGAATTGCGTTCAATGTAAAATATTTTAATAATGTAAGCCGCATCGATCACTTTGGGACTTTGACAAAGCTTCTCGCACACGCGGTATTTATTAATAGATATATGTATCGTAACATCGAGAGGCTTGTGCTTAATGTCGTTTCGATGACTTTCCGATAGTTTGGGTCCCGGGCAAGGTGTCGCGGTTTTATAAACGGGGTGAGCAGAAAAATTCAAGTGTCGCGGAACCCAGAGGGTTTCGATAAAAAAAATATCGGTTGAAAAGACACGCAAGGATAACGCGTTTGTATTTCAATGCTAATTTTTTTCATCGTCACGTAACACGTGGGTTACTTCACATAAAAAATGCTGATCGAATTTTAACTCGGTATAAATACGACGGAGGAAACGTCACCGAAATGAACATCTCGAATTACCCACGATGACGTTGGATTTTCCATTAGCTCAATCATCGGTGTCCATCTGGTTGGATTTTAACTCTTCATGCGCAGCGGAAATATATAAATTAACATATCATCAAAAGTTACTCACGAATTGGCGTAATTTTTTTTTTAAATCTTCTTCAAAAGAAGACAACATGAGAAAGTAGTATCATAATAATTTATTTTCCAAACACTTTCAATTCGCAAAAAAAAAAGTTTTTTTTTTCCATCCCTGTTTCTACAATTGTATCAAAGTCCTTATCAATGTTCCGATCATAATCGCCGACAGTTTCTCGGTCATTACAACCATCATTAGAACAGGACATGGGTCGAAAAAGGCCTCGAGTAAAAAATAATGCTATGATTTGGTTGCTCATTTTAATTTGACTTCCATTGAGGTCTCCTGCCGTTCGAGTACCCGCAAACACGTGCTAGCTTCACACGAATGTCACAGTGATTGCGTGACTTGGGTGACTTCGTTATGCACGCTGTGACTCCGATCGCCCCTACGTTCGAGTATCCAACACATATGAATATGTACATGGATATGTCCACGATATGAAAGGGTTATAGACCACGACCAGTAGCACGAGAGCATAACCCGTTGATATTGATATCCAGAAAGAGCATTCATTTTCTTCTGTCGTATTCTGCGTCAAGAAAATCGCTAAGTAACCGTATTTTCTTTTGCTCTAGCGGAAACCATCGCTGGAAGTGATTTGAATGCTAGAGTCTGGTTTTTTTTTTTTTTTTTTTTTTTTTTCAAATTTTAATCAACTTGAAGATGCATCACAATGAAATTTCATCGCACGTTTCTGGCTGTTAAAAAAATGATGTCCTAATTACTTTGCAAAAAGAACTTTTTGGTATTTTCTATTGGCATTATTTCTCGAAAAATCTTTCAACTATTATTTGATAGGTTTGGCAGTGAGAGTTATAAATATTATGATACAAAATAAAAACTTCGCAGCGATCGTGAAGTTTTACGGCCAAATATCATTCAAAAAAAGTTCGAGATTAAGACTAGATGCTTGTTTATAGACAAGAATGAGCTTTTGTCCAACTTCAAAATAACTGGAACACAATGGCGAATGAAAATATTGATTATATTGATTTTTAATTTTTTTTTTATAATTCGAATCAGTGTTTTTCAAACGTTTGTCACCTACTTGTTGACTATGTTTAGTTTTTATTTCGATTATTTTCAATAAGGAACTATATAGATCAAGGAAATATTTATTCATTCTGGACATGTCATCAATGACAGTTGTTTTTTGTGGATATTTTTGCAGAATTGAAGCACGTTGGTCACTTTATTTGTCCAGGATACTCAACCGTGACATATGCAACTATAATTAGCCTTTGGCATATGCTCGGCATCGACCGTGATATTATAATAATGGGCTTTATCCTGAACAACCGGTAATTACGTGGTGCAACACCGGAAAACATGTTTTACAGGTGCGTTAAGTCACGGCGTACCTAAACGAGTAAAGGAGCTCTGATATGAAGACCGGCACGTGTCCACGACCCAACAGACGAAATGTACACTTAAGAGCATTTGCGATCAATTTGTAAATATATTTGCGGTAAATATGTAAATTCATGGAATGTCATTTTGCAATGATAACAAGTTAAAAAAAAAAAAAATTGGAGCAATTCTGAGCTGCAGCCCTGATTCGACACATTTTCCATTTTTGTCAATAAAATATTAATATTCATAGTCATTATTTCTTAATGTACTGTTCCAAGAAGAGGGAAAGATAAACACCATTCGGGACCATTTTTTCCTGTACAGTCTACTCATAAAGTTTTATTAGAAAAAACCCAAAACTTCTGTTTTTTTTTTAGAGAAGTAAAAAGATGGACAAATGATTTTTGAGATATTCATGTACAAAGTTAACATTCAAATTTCCGGGCATGCATTTTTTATCGAAAGCACAGCTTGGACTTGTTTGCAGAGTTTTATACTTCCAAAGAATGCAATAAAACACACACTTTCAAACGTTTGACAGAACACTCTTTAGTATGACTTTTACTAACTCGAATATTTTACGAATAAAGAACTTTTTGCATGATTTAGATTAAATTGCATCGCATTTTACTGTAAAAGTATTGAGTCAAATTACCGAACTTTCAGCAAAGAAACGTCTATTCCTTGGCAGAGTTATACGGAGATTACTTGCCGAGCACATTGTTCAAAAATTCATATTCATAGGAATTCTAGAATCTTGACATAAAAAATACTACGCATAGAAAAAAATCCAACGATTCCACAGCAGCAAAAAAAAACAGAAGTCACCGAACGTTCAACGGAAATATTTGCGATTAAACTTAGAAAAATGTGACTAGCAGACAACTTTTCGTAACCGCGATTTTCAGGAGGTTATCTTGTCTATAACAATTTTGATGAAAAAATGTAACGCGCGACTTTTTTCCATTCGTTACAACTCGATTAAAATTTTCAACACCATTACTTCGTACTTAATGATTATTTCCACAGCTTTTATCATCTGAAAGAATCGATTGCGGTCCTTTCTTTCAATAGATTTTGATACTCCAGTTGTCAACTTCTTATGGAAAAATCGTTGATTTCACCCGATTGAGCCAAAATGTTCGACGTTTCGACCATGGGGGGCAAATGTATCAATATAAACAATATTTTTAAATATAAACTATTAAATTAAAATAATATTTTAAATATAAACAATATTTTAGTCTAATTTTTTAACGACTAAAGCGGGCCCTGCTTATCCGCCCAAAAGGTTTGTATGAGTGCATATGAATAAAATCATTTTTTTTTTGGAATAATATGTTGTGAAAATTTATTTCATTTCCATGAAAATGTATATTTTCCATAAAACAAATTCGGCAAAATTTGAGGTTATTCCCTGTTTCTACTTCACAACGGCAATTTCTTAGTTTAAATATTTTCCACGTGATAAATGTAATGATCACTCACCCTGATACTTTTTCCTGGTGCAGATGTTGTTGTTGTTTTAATTTCTCACCAACTTCTTAAAATTTATAATTGCTAATGGGTCCCATAAAATTCAGCACTTCGTTGTTGGCACAAAAACGAACTAAAAATTGTTGAATGGATTATGTTACTCGTTATAATATACGAAAGTGCGCCGATCTCGTATAAAATGGCGCGAGCACTATTTAAACTGAGAGCACGATAAATAAAATAAATTACTTGTTCACTGTGCACGATCTTATTTGGTCAGAAAGGATCATGGCCGGTTAGTTCTCTCTCCGGAGGGTTTACCGTGTGATCTCTGATTCCTGATTTTTTGGCTTTGAAGTCGTGGAAGCTTGGTAGCGAGTCCGATTTTACCTTCAAAGAAGCGTGAGGAGGGGATTTGTGATCCAGCGATGATCTTGAGGCTAAGGGTTGTTTTGAGACCACGCCCAAAAGCATGCGCGAAGCAGCAGCTTTTATGAATCGGCGGTGACGATTGGTCGATGGGCGTTGCTGAGAAACAACCCTTGGGGCGTGCTTTTACAATTGATGCTCGAACGTATATGTATAGACGACATGCACCCTCGCGGTTGACACGTATAAGGGTTGCTCGATTGGCAAAAGTGTTTCCAGGCAGAGAAAGAAAGTTGAATAAAGTCGCGTGAAACGCGGAGGGGTGGAAAAAGCGGGCTAACTTGGAAAGTCACGAAAGTCAACTCGGTGTAACCTCGACGAGTCGATTTAGTAACTCTCAATTGCACTCTGTTGGCTAACTGGTTTACGTATACAATTACTGTTTTTTCCAGGGACGTATTGGGTAAAGCTTTATCGAGTTTGTTTTATATTCAGTGAATCCGGAATCTATTAACATTTGGATAGGTTCAACATTGACAGAATAATCGAGTCGTTAGTTATTTTTTTCATTATTTCCTGACGTTCAACATTTCGCCTGATGTTAAACATTTTGATTTTTATTGAAAATTAAGAACTGCATATGCAAGTAAATTAACGGTAATTACATTTTGTTTTACTGCGGATCTGGGATCTTTTTCTTTTATTTAATTTGCAATGTAAATTAACTGCATGAGTATTAAAGCTTTTCTCAAAAGATCGTTTCTTTGACTATAATTAACTCTCTATTTTTGACAAAGACCGTGACAAGAACAAATCATAATCGATAATCGATGATTTTGAACTTTTGGACTTTATTCAAATTTCATTTGTTTTTCAAATCGTTTTGAGTTGGTATTTATTTAGATGAAGGAACATCATTCGATAAAATCGTATTTCACGTAGAGAAAAATGTTGAAAGAGTTCTCAAAATATCGAATAGAAAAAACGTGCGATCCATGGTCTAAAGATCTTAACGGTGGATCGAATAAAATCGTACAGAAAATTCCCCTCGAAGATACGCCGAGAGCAGAGAATCGCACTGAAACGACAGCGGTCGGGCTAATGGTTCGGCGACGCTATTTTGTTAAACAAGGAAACCTTTTATCCCCCTTCACTCACCCTCTTCCGAGCGAAACACTCGAGTGCAGAAGCGCGGCACTCAGCTACCCGAAGGAGAAAAAGATTTCACGCTCAGACGCAAGAAATGTGTCTCGTGTTGCAACTACCCTTGTATACTATTGTGCGATATAATATGTGTATACGATTATTTCATATACTGCCAATCTTGGTGTCGATGGCATAACAGCTTCTAAAGTATTTATCAGAGTATAAATTTAGTTTATTATATTTAAAACGAAGAAGTGCTGTATTTTAAAATACAAATTCGATGATCCAATGAATGTCGATTCAGAAAATGTTTGTTTTTAATTCTGACGAGTACTGAGGACTTAATCGATTTAAAGAAACTCAGTTTTTTTCACGTAGACTGTATGAAAGTATTGTAGAGAACAAAAAAAGTGAATCTTATATAACAATGTGTCTTTAAACTCGGTTTACATTTACAATCAAACCAAAACCAAAGCAAACCGAATTTCAACAACATAGGAAATTTTTTGGTAATCATTCGGAAGTGAGGCTCCACAAACAATGAGGCTGACATTTTTTTTATGCATGCTAACAGTTTAAAAACTTTATTACTTTAATAATCATGATGGCGCAATAATATTGCTTCCTATAATTTTTTTCAGTCATAAAGAATGAAAAAAAAAACAACCCGATTTAAGGTGTATCTCCACTTCCGAATATTTACCAAATTTTTATGTAGAATATTATAGACTAATTGAACAAAAATATAGGTGGCACGATCCCAGAATTATAGAAAATTCTCAAGAGTAGCTCTCACGTTGCTACTTGGTTTTATTGTCAGTGAAGTCGCAAACCGTCTCGACCACCACGAGACAAGCCAGCCAACTGTCAATTTTCTCACGATTCACCCACGCAACCAGCTCTCATCCATTCTCGCGGATTCTTGCACTCTCGGATCTTTTCACACTTCAGCAAGACCACCGAATCGATATAAAAAGCTGGATAAAATATATCTGGCACCTTCAGATATCAGACATTAAGAACTATGCAGGCTTACTAATAAGCCTGCATCAAAATCTTCCATAGATTATAATGTACAATTCTTTATCCAAACCCAGGCTCTTCTGAGCCTCGTTTTTTATTCGTGCTTTGTTCAATTTCATTTTAAACATCCTGATTTCAACCATAATCGAATTTATTGTTATGAAACTTCCAGAGATTTTGACTCCATGAGTGAACAATTTAAATTATTTTTATCGATATTTATAGAACAGTAAAGAGCAGCCATTGTGGGAACGTTTTTGAAGCGTCACCGCTAGAAAATTTTCGGAAGGTGTACTGTCTTTTTCAATATTTCACATAATTACGTTTTCAATAAACCTTAAAAAGCGAGAAAGAAGTACAGAATTGAAGAATCTGCAGACGTCAAAACAAACGATGTTAATGTTTCGTCAAAATTTGTTTTTTGTTGAATAAAAATGATCAATTCGATGTTTTTTTTTATCACTTACAGAGTACGACCATAATTAAGTGATTGAATGTATTTTACCGATAAAATATACTCGATGGAGCAAGTCAATTGTGATAACTTTGGAGTTTAATAAACTTTGGCTAGAATGTTCTGAATCGTTCGACATGGGAACACTTCACACTTGTATAAATAATAAAAAATGATGAAAGGAACATGCTGTCGTATTTTTCTATTCTCCGAACTCCAAGCTCCATCGCTGGAACTAACTAACAATAAGGTCGAAATTGGTTGCCAGCAAAAAAAATGAATGTTAAGTGGGAAGTCTTGAATAATTTTAGGAATAGTATAAAAATTAGAACCTTAATTTGAATAAATCTACAATTTCATTAATAAATTATTAAGATATTGGTTTCATTTACCCGGTTATTCATTCATCAGTAACGAATGTAAGAACAAGCAGTTTTTGTTCATTCATTTTTAATCGGAAATTATCGAATTCATGTTTTTTTAGTGAAAATGCAAAAAAAATGAGAATAAAAATCAAAAAATAATGTGGTTCCGGCCGGGATCGAACTGGCGACCTTCTGCGTGTAAAGCAGACGTGATAACCGCTACACCACGGAACCAACTTGTATTGATCTAAGAACTAGGATGTATACCTCGGAGAACGTACTCATGGAGACTCACCTGATTTGATTCCAACCGCATCAAATGTTCGTAGAAAAAATCATTAATACCACCAACACCAGCAACAATAGCAAAAACTTTATATTTTATATACTCATTATATACTTTATATAATTTATTTACTATATACTTATTTATAATTCATATACTTATTTTCGTCGAATGAAAAGTGTGAATTGCAATGCATTGTCCATTATTTATTGATTGCCTATTTTTCCGTCCAAAACTCAACGATTTAGCTTTAAAACAATGAAACGAAATATTTTTTTTCGGAAAGCTACACTATTCACCTTTGATTTGCAACTTGGAAAATTGGGCTATCTTCATTTTTCATTGACTTACGATTTTTTTTGTAAATCGATGTTTTTTTCCAAATTTCTTTGTTGAATTAACGAAAAATTTATCAAAAAAAAAAACTTTCGAGAATTTAAAAATAGATACCTCAAGCTGAATGTTTCAAACAATACCATGCATTTTTTCAGAATTTTCTGACAGCATTAGGATCGGAAATATTGGCCGGACATGAAAGACCCAGGTTTTCATACGAGAGGTGTCGAAAAAACCATTTCACTCCAACTGTAAATAATAGGTAAGTTCAATCTAAAAAACTGAAGAATTAATATATTAAATAGTGTAGTCAATGTTAAAAAAAACATCCAAAAAATTTCGATGAATCGTTTATTCTGCTTATATTATAAATATACAAAAAAACATTTTTGGCCTGTACAAAAAAGAAAAAACTAGGGATAAATGTGGCAACACTTAAATATTGGTGATGCTTATGATCGCGATGAAAAATTATGTCAATTTTACATATTCTTATTACAAGTTTTGCACTTCTTAAGTCTTTGTTAGTTAGCTTATCAATAAATCAGTATGAATTTTGAATGATTCAATTCAAAGAACATATTTAATACAATTAATTACTATACATGGCAAATATTAATGAAATCGTTGCCGAGCGCAACGAGTTTATCACTCGATCGGCTGCCTCGATTGCGAGAAGTACTTTGGCAGCTCTGTTTATAAAGCAGTACTTTATTCATTTCAAACAAAATGGACCAGTAGAAAAACCAAATGCTTGATGAGGCAATCCGTAATCAACTGGATAGAAATCGACAAGTGGCAATTGTTGAAGTTTGCTCGTTTTTATGAGAAACACAGTTTCACCACTGTCCTGTCGACTTTTACAACCGTCAGTCAAAATTTGAGGACGAGTCCGATTATACGAAAATTCTGCTTCGTTGTCTCCGAGCAACTTCATCGAAACATTGTTATTGTAATCAGGTGGGCTCGACCATGCTGCACTATTTATGCACGTGTACGTAAAATTTTGATATCCCTCTTCGCTCAAGAGTCTCAAGAAAGTCATTTGTACGACACCGATGGTTTCATAAGTTATCTGATAAAGAAGAAAGTAACCAATTTTCAAATCCCCACGAAACGAGGTTTTCGCTGAATGAGTTGCATCAGTGTTCCAACGTATTAATTATTTATCATACTCACCCTGAATCCACCGCGGAGTTTCGAATACCAATCGTTTTTTCCACTTTCTTTTTTCCATGGAATGTTCGGCATTTGGCTACTGTGGATGTCAGGAAAGACACACGTCTCTCCGGAGGCTGTCATATTGCAGTAAACGTACACAGCATCATCGGGCATCCCAAGGTTCGGGTCTATCCAGTACCATCCTAAATGTTGTCAAGGAACCGTTCATGCATAGAGAAACAGTTTCATATTTGATTGTTATTCGAGAATCTCGATAAGAACGTATAATGTATACCATCGCGATAATGGGGATGTCCGAAATGAAGATCTTTGCATGTTCTGCTCGGATTTTCACGGGAACCGATAGGTTTCCTCATCCGGTCTAGGTCTTGCCTCATTGAATATATTGAACTGTACATGTCTAGGAATTTTGGACCTAGTTCTTCATCGTCATTTTCCAGGGTTTTCGATTTTTCATCGTAGTCATCGGTTTTTTCGTTTTCGCTGTGTCTGTAAAACACAAATTAATCCAGTCCAAGCTATATTAAAAATAACTTGATTGAAATCATAACACACGTGACTCGCGAGTCACCGAAGACTCGCGAGTCTTAATTTAAATTGTCATAGGATCTGGTGCTGTCGACAAAAAATAAGTTTACGCAGAAGTTGGATACAAATGAACGTAACTCACTCCTCATCCGCTTGCCGACGTCGCCGAGTGAATTGTTCGCGTGAGAAAAGCAGCTCCGGAGGAATCATTGGCTGTTCTGCCGGAGGACCAGGCGGGCCTGGAGGACCCGGCGGACCCACATCACCTTTTGCACCGTCGTTTCCCATGATTCCTTTTAATCCTGGTGGTCCCTCCATCCCCGGTAAGCCCGGAGGTCCGTCGTTGCCTTTGAAACCTTGTGGACCATCCGGACCAAGACTTCCTTTCGGCCCTTCTGGTCCAAGAATTCCTCTCATTCCCTTCTCACCTTTTTCACCTTGTTCTCCCTTGATGCCAGCTTGACCAATTTCACCTCGATGACCTTTCATTCCCCTGCGACCACGGTCTCCACGTTGTCCCTTTGGTCCCGCGGGACCAATTGGTCCAGATGCACCTTCACCACCAGGCATACCGGGAGCACCATTTTCTCCAGATGCTCCAGGCTGACCAGTGAGTCCTTGCGATCCCTTGGGACCTGGTAATCCTTGCATTCCTGGAGGGCCTGGATTTCCTATCGGGCCTACTAAACCAGCATCACCCTTTTCACCCGAGAGGCCTGGGTGCCCTTGTAAGCCAGCTGGACCTTCCAAACCCTTCGATCCACAAAAACACATCCTTGAAGTAAACTTTGGACATTCTATATGCTCATTTACTTGAACATCGGATATTAGATGAATTTTGTTTACTTTTAACAAATTCTATTATGATTATGTAGTTATTTCGTATGTATGTAATTGAGATTGATTTTCTTTTTACGTACAGGTTTCCCTGGAATGCCGGGAGCACCTTCCTTTCCCGATGGACCCATCTCACCAGGTGGTCCTGTTGCACCGGGAGGACCATCATCACCATCCTTGCCAGGTTCACCTTTGGAACCTAGTAGACCAGGTTCTCCAGGTGATCCAGGAAAACCCGGAGGACCAAGGTTTCCTTTCGGGCCCTCTGGGCCGGGGACTCCACGTTCACCAGATGGCCCAGCTGGACCAGTTTTGCCGTCTTCGCCTTTTGCCCCTGGTGCACCCGATTCTCCCTGTCCATAAGAAAATGCGTTCTCATCATTGTGAAAGAAAATTGTGAACAATAACGTTCAAGCCATCAACTGAAATGTCTCATCACAAGTTCATTCAACGTAACATCCGTACAGGTTTCCCTTCTGGACCTGGAATTCCTGGTGGTCCCGGATTCCCACTATCTCCCTTGGGTCCCATCTGACCTTCGAGTCCTGGAGGTCCTTGAATACCTTCTATTCCTTTAATTCCTCTGGGTCCTTGCTCTCCAGGTGGGCCTGGTGGTCCAACAGGTCCTACCACTCCAGCATCACCCATTTCACCTTTCAGTCCGGGAGGACCCGGCAATCCCTGAAGCCCTATAGGACCCGCAAGACCTGGCGCGCCAACTGGCCCGTCCTCCCCCTCAGTCCCTCGTCTGCCTGTAGAGTGTGCATATCGTCAAAGTCGTTATATAGTGCGAAATAAAAGGCAAACAACCTGGTTGAAAAATAAATTCTTTACTACTTACCAATTTCTCCTGGAGGGCCTTTTTCACCGGGAGGACCTGTGAGACCTGGCTCACCTCGAACCCCTTGTGATCCAGGAGGTCCTGGCGATCCCTATCAATAATTCGGAGGAATTAATTGCATTCAGTTGCAGTTAATGAAAAGAGGGCCCACACAAAGGCATCTTTCGAGCGTTCTGCAATGTGCATTAACTCACAATTTCACCCCGCGATCCCTTGAAACCTTTTTCTCCTGGTGGCCCAAGTTCGCCTTTGTCGCCATCATCACCAGGCACACCGATAGGCCCTGGTGATCCTGGTAAGCCACGCTGTCCAGGTGGGCCATCTCTGCCCACAGGCCCACCAATACCAGGTTCACCCTGTAATATCGAATCTCAGTATCCCAAAATCGGTTTCCAATTATAACAACTGTGGTGTCGTACCATCTCGCCTTTGGGTCCTACAGGACCAGGAGGGCCTTGCGGCCCTGAACGGCCCTCCGGTCCAATCGCGCCATCTTTGCCAGGTTCCCCTTGAGCACCTTTATCCCCTATTGCGCCTGGGGGACCAGCGACTCCCATTTCTCCTTTCAACCCTGGCATTCCAGGCACCCCGTCAAGTCCTCTATCTCCAGGAAATCCCGGCAGACCACTAGTACCTGGGGGTCCATCTTTTCCAGGTGGACCAGGAGGACCATGCGGTCCTTCACTGCCCTTCTCACCGGAAGGCCCAGGCTCTCCTGGTACACCTACACTTCCGGGTGGACCAGAATCCCCCGGTTGACCAGCTTCACCAGCGGGCCCAGGAGGACCTGCGATAATTCAATCATTAACGTGATTCTCAAGTTTTTTAGTTAGAAAATCTGTTCAGGGAAAAATTAATAACGTGGCTACTTAAGAGATCATCGACCGAAGCAGCCTAAACATTACGTACCCACGACTCCAGGTATGCCAGCAGGTCCAGGAGGACCAGATTCTCCTACAGGACCACGTTCACCAGGTGGTCCTGCTATTCCATCTTTCCCATCGAGCCCAGTTTGACCTGGAGGACCAGCAAATCCGCGCGGTCCTTCTATGCCCGGCAGCCCTTGTTCGCCTTGCGGTCCTGGACTTCCTGGCTGACCAGTGTCACCTTTCGGCCCAGGCATTCCTTCAGATCCTCTTCTACCCCGAGCTCCTCTGAATCCCTTTACAGATAATTCGGTTTACGATCGTTCGAGATTCATCATGTGACGTAAAAATGAAAGAATTTTACCCGTGGACCTGCTTCTCCCCGTTCTCCCGGTGATCCTGTGTGCCCCTGGACACATAATCATATCACACACGATTACTCATGACATTCAAAATATTTTTACGTTCAATCTTATCATATCGTGGATGATAAGATCCGCACGTAGTAATCGAATAATTTGTATGCTCGGCTATAAATTTTCTCGGAAGTGAAACAACTTGTTATCTCATTCCATTTTTATTGAATATATTTAAAGAAGTCCTACCCTTTCTCCCTTATCACCCGCTGATCCTTGTCGACCGGTTTGACCTTTGTCACCCTTGTCTCCGGCATTGCCTGGGTATCCAGGAAAACCCGGAACCCCGATTTTTCCTTTCTCACCAGGCGGACCAGTTTGCCCAGTTTCACCACGTGGACCTTCCATTCCCTTTAGACCTTCAAGGCCTTCCAAACCAGGAATCCCTTGAGGTCCAGGCGGGCCAACGTCACCTTTCATACCCATATCTCCTTTACCACCTTCTGAGCCTCTTTCCCCTTTATCACCACGATCGCCTGCTGCACCGCGTTTACCCTCGTCACCTTTCATTCCTCGAACTCCAGGAAATCCTATAGCACCTTGAGGTCCTTGTATGCCCTGATCACCCTTCATTCCAGGAACTCCAGGATTTCCTGGATGTCCTGGTGAGCCATCTGCACCTGAGAGGCCCGGAATGCCAGGTTTGCCTTGAGGCCCCTAGAGGAACGAAAAGAAATGTACATTTACATGGCAGATACGTTCCTGCTTGCATCGGTATGAAAACATGTTTTCTTTTTACAACTAAGCCAGTCGGTCCTAAAGGTCCTTGCGGGCCGGGAGGTCCAACAGGTCCTGTGGGGCCACTCTGTCCGGCTTGCCCAGATGGCCCCGGTGGTCCACCATTGCCTTTTGGACCCGGTGGCCCTTCGCTTCCTGGGATTCCAGGGTTGCCAGGTAAGCCAGGGAATCCGCGTGGCCCAGTAAATCCTCTAGGTCCCTATCAATCCAAATCCAAATATCAATCCAATTAAACTCTTGATAATGATTAATACGCACCATTTCTCCCGGCAAGCCAACCAATCCCGGCGGACCATCCTCGCCCTGCAAACCTTCGTGACCTAAAGATTAATTCATTAATCCAAGATTAAAATTGAGAAAATGTTTTGGGAGTTTATAATTATCTATTCATCCACGTACCAATTTATGTTATAGTGATAGAATATAAACAGAAACTTAAAAAAAAATGGGAAAACATGGCACCTGGTAATCCTTGATCTCCTGCAGCACCTGTCGCTCCTCTTTCACCTTTGTCACCAGGTAAACCAGGTAATCCTGGCAATCCTTGTTCCCCTTTGACTCCTTGTTGCCCGGTGACCCCTCGATCACCGTCTCGTCCAGGTCGGCCACGTTTGCCTTCACGACCAGGATTTCCCAGTGGACCTTTTATTGTTCGAAACATTAAAAAAAACATATTAAAAAACTTATCGTCTGCCTTCTCGAAAGCTACGTGTTTAGTCATGGAAAGTCATCAAAATCCTACTTTTTTCATTAATCAATGACTGAATACAACTATTTGTTATGATGATTCGTTAGATACTTCACCTGTTTCACCTCGAGGCCCAGGTTCTCCAATATCACCAGGTTCACCCTTTTGACCCTGAGATCCTGGTGGCCCGTCCGGCCCAGGAACGCCCGTCAGCCCCATAGGACCTTCTATTCCTCGCATTGCTAACATGTGCTGCGACAATAATTGTCTCAACACATCAGCCTGTGCGTCTGGTCCTTTTTCGTTGCCCTGCTGATTCAATGGTATCATAAACACGTGACCAGGTGGTCCTGGAGCACCTTCCGTTCCTCCAAGACCATCACGACCTGGTTCTCCCTTTTGTCCCGGAACTCCCGGGATTCCCGGAGGACCAGGAAAACCTCTTGGACCTGATGGCCCACGGATGTTGTAATATTGATAATTGGTGTAATATGATTCATCGCCGTGTGCGATTAATGGTGAGTCTGTTGGTAATCTGCTGTCCTGGTTGGGATCTCCTCCTTCATATGATGTAATTGTGTGATACTCCGGAAGTAACGTTGGTTCCGAATGGATGAAAGGCTATATATTCAATAAATATCCAGTTAGTAGTTTCCGGAAATAAAGTTATTTAATGACAAATTTAAAAAATCCAATTACGCCTCGTATCGTAGAAAACTCATCGGACGCCGTTGGTGGTGGACCTGTCAATATCCTCGGCTCAGCAGGAGAATATTCTTCGTCATCATCAGCCTCCGATGAAGGACTTTCGGTGAATTCATCCTCGTAGTCATAATCCGGGGTGAATGAAACTCTCGTGAAATTTCGTGAAACTCGGCCATCAAAATTACTAGTAAAGTTTCTCATGGAAGGTAGTGAACCATACCTGGGAGGTATACGACGTTCCTGCTCCAGTGGTTCTTTACCAGGTGGAATATGAGCCGTTGATACGGAAACCCCAGAAACATTAAAACTTTCAGGCCTATAAGGTTAAAATTTTGTTTTTTTTTCAACATTCTTTCAACGAAATTGCTTGAATTTGATTCATTTTCAAATTGGACAAAAAATAGAATTTCAAAAATCCCACCTTTCCCCCTGCCTTAATGGACAATCTGGTGCAAAAATTGTTGAAATCTCGTAAGCAGCATCAGGGGTTGGTGCAATCTTAAGCATTTCAATTTCACCCTACGTAAAATAACAATGTATAGTTAAAGTAGATCAAGTTCTCATGGAAAATAAACAATAAATACAGATCATCGATTGACGCTTCTGTCAAATCAAATAATAATGAAAGGTTTGAAAAATGGTAGATAAGTCAATCTCATTGAATAATGTCCCAAACCATATACAAATTTCCGTCAACAAGTTGTTGCCCGATTATCACTATTCCACTTGTAGTTATCGACGTTCTCGGGTCTCTTCGAAGTTCACGTGTAATTTGCGTTCCCTGATCGGTGATGAGGGTCACAGCGTCGCCTTTCAAGCTGAAGCCCAATCGATGCCAAGAACCATCAGCGACGTTAATACCAAATGAAATAGTATCGACGATTTCATCGGGCACAGTATTGTACAAAAGTGTAACATCGCTTCCCAGGGAAACGACCAACTGTTCTTCACCATTGTCGCTGTATACGATGAACAATGTTGACACGGGAGAATCTATTGATTTTGAAAAAATGACAATTCAAAATTATTTATAAAAAAAAAAACAATATTATAAGTCACGCGTAAAGTCATCTCATTATTCAAAGAACGCTTACGGAGTTTAGGCTTAGCCGAAATGAGGATCGAAAAATCTTGCGGAAAGCCATTGGGAAAGAGAGTTATCGTGTTTGCCGTCAATAATGCAGCTTCGCCAATCTCATAAGCAATAGTTCCATTGTTACCACAACGACTGGTTTTCGGGGTGACTCCAGTTGGCTCTTCATGCATTCCAGTGCTTTCCAGCAGATCGACGATTCCCTGGCCTTATAATCAAATCAATCGATAAATCAGCTGTGAATTTAGCAACAAATTCAAACCTGAAGAACATTTTTGGCTACAATCCAACTTAGAAGTCCCTAAAAAGATTTTAGGCTAAGTTTTCTTATTGAAGTCGACGAACATCTGTCAATAATTAAGAAATTGTTACATCCGGAATCATTTGTTAGAGAATATTAAAATTGACACAAATGATTAATGAGTCGAAGCTCGAGTGCATGTCGAAGACTATTTCTATATGAGGCTTCCAATGGCACATTGTTCAACTGTTAATCCAATTCCATACATGAAATCGGCGCCCTATGCATGATAATTTGTGCTAAGACCATACACATTATTTTATTACCGTCTGCTCTTCTTATATCTGAGCTCATATGCTAAGTATGCTTATTGCATGGGACTAATTAAGGGTGCAAGTGTGGTAACTACAGAAGCATGATATCGCGATGCTAAGTCTATGGTATGATCAATAAGCCTAGTAACCTCGCGGACCTTACGGTACATTAGCCGCTTCGCTTTAATAAACGCTTGAACCAATTTCGAGTAAGTACGCGAACTGCTCATCCGGGGTTGATGTGTATAAATATCAATATACATGTATACACGCGTCTATACTTTTGCATTATTTTCACATAACCACTCGTAGTCACGCCACTCAATTAATGCAATGGAGCTCACTTAAACCCACTCTCTCGTTTTGTTACTGTTTAAAGATGCATTTGAAATTCTAGAGCAATCATATTGACGTAGTTTCTTCCACGGATTCACATTTATTTACGATACTATCATTTCGCGTGACGTTATGCGCGGGATTGAAAAGGGGTCTTAACTGCCATCACGATGGCTATTTCAATTTCTTCAAATTCACGCCTCTTTTCAATGTAAATGATTAAAAGATCGACCCTCATTGCTCTCGGAAAAGCAAACGAGAAAACAAGAAAATCTAGATAAAAGGAATGTGCGATTATTAATAATACTTAATCATTAGTGAAAGCAGTTGTGATAATCAAATAATTTATTATTTCAATTGTCGTGGTTCTACGAAGTCAGAAAATAGTTACTAAAAAATCGAACGTTTCCTACAGCATTCGATTCAAAATATGATTTCGTGCCATGAATTTTACTGGCAATGTCAAAATGACGATATTTGATCTGGGAACATAGTTTTTTTTGCGCCATCCACATGGGACTCTTTTCTGACCCAGCAAACCATAATTAATACTGTTTTTCGTGACTATAATCGGGGACCGACTGACTTTATCTTCATTCGCATTTGCATCATATCATTTGTGTATGTTTTCCATGCTTATAATTAACTTGATGTTTCTCACGATTATTAATGAACCCTAATTTCAAATACAAAGTACAAAGAGCAATTTGAAAAATGCTTATCAATCGACAATGATATTTCATTTAACAAAATCCGTTCAGATGTAAAACAGTTTCATACAAAGCTTCACTCAAACAACCCGAATCAGAAAACAATACTTTCGAGCATTTCTATGTTTGAATTAATTAGCACTTACCTAAATCCGTAAATTGCGCTCCGACAACGCGCATTTGGAATTGAATGATTGCCAAAACGACGACGTGTAGAAATATACATTTTTTCGTACCGCGGATGACGAGGTGTCTCGTTTTCCATGATCGTTTTGCGTCGTCAGATCGCATGCTACTTTGCGCAATTGAGTCTCAAATCATCGTTTTTTTTTCGGATTATGTTTTTACGCCGATGTGTAGCCAATTTTCTATGAATTTATTGATATATCAGAGCATACGAATTTTCGATTCAGATCGAGACAACGATCCTGCCACTATTGGAGATACGAGCCAAGACTAAACAGACATTGCTTTACTCACGAGTGTTATCGACGTACTGAAACACTTACAGCACTTTCACGAGCTTCGTCACTAACAATTTCTTCTTTTCCTATTCAACATCTTCACCCCTCTCTCGTCCTTACGTACACATACGAACTGGCTCGAACGCTTTTATAAATGATAGTGCAGTAATAGTTTACAAGTACTATTCTACACATTCGTATACTTCTGTTATTTCTGTGTGCCCTAGTATGTAATCGTACTTGTAAATCGTAACTGTTACTTGTCTTTGTGTACGAGAATCTCGAAGACTTTTTCGGTGAATATTATCGCAATAGTCACACGCTCTGATGCAACTTAAGCGCATCATCTCTCGATGTAATACTTTATAATTCTACACATGTGTCTTTAATGACGATTCCGCGTTTCTAGTCTGTCGTCTTTGATTTGCATAGCACGTGGTGGTGTTATTATCGTGAAAAAAAGCATTTTTCTCTTTTCTCATTAATTATAAATGACATACAATGTTTTTTACAATATTTGAATTAAATTTTACAGATTTGAAGATCCCATCAACTTTAAGCGGATTAGAAATTTTTGAACAGCGAATCTAAACTGCGGTTGGAATCTGAAGATCATGAGTTTCGGGAAAACGAAACATGATGCGGTTCAAAATTCACAGAGATTCGAGATCTCTTTGCAAAATCTCAAGCTATTTTCCAGATCTTCTTCATATCTATCTTATGAACCACGAATATAAAAAAAAAATCTACATCAGCCGACGTTATGTTCCACATAATCGAAAAATTCTATAGGTTGACTGAAAAATCGCAAAATTTTTCCAAGTGATTGAACTTGGGGACTTTGAGAAAGATGAAGAATGCACACTTACGGAGTTAAAGCCAAAAAATTTCAATTTTGGACAATTTTCGCTGTGGAAAATGTAAATTTAAAAAAAAAAAAAACATCACTTGTAATTTTCTTCGTGCTGGGCACTTATCCAGTCAGTTTGAGAAAATTCCATAATCTGAAGAAACTTTAATACTTATTTTTCTCCAACAAACAGATTATTTCTGATTGAAAAGCACGTTAAAAGCTTAGCAAATTCATGAAAACTTCGTAAGGCAGATCGAGTTACAAGAAAAGACGTTTTCAAATCATTGAAATATGATTTGTAAGATGTGCTTAATTTTTCTTCTGTACGAATTATTACGTCATAATGTTTTTTACAGCCGCGCCGATCTCAATGACGCTCTCCGTATGCTTATGATACAATTCCGTCGTTTCCGGACCACCCGGTGTATATGTCATCGTGGTCAGTGACCGAAGCCAGTAACAAACTCTTTTATTTTAATCTCGACATGCAATTCTGAGATCATCAAGCAGCCTCATTGATTGCTAAGGATTTAGAAGGAATGCGTTTTTTGGTGTGTTGGTTTGGCTCATTCCTAATGGCTAAGAATTATTTGATCAAAAAACTTAAACGGTTTCCCAACATCGGAGTGTAATTAGCCAAATGACATTGAAATCCCATTGAATGAATTATTAGCGCGGAAAAATAATTCCGGAAATTATTATTGACAGCAGAATGTGAAATACGATCTCAGTTTTATTTCATTTTATTCGTAACATGAAACTTATCATTTCGTCGTAAGACAGCAGTGTATTTTATTTTAAAGTTTAAACTTTACTGACAAATAAAAACATGATCACAATGAAGACTTCGAAACCATCCCACAAGGTTTACTGCTCAACCGACCATTAATCTTTGACGTTAATATCCATCGTAGGTAAATATTTACATGGATAAAACAGTTACTACAAAATATTTCTTACCATCAGTGTCATCAGGTAGTTTCCATTTGTCGATGTTCTGAAAGTCGATAAAAACGTTCGCCAAGATATGCAGAAAATCATTAGTTTATGATGCCGTAGCCGTTGGTTCATTGATGCAATTAAGACTCGACCATGGTCCGACTAATCCTCTCAACTTTTGTTCAGACTGAGACTAGAAATGCTTCGAAAACGACTCAATGGTTTTGATTAAAATTTGATTTGATCGCGGGAACTACCTCATCGTTGTTACGAATATTTTTTCTTGTAAATCGAACAAATTCGTCCATAAGAAACGCCATTGTTCCGAAAAAAGTCGTAATTAAATTAAAAAATGATGATAAAAAAGGACGGTGTGATACCGAAAATTTGTATGGCACTAATCATAATCTATACCCTGTAATTCCAGTCGTTTTTTTGACATTTTCACGTCAATTAACTTTCTGAACCAAATTACCGTTCGATGTAGTGCCAAAAGATCTTCAAACACAATTTTATAAAATATTTGGTGACACGAACAGAAAAATTGACATTTTATGCAATAGTTTCGAATCGTTGTTACAGATTTTTTGTTTTCCTCCCAATTACAAAGGAACACGTCCCGAAGTTCATTTTAAAAAACTCAAGTATTTTGACCGTTTGGTTTCGACGATACAGTCTCGGTATTAAATATGAGCAAAGTTGTTATTTTTTCAAAGCCTAAACTTCATACTCGACATATTTTCCAAAGGATAGAATTGATCCTATGAGTTGCTAATTTTTTTTCATATCAAACATACCCTTAAGGTTTTCACACCCTTAATGAATGATTCACGTGCTAAAAACTATCTTATGTCCTTTCCCGGGACTCAAACTATCTCCATACCAAATTTCATCTAAATCGGTTGAGAGGTTTGAGGTGAAGAGATTACAGACGGACAGAGTTAATTTCAGATTTATAATAATAAGTAGCAATAGGGATAGCGATTGATCAGATATTCACGAGTTCATTCTTGAATGTGACTGTGACGAGACTACTGCGTCAAGAGTAAATTTGAATTATCATTTTTTTGTTTTTTTACCATTGGAAGATGGGACTGTGGTTCCATTTTTCAGCAGGCCTTGAAAATGTTGTTTTAGAGCCTCGTAGACTCGTTGTAGTGGGGACTGTTTCATCTAGGATTTGGGAGAGAGCTGTCAAAACAGGATGAAAAATGGGTGAACCGTGTCAATAATTGTTGTTCATTTATTTCTTTTCGTCTACTACAATATAATAATAAATATGGTCATGCTCAATACATAAATGGTGTATTTACAAAGGCTCTCCACTTTCAGGCCATAATCTTACGTATAGTTAGCATAATCAGGCTTTCCTCGTGTCGAGGCTCTCATTTACTCAACAGACATACACACGTATTTATATGTATATACATATAAGTACAGTGGATGATCAAATTAATAGTAATTATTGATAAAAGTCGAAAAAAAAGTTGTTAACCCGGGAAAGAGAGGATGTAATTTTCCAGGCGAATCTTTTTGAGCATTTTTGCCATAAAGTTTGTTTTATTTTTTATTATAAAATAACGAAGAAGTAGGAGAAGTAGTAGAATTATTAAAAAATAAAAAATCTCAAGTTTCTCTTTCACGATCTCCCAACAATTCTCCATAGACTCGAGATCATGAAATTTCCAGGCCCCAACTTTAGTTGCACTTAAAAATTATCTGCCTCTTTTCACTTTATAACTAAGGACAGAAATCTTTTCGAAAAGTTGAAATGATCGTTCAAAAATCATTCATCGATTTGTCACAACGTTTTGGGTTGCCAAACGCGTTCTCTCACACTTCAAGTAGCCCTTGTAATTTGATCATCAACTATATTAGTATATGTATATATCTTTCGTTTTTTTTACAATATCTTTACATTTGCTTATAACATTCTTCTATTTTTCTTAAACATCACAAAGTCGCTTCGTACGCATCCAGTCTTCTGACGAAAATCTCAATGCTTATGTTTCTCGTTTTCGATAAACACTAGAAAGAATAAAGAAAAGAAAAGAAAAAAAAAAGATCGAAATGAAACCTCGAGATTCCAATAGTTTGCTGATCGATATATTGTAGTATTAGTGAGATCGATAAAGAATTTTATTAACGTTACATTTATACAAACTTGTAATTCGTAATATTAAGTTTCTATATGCGTCTACATACATCTCTATGCAGTTTAATATTTGGTATTACGTGTGTTATGCAGTTTCGTTTATCTTCATAGTGATGACGATGTTTTATTTTTTTTTCGATAGTATTTTTAGGGTTTTTTTTTTTTTCAATTGAAAAAAAAAAAAAATCTTCCTCCATTGAGACTCATTTGATTATGCTCAAATTAAAGGAGAAAAAAAACGATTTATTGACTTTCGTTTTTCCACTGAGTACATTTTTCCACTTGTTATAGTGGGTCTGAAAGTATTCACGAGTTGTTGCTAACTTTGCTACCTGAAAATCGAAATACAAAAAAAGATTATTCGTATTTTTATTTAAAAGTAGCTCATCGTGCTGTTTTTTTTTTTTACAAGAATTCGTGCAGCAGTATAAATTTTGAACTTTTGTATTTGAGTTCGCTCAAAAAGTAACCGAATTCGAATTAAAAGTAAACGAATTCGATAGAATTTTGTTCTAATTATTCATAATATTCATCGTTTAATACCTGATCCTACAAAGGTGTCTCTTTTCGTGTCTCGGCTTTCCACTGAAATCCGTTGACCCTCGTCGTTATAGGCTTATTTCTATTAGTTGCATTCTCAAAACCATTTCTTACTCCAGCAACGAGTCTCATTGCTGGATTTGAAACTAAACCGTTACGTTTTGGTTTGGCATTGCTTGCGCTGGAAAAAAAAATGAATTATTCATTTTCGAGATGAACGGAACCAGGAACAATCGCCGAAAATTTAACCGACAGTGAGAATAGGTCGGGACTCTATCGTTCAGCGAAATACAATTTTAACAAAATCTTAATCGAAAAAGTTCAGGCGTGAACGTCATAAATAAAAGAAACAATGTGATTTCGACGTTCCAAACAAAATTTATGTTCGTTTTGCTTAATATCTGTGAAATCAATAACATTTGCGATTTCATTTAATTGCAATATTTTTGTATTTCTTGAACAAAAACAATTAATTTGCTGAATTGAATTTGTTGATTTTTGTATTCACGTTATATTCTGTGGTGTCAATTTTAATATCAATGAATTGTTTTGCAAAACATTTCTATTGTTTATAACGGAATTATAAAGGAAAGTACCGTTTCATTGAAAAATAAGTACCTGCTACTGTGCTCCGTGTGTTTGACATTTCGACCAACTCCTGCTCCGCTGTTCCCTAATATAATTCTCATATGAGTGTCCCTCGTAAAATGAGTATCAGCAGAATTTCTCTTGTCATCAAGTCCATTTTTTTTGTCCTTGCTAGAGATTTTTAAGCCGAGCATTTCGTTGGTGAGTTCAAAAGGTTTCGGCACATCTTTGCTTCCATCGATTAATTCGGTTTTTATGTCAATGGGCTCGTATATAACTGCGGGATTGTTGAAACCACCGCTTTGTGGCTTGTATTGTATGCTCTGATTACCAGTCAACAGAGAAACTCCAAGTTGACTTTGTATGACGCTGGCAGCGGTCTGGGCACTGGGTGGACTCGTGTTGGTCGGTGAGTAAGGAATGAGACTGTCGCTCAACGGCGAATGTGGCGGTGATGCGTATATTGGACTCTGCGGTTCGCTTTTCAACGGTGACAATAATTTACTAAGAGGTCGACTCTTAGCACCCCTCGAGCATTGTTGCAATTGTTGCGTAAACGACAATGGTGCCTGTGAAGATCATTTCAATTGATTAACACGAGAAAAAATTTTTTTTTTTTTGATAATTCGATTAAAAATCTTTGGGACATGCATTGAAAATGCTACAAAGTTAAACAATTTTTTATTTTTCATTATTGATCAGTGAATAAGTAAAGTTCGATAAAAGTGAGGTTAGGAATTCGAGTTTGTGCAATTCATTTCATGACAATCTCAGCCCCAAGGTTTTGTTTATCCGATTGATAAAATTCAAAAAATAGCTACAAATACACTAAATGATTGATAACAATCGATTAGTTAACCCCCTTCTGAGGAATTTTTCACACTGGAGATACATTAAACATTCGAATATTATTGAAAAAAGAATTCTGCGGACTCTTGCTTACGTCTATACGTTCTGATCATCCATAAACTTTGGAATTTAGCAAGATCCTAGATTTTAAATAAATTTGACAGCTATTCACATAAATCATTAACACAATAAAAAGTGTTTTAATCTTGTATCTTCTTAGACTCACTTTGATAACTTGATTCACCATCGGATTCTGTCCGAATTTTCCTTGATCGCTTTTCGTACTTCCGGTTAAGTTACTGCTGGATTTGCTGTTGCTTGAATTATTTCCCAAGGATACGCAACTTCTGCGTTTCGTTGAATCAGGCGATTCAGCAGGACTGTACTGGGTTGAAAGTGGATTGAGAATGGCTGAAGATGGCTTTGTTTCAGCCGTTGAATTAGATGTAACCGAAGTTGCGCTGCTACTACCACCTTAATTAATAAAGTATAAGTTTTAATATCGTTTCATTTATTTTCGATATATTTATTAAAGAGCACCAAGAATTCATTATTTCAGTGAAGAACTTACCGCCGTTCATACCAGGCCTCAAACTCCTTTGATTCGCCGAGTGTTCCTCCAACAATCTCACAACAGTGTCATGGCCACTTTTCGCAGCTACTTTTATCGCATTCCTGCCACAATGATCCGAATGGTTTGGATCAGCTCCGTGATTTAGTAACGCTCTTACACAGTGCTCGTGACCTTCTTGAGCTGCTATTCCTGCACAAATCATAAAACAAAATTATCATCAGAAAAGATACATCGAACGGAGCTCCTTGATATGGAACAGACTTTAAAAGAGTTGAAAATAATTTAAAAAGGATGCTTTGAAAAGCAATGAATTTATTTGAATCACATAAATAAATTCTACTATTATTTCAAAGTGTAACTTTGACATAATAAATAAAATGGATATTAATTTTGAAAACAATCCTGATGCCTGCGATCGGTAACTTTTAGCTGAACATTTCCTATTCACGTTATTCTAATCTTATGGTTTTTCAAGTCATTGGTAGGTCAGTCGAACTACTTTCCATTAGTATGAAATTGAATGGACCCAATCGAAAAAGAATATATCACTCATTTCGTACTTTTGACACTTATAACTTAGAAAGTTTGCGGCAATGAGTGATATTTCGTTGAACAATAATCGTAGAATGCTTTTCTTTTCGATTAGTTTCTGTTTCCTCGGTTTATTCCGAAAATTAACTAAAATGTTATATATTACAGTGTACGTTCTGTGGATCTCGTGGTAGAGTGGCTAATTTAATGCTCAAATATCTCGATAATTAGATGGTCAATGTAGTAGAAATTTCATCAACTCGCGCTGAATATTCCAAACAAAATTATTTTTGAATATCGAAACTTTCTGTCTGGAATTTCTGGCAGATTACATGAACTAAGAATGAGGAGTCAAAGCAGACAAAACCAATCAGTTATTGTCGAAATAGGAGCTTTGGAAGGTGGACGTAAAAACAGTAGTGAAAACCGCCCTGCACCAGATTCGCGATTTTAGTGGTCTTCGATAACGCTCGAAAAATGTTTTTGAACATTTTCTTTTTCACCGTATCTTCCAACATCTTTTTGTAGGTGTGATCATATCAGGTAATAAGTAAAATGGTGGCTCGATTGGTAACTGACAAGAAAGAATTGAGAATCAAAATCATTTTTTTTTTTTATACCGAGTGCCGTTGCGCCCTGATTGCACGTGTGATCTGGTGTTGCTCCATGTTCCAGAAGTAGTCTCACTATAGCAGCGTGGCCTTGCCACGCTGCTGAGTGAAGTGGCGTTCGGTTTTCGTTGTCACAAGCATTAACACTGGCATTACCGTCGGTCAAAAGAAGAGCTACCATCTCGACGTGTCCTTGCCACGCGCTTACGTGAAGTGGAGTCCTACCCTGAAGAGTTAACAAGAAGAATGTGATATTTAGCAATCAAAGAATCAAAGTATTTCTTGGAAATCTAATTCCTTATAATTTTTAACTGCTTTATGATAAATTATCACTAAAAATGTAATGATATTGACTTACCTCAGAGTCCCTGCTTTCCACGTCGGCACGGGCGTGTTCTAATAAAAATCTTGCCATGGCCAGTCGATTTTCCAAAGCCAGTATGTAAAGTGTACTTCTACCATCAGCATCTTTAGCGTTAACGTCAGCGTTGTGAGCAATTAAAATTTTAACGGTATCGTAATGGCCTTCCAACGCAGCTAGTCTGTTGCATGTGATAAAAAAAAATCATGATTGTTATTCCAAAAAATTGCAAGAACATTCTGGTGTTCGTAAATAAAAGAGAATCAAATGGATGGATGATCTCAATGAAGATTAGTTTCTGAATTTTCGTTTTAAAAGTCTTTACCTCAGTGCAGTTTTTCCATCGTGAGCATGTTGATCAATGGGTGCTGCGTGTTGGTCAAGCAGCCTTTCAACTAGCGACACATGACCTTCTTGAGCAGCAAGCATGAGAGCACCTTTCCCATCGTTGTCGGCCTCGTCCACTTTTGCTCCAGCTTCGAGCAGTGCTTCGCAAACATCAATATGGCCTTCGAACGCGGCATAATGGAGTGGTGTCCAGCCTGAATTGTCGCGATGTTGTTCATCCAGGCCTGCAACACGCGAAAAAGCAATTGTCCATCATTTCCTGAAGTTCCGATCTTTTATGAAGTTTTATATACAAAAATACGTCAAACGTTGTTCATTCATACGTCAATCATTGTAAAAATGTATAGTTGAAAGTAAATAAAAATTTTCATGTTCTTACCTCTGTCAAGAAGTTGTTTAACGACATCTGTACCTCCTTGCGCAGCGGCTACGCTCAGAACAGTTCTTCCTTCGTTGTCTATGCTGTCGACATAGCAACCCCAGAAGAGAAGCAATGCAACAACCGATCCATGACCCATGCTCGCGGCAGCCCACAAGGGAGTGCGTCCCGTTGCGTCGCAATGATCTACATCGGCCTCGTACTCAAGCAGCAGTTCACAAACATCTCGATGACCTTCAAACGCCGCTACTAAAAGAGGGGTCATACCATCTTTGTCCTGATGATCAACGGCTGCTCCTCTTTCTAGTAGAATCGTTACAACCTGATGGGCATATGATGAGTAATTACTAAACATGCAATGAGTTTAATGGCAAATGCACTTGCAAAGTTTAACAGAAGTAGGAGGTGTTTGAAAAGTCTCTCGATTGAGTAAACGTACCGAATACTCGATCCGTCGAATTATTATGTAAAGATTTATTCCACCGCGCAATTAAGTTTATTTTTTCTTCTATTTGAGCGATGTATTTTTGGTGAAAAAAATGGCTCATGGGCATAGGTAATTATTAGTGACAAACATTTGAAACGCAAGATGTTCGCAAGTCAATAAAACTCTAAAGCGAAATAAGCGAGCAGAAAGCAATCCAAGATAATACCTTTGCATAACCATGATTGGCAGGAACGCATAACGCAGCGACACTCAGAGCAGTACGACCGTCGCTGTCCGCGTGATCAATAGTTGCCCCAAAGTCAAGCAGGTGTTCAACAATTTCACTATGTCCCATGTAAGCCGCTGCTATTAAGGCGGTTCTGCCCTCATCATCAGTCCTATTGACGTCGGCCCCGTGTTGCAACAGCGCCTTGACGATATCCTCATGACCACCCCAAGCGGCTGCCCTTAGAGCAGTTCTTTGATCCCAATCCGCGCAATCAACCATAGCTCCGTGCTCGAGAAGCTGTTCAACGACCTGAGGATTGGGGCAACAATAAAACCGTAGGAGGATGTTCAACTCCTGTTCGAGGACTTGATTGCACTTTGTTTCAAGCATCGTGCGAGTTAGAATTTTGAAAAACATGCTCAAACCTTTTCCTTGAGTCTTAGCTCAATGATACTTCGGATTTAAGCTTTCCGTAGTACGAGTCCAGACGGAACGAATCAGGAGCATTTAACTATTTACAAACAATGCTACGTGTCGAATTTCTATGTACCAACACGTGAATATTGTTTTGTTTCTCAAAATTGCAACTGGTTGCATTAGATCTTTAATTAATTGAATCAATGAATGATTGAAAGTAAAATGGATCGATCTGGAGATAAATATGAGTGAAAAACTTTCATCACACTCTGAGCTCGAAATTCCGTCTTGACTCGATTACCTGAGCTAAGTCCGATGAGTTAGAATGAGGGAAAATAGAAATGATATGTGTTTATTGCAAATTAGTCACGACAAATAAAACAAAATATAACAAATCAACACTAACAACTTTCGAAGCACTTCTAACAGTGTCGTGGTTTCGTGAAGAGAGAGTTGGCAGTGAATGTACCTGGGTATGTCCGCCCCAGGCAGCTGCTCTAAGTGCTGTCCAACCATCGCAATCGGCATGATCGGCGCTCGCTCCGGCAGCTAATAAAACTCTAACGACATCCGCGTAGCCGTGTCGCGCAGCCAGATTCAAGGGTGTTTGACCGTGACGATCAGTCGCTTCGAGTTTTGCCTATGACATTTTTCATCAGAATTAAAACAAATTGACACTTTTAATGACGACGTCCGCTCACAACGTTCTCGCATTGGACATTCTCGTTCTTTTTTCTTTTTCACCCATTTTTCATAGAATAAAAAGTTTTGCTACTTAGAAATAAACCATAAGAAGAGCTTTAAGCGTATAAGTCAAACCCACCTGAGGACAAGCAGCGAGTGCCAATTCCAGCAAGGATGCATTGCCATCAGCAGCCAAAGTATGGAGTACAGTACGTCCACAAGAATCAGCTTGATTTATGTCACCGCTCTCTCCCAGTAATTCAGTCAATGGTTCACCGGGTGATTCGTCCATTGGGCTCACATCCTGCGATACCTATTTTAACGAATGAAAAATTATACTCTGTAATTTCTTTGAAAAATATCCACCGAATAAATATATCTACGAACAATTTTTTTTTTTAAATGGTGTGTAATGATGTCACAGTAAGTATTAACAAAATGACAAAATATAAATGAAAAAGAGTTTTGTAATAATGACTGAATAGTTGATTTTTAATGGGTTTAATGTTTACCTCATTGGAACATTGGAGACGTTAAAGAATGATCAATGAAATCAAAGAGGAATAAAAGATCAATGAAAAAGACTGACCTGACTAGAAGAAATAGGTTCCTTGGTAATCTCATCCTCGATGACCTTTTCGGAAGGTTTA
The DNA here is from genome assembly GCA_013761285.1 of Campoletis sonorensis. Classification (NCBI taxonomy): domain Eukaryota; kingdom Metazoa; phylum Arthropoda; class Insecta; order Hymenoptera; family Ichneumonidae; genus Campoletis; species Campoletis sonorensis. The sequence continues at coordinate 926,826 of JACEOJ010000133.1, forward strand.
GCTCCAGCATCAACGAGTAACCTAAGTAATTTAGTGTCTTGTCGAGGCCAGAGTATACACTCAGAACTGTCTAAGTAACATTCGTCAACAGGAGCTCTGCAACCGATCATCCACAATAGCTGTAAAGTATGAGAATCGAAGTTGCAACCAGTGGCCAAGGGATTAGTCATAGCTCGTTGAAGATGTTGTCCGAGGACGCAAATTTCATCGGGATTAAGCTCTGGTCCACATATTGTGTAATAGGTGGCGAGCATAGCGTGTCCCTCGGTCGCTGAGCACAGATACTTTTGTGTGCAATGTTTAACATCAAGGAGCCATTCGGCAAAGCTATGATGAAAAAGCATGAGGGCACCGGCACGGGAGACTGAAATGACTCTTCGTAGGAGGTGCAAACGACGATTGAAATCTTCCATCGTAATCGTAGGACTAGCCGTTTTCACACACTTGTACAGTATCTCTTGCGTTATTGGCAATTTAGCGGCTAGTATTACGTTCAACAGTGGTTGTACTTTGGCAAATTGTTTTCTGCTGAATAGCCTCTGACATAACCATAGATAGAGGCCATTTAGGGTTCCTGGTATTTCACGTATTTCCCGCAAAACGATAAAGTTCTCGGCAACTCCATCCAAAACTTTCTCAAGGTAAAGAAAGCATCCGTTGCTTTTGATGTGCAACTGATTGAGCATTTCAGCGGTATCCCTTGAGATGTGCTGCCTCAGAGCATCCTCTTGATCGAGCCTTGCTAATATATATTGTTGAACATCCCGAACAACTTGACTCTTTCGTAAATCGTCCAACGATATTTTTCGAAAACCAGTAAACATTCGTGATATAGTTTTGCTTTGTCTTCTTGCGGTGCAGACAAGTAGCAGCCATTGGGGGAACAAGTGATGATGATTGGCCAGTAACTCGGCAATGGTACGACTGACATTGTCATTCTCGCGTCGAGAGTCTCTAGTGCCTGTTTGCGGTGGATTAAGAAATTGTCCCTCGTCGATCGAGTCTACGAGGAGGAAGAGGCAATTTTTCGGTGGCTCGACTTCCAATAGTGGAAACAAGAGAGCTTTTTTCAGGGCATCGTCGGGATCGCGATCCAAAACTTCCGGTTGTAGAGCAGCCTGGATCTCGGGATCGGTTCGTAATTTCTCGGCATACGATTCTGCCACGGCTTCTTTCGATGTCGTTGGCCCAGAAGTGGTACTAGCAGTTGGTGATGTCGGCGATGACAAGTGTATACCGTCGGCACTTGCTTGCAGCAATTGTGCCACGAGAGACCTGACGAATTGAGCTGGTGACAAGGAAGCCTCGCTTCGAGCTTGACAAAAATGCCTGGCTAACAATCGCCTGTTTAACGATCTTTGATGCCTCGATGAAGCACCGGTAGATGGCCATGCAAGTTCCGCACAAAGTGCTGTTTTACCGCTGCCCGGCCCACCGACGATCAGGGCACCACATGTCTTTGAAGCTGGCCTTTGTTCCAGGCAATGCGATAGCTTCATCAGTGCCCATTCTCGGCAGAAAAAACGTTTCTTTTCTATCACCGGAGCGGCCATTTTGACGTTCGACAGCAATGTTATTTATTTCAAAATCTATTTATTCGAATTCTTTTTGTCCAGATTAAGTTTGTTGAATCCAGAATATTGATGAAAAAAAATGTAAATTCTCTACTTATCGTTATATGATTCGTTATTTTACAGTAACCCAATGTCCCTGCAAGTTGCATTTCTCGAATAACCGTAACGCTGAATATTCGTTGAGAGGATTTGTCTGCGTTTGAGTGGCGAAGTAGCTCTTACTTGCTTTTCTTATTCTCCTTTCATAAAATTCGTTTCGTTCGAAGCTCGTTGAAACGTGGCGAATCACAAGCGTGACGAATGTCCGTAGACGTTATACTGATGATTTCAGTGGGCTAGAGAGACAGCAGCAGCAGCAGGTGCATCATCGACGATATATCTGCGTAGATTGTAGCGTTTTGAGAACGTTGATCGGCGCCCCGCAGGGGGGAGGCTCTGCAGCTTCCTCGGCCTCCATTAAAGCTTCTCATCGCCTTGTTTCTCGTACTCTCCTCCGTGATTCCTGGTTCTGCATTATGCCTGCGAACATGGGAAAACAAGATTTACTTGATTTACCGTTTTTACAGATGCGCACCGACATTTTATTTCACTTATGAACATACTGCTATGAGAACGTCTATAAAACCGTGACAAAAATGGCATTTCCAACCGATCGAACGAGTGACTTTTCTTGATGGTTACAAAATAGGTAAAACGAATGAATGATAATTTTGGTTCGTGTCCGTGGAAGCATGGTTTATTAGACTCTGGGGAATTGAGAAATCGAGCTGTGCTTTAATCATCCTGGGGCAACACGAGTCTGAGCCTTCGACAAAACTCAAAGGGTATAAAACGAGGTTCGATCACTTTTTTTTTTGTTATCCGAGAGATGATGGAAGAGAGGCAAGAAACCAATAGTTGCTGAATGAATAATACCACCAGGATGGAAAAAAAAGCGTGACGGAAGATCAGATAATAATACACTCTTTGGGCCCAGAGTACTGATTAGCCCCGGCGATATCGTGCACATCATCGCCATGGGGCCCCTTTAACAGAGCCTCGAAGGTAAATCATCGAAAGTATAATCAAGCGCTGCGCCTTCCTATTCGGATAAATCGAACAACAAAGTTGTTGCCTGACCTCCCGTTTATTCTGATGAAAAAATCTCAAATTTAGGGTCATCGGGGGATCACAGCTAAAGTGGTGTCTCGTTTAAAATCGAAGAGTTATCAGAGACAACATGCAGAATATAATTGCTGGTGAAAAACACTCGCTACATATCACAGCTTTATGAACCCTAATCCCTTAAAATGGTTTGTAACTGAGATAGATATCAGCAATAGACATTAGAGCGTAATATAGCAGCTTAATATATTCCTAATACGTGAAATATCATTTCTGCAAATGCTCAGCTGATAAATATCGTTAATAGAGCCAAGAGGTGGAAATACAAGCCGAAATACGTGGCGGAGGTGCGGAGGTATACATAACATCCACGCATAGTGCCTCAAGGGAATTCTGAACGTTAGTGGTTTGAGGAAGTGTAGGAATGCAACAGAGAGGATCTCCTGGACCAGAGAAGCGGGAAATTATACGAAGCTGATTCCGCGAGCCTAAAGCGAAGCTACGGAAGAGCAGAAGTGCTACGATAAACCAGTTCCGCTAATGAGAGGCGGGCTGATGTAGATAGCGAATGGATAGCATGTGTGTCCTCTTCTATATATCCCTTCGTAACCTCTCTCTCTTTCTCTCTCTCTCTCTCTCTCTCTCTATTTCGGGAAATGTTTTCGTGCGTTTCAGTTTCTCTCTGAATTGGGTAAACTTACTGCAATATTGGATTTAGTGTACACTACATACCTCCTGTCATTGGACTAACGATTATAAAGAGAAGGGAAAATGCGTTAAAATTTTTTTATTTTTTTATATTTCATTTTAGACACAAATAGGATCGAAGGTACTCCAAAATGATGTATCCAAAACAAAGAATTCTTTGTAACAACCTACTCTCAAGTATTTGCCGGGGGATCCGTAAAAGTAATAAACAGAAAAACGTATTGTCTTAGTCATAATCTTATCACCATCATATCCGGAAACAAAATCATAGGCTTTAATAAAGCCTGTAGATAAAAGCGAATTTATCGTTTTGTCAAACGAGCGATATAACAAGCGTAATAACTTAAGTAAATAATAGAAAATACGGGAAACAGGTGTTTCAGTGTTTTTTGTGAATAATTTTGTTCTATTCTCACATCATGTGTACGAATTAATAATAAAATGTTTTGTTTTAGATTTCAATCTTCAATTTTTTCAGTGGAGACGATATGTTTCGTGTTTAAAGAAATTCACGCACCAATAAAATCACAGAAAAATGACATCTGCTATTTGCACAGAGTATTAATACACCGTAGATCCGCGGTGCTCCCTTATCTGATAGCAGACAATTGAATCATCGAAGCAAGATTTAGTCAGAAATCAACGAGCCAACAATATCCGGCTCGTTGATCCAAACTGTCCTCAAATTTAAAGAATTCGACACAGTTTCAAAGATATATAAAAATTTGTAGACAATATGTCAAGCGAATGAGAATTACTGGAACTCGTCGATGGTAGACTCAGCGGAGGAGAAAAAAAAAGCAAAAGGGAATGATTGCGGATTGAGAACATCGATTAATTGGACTTGGGCTTTTAGTAATTGGGATATTGCGGTACGAAATACCTTCTGGTATTGCTCCCGCCAACCAGTTTGACTTTATTCCACGACGAGCGAGTTCACTAGTTTACTTTGGCCACTATGTATACATAAATAGTGCATTTTGTGCTTGTATACGCGTACCTTTGTGTACTTTTGGTTTTCATGTATGGATTGAAACATATAGACATTTATATATGCGTTTGTATGCAGGCATATGAACATGTAGAACACTATATAGTTGCAGGTGAATGTTCGTGCACGAGTTTGTTGAAGCGAGAGTTCCCTAGAGCAAATAAAATGTTCTCGTGTTCGACAGTACACAGCAAAACCTAAAGCCGGTGTGCGTAAGCTTACCACGTAACGAATGAGCCGACTGCCGCGAGCATTCCCTTGATTTCCCTAATGACTTTAACGAGGTGCCGCGCGCGAGCGCGAGAAATATATTCTCGAAACTCGCGAATTCAACGTCGCATGAGCACTTACATTGAGTTTCAAACTCTCGTCCACGTCGACGCCAAACATAGATTTATGAATTACACAAACACACGTATATTCATCTTCACGAGGTATCGCCTTGTAAGCTCCAGATTTAAAATTTCTTACATACCGAAGAAATGCATGGAAATGGATGTATGGAAAAATCGCAAAAAATCGAAAACTCGGAAGAAGGTAATTTCACACGCTTCGTACACATCGTGTGCAAAGTTACAAATATAATATGAAGCAGTACTTATCATAATCACGCGTGTAGCTTACGTGTATGATGGAATTAATTCAGAAGAGTGCTGAAAAAATATTTGTAATCTTTTCATCTGACATACACATGACATTACATGTTCAGAAAAAAAAAATTTCACCCATAATTAATGCGATTCAGTAGATTTATGTGGGCGAAGTTTTCTAATTAAATTGTGTAACGTTACTTATATAATTGAACGAATTTCCTTCAACTCTAAGGCAGTCTATTCCGATGGATGCAAAAAATAATTGCGAGAATGTGACAGTTTTTCTTCACAAGTACTTACAATTTCCAATATACAGATCGTATCGAATGAATCAATTATTCAAAACAAAACAACAAAAAAAACTTGCAATGCCCATTTTTGGACAGAGCAAGAACTATATTTGATAGAAAAAGAAAAAGTAGAACTTAAATTCTTGACCCTCGCAGCATTGTCTCAGAGTCGAACGATGTTCTCTAAAATGTTGACTGAATTTCTACTCGAATAACAAAGTTGCGCTGTTCCGTAATAGGGAGGAGTTCCTCTTTCTCGATTCTTCTCATCTGGGTCTGGCCAACTCGTCATCTTTCAGAGTAAGACTTGGAGGAATTTACGTCGTTGAATAAAATGCTCCAATTTAAATGGAGAGGAGGACTCTTTCAACGGAGACGAACGGAAGCAATGAAAAAGCTTGAATGAAATTATAGATTGAAGAACAGTCGTCATTGGACAAAATACACACACACACACACACATATAAATATATATATATATATTGAAATTTGTTTAGAGAAGGCGACAGATCGTTCGAGTACTTATTCGAGGATTCTCAATCAATTATCTTCGATAATGGAATTCGCAGGAGAAATCAAAGAGGATTGTGATTCGAGAGTTTTATTGAGTCATCCAGTGGATTGGATTGTTCCCATCGATTTTACGATAAGAGCTTTCCTTTAATGACATAATATATACGTATATATGTATATATATATACATTATATATTATGTATATAAAATGACGTATACAGTAATATTATTCAATCGCCTATTATGGCGCATGATGATCGTCTATCAAGAGGATAACGTTAATGAATCTGGTCATATAAATCGTTATGGCCCAACCTTGAAGCAGTGTGGTACACAGTTTATAATATACACGAACACAGCGTAAGTATTCGTAGTCTGTAAAGGCTTTTCTCGAAGCGATTGCCATACATCGCCGTTGTCATCAGGCTTAGATAGAATTCCCGAAGAAGCTGTTTTTTTTTTTTTTTTTGCTATTATTTATTTCAATTTTTCTTTTAAACGGTCGTATGTGCTTGTACTCCAGACTCTCGTGTCGTATGTACAACACTCACGAGTTTCAAGTTATGCGGTGTGCATGCCTTCGAAGTCAGCTGGCCATATGCATTCTTATGTTTATATATACATGTAGTAAATATGTATGTAATTTATATGTACTACAAGTACATATACATTGGACATGGTATAGTAAATAAAGGTACCATGTGGAGTTTAAACATCGAGTTGTTACTTCGTGTATAATCAGAGTCGTACATCGTTCGAGTACACCGTATTTGGCCGATTGTGCAAAGGAATATAAGCCGCGTTCTTCGAAACAGGTCGCAAAGCCGTTTTGCCGATCGGACTGTTGGTGTGATCATAGTTATAATGGTGTTGGTATGACGGTGGCCCATTGGTACAAGGCTAAGATGATGGTGAACGTGACTCTCTTCTTCGTACCAGGATGCTGCGAACGAATGTACGATGATACGCCTTTCATGTCTTGGGCCTCGATCTATCTACGTTTATTTATCAACTTGCGACTGCGTTTGTATGAGTGTGTAGTTTCGTGTGTGTAAAATAAACTCAGCTCAGGTAGAGGTAAAACAATTGTCTACTGGGCTGTATCCAATTTCTGGAAGAATCTTCGAACGCGATGTCTGTATTAACCTTTCAGCCCCTTCACTGTCAAGGTTGAGATGCTGTACACTGAGAAAAAAAGTTTCGTTGAACGGAGAAAATTCGTTTTGATCGACGAAAATATGGTCAATTCAACTATTTTTTTTATTTCTATCAAATTATGTAGATCCACGAATCAACAACAATAATAATTGGATTGACTATATTTTCGTCCAACAAAATGAATTTTGTTCTTTCAACGAAATTTTTTTGTCAGTGTACTTTTTTTTATTATTTTCATAACGAAAAAAAACACGTTGCGAATTATTTTTAAAAAAATTTATCAGAAAAATGTAGTAAAAAGATAAGCAAGGTTTCTCCTCGACATTTATTTTATTCGTCAAATTCATTGACTCGGCTCATCACAATTTTTTCATTAGTTAGACCGTACGTTGTAAAGCTCGCGGAACAATAGAGCCCGGGGCTGATCCACTCATCTGTATGATCTCTAAACTACCCTTTTTGAAACGTGACTTCAAATTGGCAGAAAATAAAAATGGGTTGGCTGGCAGACAGGATAACTTTATATGCACCTACTAGTATTTTTTGATTTTTTTCACGGTTGAGAATATCGCACCAGCCGATTAACCTGGTGAGTGGCCAGTAATTGGTCTATAGTTGCACGTATTCAACGTTTGTTCCAATGGGAAGCCCATATTGAGAGGGGAAGGGAAGAATGTATTTCGATGCAGTCAACGAATGCTATACAGGGGAAGCCTCTGATTCACCGGCACTCGATTACCTTGGCTGTACCGTTGGCTTTTAATCTCGTGTGGTATCGCTACAGAATTCACTGTGTATATATATATATACGTGTATAATGAAATCTAAACGTATAGCTATCGGTCGCTGAGTGTCGGTCTGGCATGCGGAATAGCGATAAATTTAATTAGCTGAAAACCTGGGCTCACATGTGTCGTAAATCCAGCAATAAGTTCAGTTTAAAAAAATTCAGCCATTTGTTCTAGTTTGTAAGACGATTTTTACAGGTGCGAGTGTTTCTCACGTCGAAGGTCATATTTTCAATTACTGATGCTTGAGGGCTCCGTCAGCTTCTTCTTCTTCGGGTAAATACACGACGATAAATATATAAATGTGAAATTCCATGCCAACTAATTCAGTCACGGGTTTTAACGATGTTTTCATTCGATCTAGTAAACATTCTACCGGACAAGCATCCCAACTGTGTATTTTTTCATGGATTTTAATGCCAGGGCTGATCGAGTATAGATTTTTTATATTATTTTTTTATATTTCACAACTTAGTTATTTTTTTTACTTCTGCTTCGGACCATCTCAATTAACATGATTGTACTAAACCGTTCGTAGATTCGATTTACCAGGAACCATTGAATTTTTGCGCTAGTCATTAAACGAAACTTTTTTTCAAATTGAAAAAATGGAATGATTTGCAGAAATGTTTACATCTTTGAATTCTGAATCCATTTTTATCGTTAGATCGAATTTTTGATGGATGTCCCCCGCGTCCATCTTTATGTGAAGATCGTATAGTTTATGGGGCTAAACAACGCCCTCTTGAGGTTTTCCATTCACTCTGCTCTTGGTGCATAATTTCCATACAGTTTCGCAGGCCATAGCTCACCGTCACTTCTCGTTCTATCTTCCTATCTCTCTCATATAATTATACGAGTCGTTTAATACTTGGAATAATGGGCCCAAGAAAATACGAGATGTGGAAACCGAGTTTCTTGGGTAATCTAACTAACACCGTAACTCACTCGCATTTTTCGTCTGCTTATGCCTATATATCAGACACGGTTTAATATATTATAGTGGCGTATCATTGTTAATGTTAGTAGTTACACCTTAGGACAGAAACCATTAACACTTGACAGGTTTTCTTTGTCGAAGAGATGTATCGAATAGTTTTTCTGAAAATTCAGTTATTTTGGTTTTTCACTTTTCTATTTATCTTCCTTATCACTTTTCAACATTTAAAATTGACCGATTATTCATATTGAATAATGCAAATAAATTTGCATTTTAAATATATAAAACAAAAGTTTCAGCTGTATTCGTAAATTGCAGCATTCTTTAAAATTTCGTCACTTTTGAAATTGTAATCAGCATCATTTTCAGAGTACTTAAGAACTAAAACTTCGAAAAGCTGTTCAAATGGCAAATATTTTATATTTTAAAAAGTTATCAATAAAAAAGGTTTCATATTTTTCGGACGGAATTAATTCAATTTTGGTATTTTAGAATATTATTGTTGTTGATGTTATCACAGTTCCTGTAACAACGATATTGATGATTGAAAAAAAAAAAGGAAAAGATTTTTGATTGCATACTCCGATGTGCAGCTCCATACGCAGGAGCATCAATTTCATATTTCAAGTAGTATTGAAAAGTAATGGTTTCATGAAATTGAATTAAAAGTATAAAATACAGACTTCGATACTCATTTGTGCAAACAGAACAAAAATGTATGAAAATATAAGGATAACAACCCGATGATTATTTTTTTATTTAATGATAATAAAGTAATATTTCTGCAAAAAATTGCTCGATTAAAGATTTTTCTCATTATGGCAGCCGAAGAAAAATGAAAAAATCCAGTGAATTAGCTAATGAGAAAATAGATGCTGGCCATTCACGATATTGAACGCTCTAAATACGTGTTTACATATACATATCGCCACGTCTACTGATTATATCGAGTGAACAGCATCGCTTCGACGTGTTCGGAGTGATGCATGGAGGGCAACGTCATGATGATTAGAATTTGCAAGGGTTAACTCGTCACGTAATAAAAACAGGTCGATAAGTCTGCCACGTGGCATTTCGGAGGGGAAACTATGCGAAAGCATACCATGATGGATTGTGGCATCCAACGTGTAGTTGATTTATTTGAAATTCATTATTGTAATCAGTATCGTATGAAAAATGTCGCACGAAAATCACGGTCGGTCATGCACCATAAAACCTTCGGAATCAAACTCAAAAAATGTTCATTGCGACATGTTTTTGTTCTTTTTTTCAAATGAAATCCTGAACACCGAAAAATTGTAGATTAACGAAATATTTCTCAACTGAATGGAATGCTCAAATATTTTGTGCAATTTATCGTGGATCTATTTTTTTAACCTTACCGTGGAAAAAACTGTCTTTGGAATCGAAATTAGCTCAATTGATATAATAAATATTGATTCAACGAGAGAAAGAGAGAGAGAGAGAGAGAGAGAGAGAGAGAGGGAGGGAGGGAGGGAGAGAAAAAAAAATAGAAGAATTTGGATTATTTCTCAGAACATTCCACCCGCAGGCTGCTTATAGAAAACGAGAAACGAATAAAGTGAAGAGGATCGAGGAAACCATTGAGAAAAGAGAAGAAAAAAAGGGAGAAAAAGGAAGAAGTGAAGTGGCACGTGCATCCGCAATGCGGGCGCTAGGCTTGGCAGTTTAGCTGAACCCACGCTGGGAGGTCCGTCTGTATGCGTCCGATTCTCATCTTCCTTGCAATCTTTCTTGATCGATTTCCAAAGATAAAATTAATTGCCGCCAATTAAAACTTCACTTAATTATCTTTATTTAATTGATATTAGTATAAAATAATTAATTACTGAATTCGAAATCGATTATGAAATAACTGTTTATTAACGAATATTGATTTAATTTTAAAAATACGGTATCGTGTATGAATGTATTTGGAAATTACGAATTTATATATATTCGCGGTTGTACGTAAATGCTGAGTTCTTGTTAATATCGATGAGACATCATTCATCCCTCCTTCGCAGGTAGAAATGCAAACTGTAAACCATGAGCAATATGGATCCGCGTTTGGTCGGATGATTCACCGCGGTTAAGATGTCTGAGCGAGAAGAAGAGAAAAAAATGAGATTCTTACGCAGCATCGCAGGATTGCCCCCGTAGGCATCTTTCGAGTGAAATCATCGACTATATAACTTTCGTCTCGTCGGTCGAATGACAAATTTACTCATTTCTTATCAAATGAAAGAATTTTTTCTCTAATTGGTTATTCAATGAGTCGATAACGGATGATATTGAGAAATAATTTAATTTATAAATTACGTTTATAAAATTTAATTAGAATCGTACTAATTGACCTCGCGATAAATTATGCAATTGCCACCGATTATTTTATTGCGCGTACGTGTGCATATTGAAATTGAAAAGAGCCAGAAAATTGAAAAAAAATATATATATATCTATATGTATACGTAGAAATAGTAGTTCTCTGGTTAAAATTGAGCCTTTATTTAAGTGACGACAGAAATCGAGAAGGAGAAAGAGAGAAGCTCGAGGATTGGTATAATTGATAACACGAAACTTGGTGAGAGAGCGCGTGAGTCATTCACTTGACTGGAGTCAATGAGACACTTGTGTAATTGTGAATTACGAGGTCGAGAGCTTTGATGAAGGAATTTGTAGAGCTCGCTCTCGGTGCATAGAAGCAGGAGCAAGAGCACGAGAAAAAAATAAATGAAGGAAAGGAAGAAATAAAATTTTGTCTCCGTGACGATAATTCTCGTACGGTACGACAAGTGACGAATGTATAGTGTAACTTTATATCGACGTACTTTTCGGGCTGTTTCTGCAAGCTGTCAAAGCTTTGCTCTATAAGAGAAATACGTCGTTTTGTTTAAACTGTTTCGGTAACTCAAAGACGAGGAAATTCTGCACAAAGTTTTCTGCGATTCCTCTTAGCATCAAGTTTGCAAGTGAGAAAGCTACAGAGTGACTGGTAATATTTCTACTAAAGTTCAACCAGAAAATCGAGTAGCTTGAACTAAATTCAAGAATGAATGCAATGTACCTTTTCACGTGAATATTAAAGATTTAAGTTGAACTTTCGAAATTTCAGTGCTAGGATAAATGTCGCTGTGGAAAAGAAAACTAGGCTAAATTCTACGTCATTCCTATAGGCAAATCTCAACCTTTTTGCATGGTCTCTGTGCACAACGTGCGGCAGAGATACGAGAAAAGTCTCAAAGATCCTTCAAGCTATATTCAAGCTCGTCGAATCTGTGATATTATGTATATATATGTATGTTGGATATTCAGGAAAGGTTCAGATCTTGTAAAGAAAACCGTGACCCAAATTCAAAGACATTCAAGTCGTATTTTGCGTCCAACATTTCGCAGTTCCGTCTCACTCCGGCGATCATTGTACGAAACTTATTACTTCCTCATATATTTTTAATACATTTATATGCATGGTCACAGAAAACTCTGTTGGAAAATAATTATTTCAATGGAAATTGTGCCCATTTAAAAATTTGGAGTCGTTGGAAAAGGCCATTTTGGTTGCTCGAGAGAATTAGAGTATTTAATATTTATCTAACTTTTATGAATAATTAATCATTTAAAAGAATGTTCCAAAATTGACTACGAAATACTATAAATATTGAATTCTGTATGTTTACGTGGAGTGGGCAATGGTTGCTACTGGAGACATTTCAGCTCTCCAAGAATTTGAGAAGTCCGCTGACCTGGATAACGGAAGAAATTTAAAGTGAAATGTAGTTTCCATGGATGCGACATTGATGGTGTACTCGCGCCTTTTTCCGGGCCTTCATGAGCCTTTTTTCTTCAATGTCGCTCTTGCTGTTTTCTTTCTCTGAGATTTTTTTTCGTTTTGTTTTATGCGACTTGTAGTTTATTAAGCTAACCCCAGTGATGTATGACGTGCTTGGGGCGTTGCAATACTACGAAGCCTCCAACCAGAGGTCTTTGCGAGACCTTAAACCCTGGAAAAGCAGCAGCTCGTCGCCATCGAGACACGAACTACTGCAGGAACGTTTTGTGAAGCTTTTTCTCCTTGGGGCGTGGTACTGTTTTCGAACGAGCTCAAAAGACCATCGCAACTGCACTGTGTGGACGCTTTACTTATTTGCTTCTTTTTCTTTAGAATCGACCCATTTTTCTTGACAATAAGAATTTCCTCTCAATAATATTTCATTTCTGTGTTTCAATGCAAAAAAAAGTAATAATATTCCAATGATCCATGTATTGAGCAGTGTTTGGAGAATGCCAATTTACAAATTGTCAAATGTTGTCACTTGGGAGCGCCTTTTTATCTAAACGGCGTACAAAACTGTTGTCCTCGCCAAAGGATCCGATTTTGTTTGCAAATAGAAATGTTATTTGTATGTTTTTTTTATTTTTTTATTTTTTTATTGAGAGATGAAAAAAAGCAGGTAAGAAGGAAAAATAGGAATTCGAGTTTAGAGAGAAGGAGGGAGGGAGGATTTCCCAGTTTCCTCTCGCACTTTATTGCTTCGATATTAAACTTCAACGGTGGATTATATTTTTCTTCCCTTTCTCTCTCTCTCTCTCTCTCTCTCTCTCTCTCTCTCTCTCTGAGGCACGTGCGAGTTTACTTTCCGTCGGGAATATTCTGGGCAAAAAGCGATATGGTCGAGTGCTGACTCTCTTTTGGGTCTATTGCCTCGTTGACGTTCACCTCGCAAGCATCACTTCGATCTATAGCACATGTGTGTATGTGTACGTGGATGCCTCTGCTCAAAAGTGGTCCATGGGAATTCAAGCTTAAAAAAGAGATTCGAATAAATTCGAATCCTTATCCAGGCGTCGGTGTATTATTATTGAAATTTAATCGCGTATATGGCGGCATATATACGATTTGAAAAAACGGAGTAACAGATTTTTTTTTTTGGGTTCCTATCGATAAATAAAAGACAATCTTAACTGAAATTTATTCGGTATTTTTATACCGAACATTATTTTATAGTGTCGCTGTCCCATTTCAGAATACTAATTTTTTTTTCTTTTAATTATCAACGACTTGATATCAAAATTTTGAAAAACGAATATATTTTTGATATTGTAAAACTTATCGATCTACAAGGTAAAATTGCGTTTTTTGTGGCAACGAATTTTCATTATTTCCAGCAAATATGCGTGTTCCGGTCATATTTCAACGTTGATTAATGCAGAGCCTATGCTAATTGCGTTTATTTGTATTGATCAGTTGGAGGGGTACGCGTCTAGATCGAACGATACAATATCAAATCAGTCATGGCGTTTGCTGACGCATAATTATTCCGAGTAAAAGGAAGATAGACTCGCAGCAGCCCTCAACGGGATTGAATAGAACGGCGGGGGCATTTGCGTACGTTGAAGAGGAGGACGCGGTCGATGAGAATGATCGTTACAGGCTAGCTCGAGGATATGTGCGTATGGGGCTGAGACAGGTAACTTTGAGTAATTTGCTGCACCAGGCCAAACGGACTGATCACCCAACTGTCACTGATTAAGGGAAGGTGACTCCGGTTTGAATACCAGTGTTGTCTCCGATTAGAACACTTGTGCTTGTGTAATGTGCGTTTGTGTGGGTGTGTTGATCAGGCGCAGGGGTGCAAGTGGCGAGCTATGTTAACAATCCTCCAAGGGACTGATATTCTACGGTAACGAATGCCCCAACGAGTTAATCAGACGTCAGCAATCATTATTTCTTTGCTCTGCAGTAGTTTTCCCCCGTTACTTGATAATGCGAGTTTCTGTCATTCATATTTGCCTGGAGGGACCAAGTGCAAGTAGAAATAACTTTTTCAACAGGTCGCAGCTTTGAAATTGAGCTTTCAGTGCGACGAAAACAAGCGACAGAGAGAATCAGCGCGCATAATCGATGGACCTTGGCCCTCCTTTACTTCTTATCAACGAACTGGATAAAAAACCGAAGTGTTTGACGACTCATCGCAACTTATAACTATGCTGCCTATAGTTTGAAGCAATAACCTGTATCGTAAACTCGTATATATAAAACATATTGCGACGTCGAGGATGGAGATATTATAACAGGTTGCATTCTCGATGCGTATCTCTATGGCTCGATAGGAAAAGTTCTATCAACGATTTTATAAATGATCTGCTCTTTGCGACCGCACGCGATAGGTGGAGTTAGTGACACTTTGGATTCGAACCTTCTAAAGAGTTACGACAGCCTCCCTCGTTATCATGCAAATGTTGCCTGTTATACAGGAGCAGCTTGCGGTTTTCCGTTCGCCAATATGTTCCCCGACGCGCGTATGAAATCTCGTCGTCCCCCCCCGTCGAGTGTAGATATAGATATATTTATATATCACGATGGATATACTATTAGTGGTCTCGAGTGATCGACCTCGCGACAAGGAATACTGCGCGCTCGAAACGTGCAATTGCCGCGTTATTAGGCCCCGATATCAATCTGTCGGCCGCCCACGTAAGCTCTCTATACCACACGATTGTATAATAACTATACTACGGATTACTATCTATAGACCCCTATATATCACTTTTCAATTGAATTCCGAGCTAACTGTTCGCGGCCTCAAATTCTCTATCTGAAAATACTCAGCCTCGATCCTTCAATATACACTTTTACGATTTTTCAACAGATTTTCATATATATTTCAAATTCACAACAATATACTTACGCATTTAATCAGGTCCTATCGCCATAATCATAATAGTATACACAAAGTAGCGGCAAAATGACTATATACAATTTTTCCAAAATAATTTTTTGAAATTTCGCGTGAATCTTCTTGTGCGTCGTATTATGATGTGTAAAAAATTAGAGAAGGTTTCACTGTCCCATAATCGAGATATTCAGTGTTTAAAATGGCAACATTAACATGAGGTCTTATGGGAAGTCACGAAAGGAGACGATATTTTACAACTAATAACTCGATTTCTAAACGGTCAAACTTTTTCAAATTTTACCCACAGTTGAGTATAATTGTTAAGAACATTCATACGAATTTTGAACAATTAAACTTGGAATTTATCAAACGCATGAGAAACGACCGAACCTCATTAAACGATAGCTCAAATCCTTTCTGTAGCACGCACATTTTTCATGATTTTTCTTTTTTGAATCTGCGCCAACCGATTGCGAAAGATGATAAACAGTATACAACTGTTTATTCTGCTCTTGATCAAAATTTCTCGGCACATATTTTTCAACTCGTCGAGGTCGTCCAAACCTTTAAGGGTATGAATCAGTCGGTCCCCACATTTTCGAAAGTATAACACTTTTCTATACCGTTTGTCCAATCAGAATAAAACAAGTTTCAGCGGCCGCAGAAAAAAGGCAAAAGTAGGCTGAAACTTTTCCATTTTTGGTTGGCCCAGCAGTGTGAAAAATTGTATCTCTCGCTCGCACTTGTGGAGTCTAAGTCCACATAACACCTTCATTTTGTATAAACACGTTATATTAAGACTCTTTTTTTATTTGTTACCATTCGTTCAAGTGGTAATTTTGCAAATTGAAGAGAAATAATTTGTTTCACAACTGAAATGCATCAGACAATGGGCGTGTATTAAGCATACGATAAAATGAAAATTATACGCTCTTCTGTATACGGATGTGTTTTTGTAACGATAATGCGACCGTGGTTTTCACCCTTGAGAGACCAATAGTACGCCACCTTCTCGAGATTTTCGATATCTTGCGGTCCCAATACTCAGGAGAAACTGAGTTTTGTTCCACTGCCAGGAAAGTAGAAAGAGAAGAGCTTTCGTGGTTATAGATAGGCAGTAGATATGGACATTCATATACGGACGTGCTTCCGTTCAGAGGCATTGCACGACGGGAGCAAGATTGTGAAGGCCCTTCGGTGTGCAGCAATAAGCTTCTCTCGTGACCGAGCAATAACAGGAAACGGTTGGTCCGATTATACCCGAGGAGCCGGAGCGATAGAGAAAGCGAGAAAGAGCGAGAAAAAATAAAGAGAGAGAAAGAGGTAAAAAGCGACGCAGAGAAAAGAGAGGTTGCTTTGTAACCAGCAAAAGCATCGCACTGAGAAATGCATTTAATCCCATCGAACCTGTGCAATACCTCGCTTCAAAGCGATTTACTCACTCGAGATAAAAAGATTTTTTTCTTTTTCCTTTTCGTTTCCAAGCAAAAAACAAATTTCTGAAGATATAATCGAGCACGACAAATGGAGAAAGATATTGCGCACATAAGGTCTATTTTTATTGATATAATTCAAGCTCAGTACCTCGACCCTTTATTTTCACCAGGATTCACTGTAATCGTTCTTGAATCGGTATGGACTTTGAAAACACAAAAATCTGAATCAATTATTTGTCTCAGAGTTATAAAAAAATCGACAATTTTGTTTTAATTGAACGAAGTTAAAGAATTTTCAATATTTTTCCGTGAGATATAAAGTCGACAACTATGGAAAACTGATGAAGAGAGAAAATGTATTCATTATTTTCAGATTTAGTTTCTAGATTGTTTTTAACAGGGAAACTCGAGTGAAAACGTTGATCAAGTAGAGGAAATTCATTTAAAGGATTTGCTTTAATTACTGGATGTTGATAAAGATTATGTTTTCAAGCAGCTTTTATAATTATAATAATATTATGATGAGAGTCTTGAAAAAAATCTATTCATCCGTCGAACGTGGTTATGGAAAGGGAGAGTTATTTGTCTTGGCTCTCGATGTTTTGAAGAAAAATATTGTACCAAAGCGATAAAGTTAGCCGCCCTGGGGTAAACGCTGCTCTGATTCCATATTTTTCGCAGCTTTTTTTTACGATTTAGAAATGAAATTGAGCCACGATCCTGCATAATCCACATCAAGTCTTTTCCAATGAAATTTCGTCAGAAGAAAAAAAACATGCAATTTCCATCGCTTTTTTGGTGTACCAACATAGTTAAATGACGTGTACTTCTCGGCGTGGTTTGAAAAACGTCACAACGACATTTCAATCACTGATTTTTATGTTTGCAAATTTTCCAAGATCGAACCGTGAAAAAAGTCTGTCTATTAATGTAATTTTGGCATTCTCGTTATCGGGCTTACGAAATATTTGAGGGGATGGTAGCAGGGAACTCCAGAAAAAAGATATAATTGTTTGCTGACTGAAGAAAGGTGGATGAGAAAGAAAAAGAGAAATAAAAAGTATGGACAAGATTTTTCCAAGGTTTTTTAATCCTTGAAGCCGCAAATAAATATAAGCCGGAGATGAAAGGGGGCAGGGGGGACGTCTGGCAATTAGCCGGTTAGGTGGACCGTCTAATTGATTCTCCGGGGCGCTAATCTTTGCGCCGCAGCTCTTCCGGCCATCGGATGGAGGGGTGGTGCAAAGGGCTCGAAGACTTTAATCATGCCTAGTCAAACTACCCCTTCTTCGTCCCTCCTTTTCTTCCGCATTAGCTGCCTCTTTCGTTATCATGTAAATATACATATACAAAGTCTTTCCTCTTTGTCTCTCTCTCTCTCTTTCTCTCTCTTTCTCTCTCTCTTTCTCTCTGATTCTTCATGTTATCTAACTTTCTGTCTTTCTCGTTTACTTCCAAGTGCGTATAATTTGCGAACACCCGCGGGCGGCGTCGACGAGAATATTAACTTAAAGTCCGACTTCCGTTTGGCGCCATATAGCACATGAGATTAGTGAGCTCGTGAATCCAAGGGTCTACAATCTCCCCACCTCCCCTGCCATTCCACTCCGCACAATTTTCGTAATTAATATTCACGCAGGTCGAGAGAGGAAAATTATCATGGTCTCTGGTGCACACATACAGAGATGGTCGATCCGCTTTTCTCTCTACTCACTTAAGGGAGAACTCGCTCGATCCTTATCAAACTTTTGTATAATAATATAATAATAAACTCTCGGTATAATATTCATTCTCGAGCTTATATACACACGCAGATTCTTTACTTGTCTTTTATTCCTTATGTTGATAAAAGAATCGATTGTATGTAAAAAGAAAAAAAAGAAAGAAAACACATTTCGTAGCAACTTTTTATTCTTTCATTATTTTAACTTTTACACGTCAAAAAGATATACATTCTGAGATTAGTCTTTCAAATCTAAATGTAAATTGCTCGAAATGAAAAAAGTTTTAATACGTTAATGAGCTAGGTTTCTAGATCGAACTGTCACGCATATATATACAATTCCTGAAAAGTATTCTTTTTTCGTAGTAATTAATAGCAATTTATATTCAATCGAAACACCTATGAATCTGATAAAAATGTAAATTCTTGTCGAAAGCTCAATGAAACGTTATTTCTATTCAAAGGAAACAAATGTTTTTGAGGCATAAATTGAAAAATAAATTTTTATTGGCAAGGATGCCACCTGATATTCATTTGAGTAGACTGCACGATTGGCACTTTATACAATATACATATAGATATTAGAAGATGATAAGGAAAAAAAGTATAAAACCATTTATTTCATGCGAGATCTGAGCAGAAAGGCCGGGAATGGGGGAAGAAGCTATCAAATTGAAATTCCGTTGTCGAGTCACGAGGATCTCTTTCTGGTGCTCTGTTCTCGAAGGAACGGGGCAAAATATTAAAGAGAGAATATAAAATCGGTGACAACGTAGAAGAAGAGAGAAAGGAGAAAGAACGGTAAGAAGAAGAACGACGACGACGTGAACGACGAAAAATAAGAATGGAAAAGAATTTATTCTGGCAACTGTGCAGCAGCCCATAGACGCGGCGGGATGGGATACCCTTTTGCACGTCTATATAGTGAAGGGAGTTCAAAACTTTGGCCTACATTATACATTCACGTTTCAATCTGCATGGCTCACGTGCTTAATGTTCTATTGATTCAGCTCGAACATTCACAAGAATTCTGTGCAAAACGCCTCAAAACTTTCATTCTTTCTATATAAATGTGAACCTATATACGATCCATCAGCTTTTATTCCATTTTATCTGACATTTTTTCTTCTCCTCTGACTTTATTCTCAATCTGTACACACCTTTTCTCACTTGTGTTATATTTTTACTGCGATGTGTACAAGCGTTCGAAAAAACCTTTAGACGTTTGTATGTGAACGATTTATTAATTTATTTATGATTAGATAATTTATTATGTGAATGAAAATCTTCTAGCTTTTATTACAATTTTGAAAGATGCGTTGCGAATTAATCATCACTTTCATTTTCATCTGGTTACTATTTCATACAATGAAGATGTAAATTTACGAAGAAACTAAACGAACGAAGTGAACGAATGCCATAAATCGAACAACAAAATAATCGAATCTCTGATTATTTTTCATAGTTGGAACAAACTTCTTGAGAAAGTCGTCATAAAACGCACCCACATTATATGGAAAGATTCAAAAAAATATATAAACAGGCGTGATTCATTAATTAGTAACTGGCAATGAAATTTGGAGGAGCTGCGATTATTGATTTAGCATTCAGCACACCTATGAGCTTGAATATGTTCGTGTCTTGGGCACACCACTGCAATGCATTATTTCCAGTAATATGGCTGCCTATATAGGAAACGTTGCGCCTAAAACCGCCACTTAGCACGGTCTAATTGTCGTCTGGCCGAAGCAAACGTTAATGGAAGCCAGGTAATCTCGAGTCTAGAGTGTTCCTGTGTATGACGCTTTCCCTTCGTCTTTCGACGATATATAGCGGCTATTGTGTACTGAAAAGGTGCCGCAGAGATGCAACGAACTATACTTATATTATTTGAAATGTGCATATGATGCATTCCAGCTGAAATCAATTTTTTCACTTTCCTTGGCATAAACAAATATTCCTTACTTTTGTTTCATTACATAAACAGAAATTAAATTTACAAAAAAAAAACACTATTTATTGCGAATGTTCGATTGTCAATTGTAACAGTAAAAGTTAATAAACAAGTTGAATCAATTCATTGGATAGAATTTAAGTTTATATCCATTTGCATCGATTCTGATGTTTGCTGTACATGAAAATTGAGTAAAATCTTGTTCTTTTGTTTTTATATTTTTGGAAAAGTGTATAATGATGGTTTTTTAGGACAATCTTATCAATAGAGCCCTAGCAAAAAGCAGGGATAAATAAATAGATGTCTGTTAAACAAAATATAGATAATATGTAAAAAAAAAAATATATTTCGATCCTCACAAATTCTTCTTCGAATAGCCTTTATATAAGTGTACCTCTATAATAATGTATTGGTACCGTTTCACACCGGTAGAGGAGGCTCGCAGCGCTAATGTTACGTAATACCTACTCAGAGGGACGAACCCTTGTACTGTGTCCGATTAGATTAGAGTTCGAAAGTGATGAGTCTCTAAGAGTCTGCACGAAACTCGAGTTCGCCCTTGGTCGATTGTTTCATCCAGCAGAGACCTCTCCTTTGAGCATACATGTACTTGACACTGTGATATGATTCAATAACCAGCGTAAACTGATACTACCCTTGATGAAAAAAAAAAATTAATCCATTTATAGCTGGAAAAATTGATAATCTAATTTGAAAAAAAAACGATATGTTTCAAGTTTTGGTATAATTGATATTGACCACAAAAAAAAATGGACACACGGCGTACTTCCACAAACTAACGAAGTCGTTTGTAGTGAAACATTGATCATTGAATTCCCTTTTTTTCTTAACATTGCATTTGAATTAACTGACAATATTCGCGAACGGAATTGTTGTTAAAAAAATGTGAGTTGAAAATATGAAAACCTTCCACTCGATTTGAATTATTATAAATCTCATCGGAAAAATAGTTCGGAAGACATTTCCAAAAAACAAAAAATGTTTTAAAAAAAGCACGAAAACAGAAATATCCAAAGTCAGGTTTGTTCTTTAAATCCCTGGGGTCCATTGAATAATCAGTTAATCGTTGTCAATTTGTCATCGTGACAAGGAACTAACTCCGATTGGTTAATTAAGTCCATATTTGTATATACTTTTGGCAATATGTATAAATAACATATGTTTGCACGTGTAATGTTAATTCTATTAATCCTGTTTGTGACAAATCGATGATTATATTAAGCGATGACTGGTCAGGTTGACGATTTCGTTCTATCAGCTGATGACGCGAAAGTAGGAAATAAGTAAGCGCGAGACGTGGCGAAAAGGTGTGTCGAATGGAGAAATGACAATGACGCGACGTTGGATTATTCATTTTTTGCTTCTTCGTAAAATAGCGACATAAGAAAAACAGTTAAGTTCTTTAGATGATTCAATCAGTTTATGTTTGTGCGTTTGATTCTATGAAAATCAGATATAAACATTGTTGACATTTGGCATGAAAAGCCATGTTTAACCTAAAAAGAGGTGATTGTCATTGAATAGAATCAATAGAGAAAAAAAATTCTCCCGGTGGTTTTACAATTCTTGTATAACTTTGTGTTATTCTTTATTCTAAACTTTTTGTTATTCTTTACAGTTGATAAAACTTTAGTCAAAAGTATATGATTGAAAAGATTTGTCGCAACCTCTTCGATTTCCGTCGAGGTTGTGGTTTAGCTCCATCCTTGCGTGCATCCGCCCGGGCTTGGGTTTGTCCAAAGTTTGCTACTGTGTGGAGTTACTACAACGTGTATATTTAACCAACACCACGTATATTTCGGTTGAATCCAAAACGCGACCATAGTTTCATTAGCGGTTCTCCGTATACACAGTTTCATTTCGCCAAAACGGAAACGAACGTCGGAACGGAACTAGCCGCTGATTGGTTTGTGCTCTGCTTCCATGGATTGTGTATTTACAATACCTATACGCATTTTATATATATATATATATATATTCGTATAAATGTATAGCAAAACCTCAAATGGGAAAAGACGCACATGTCGACAACATCGTTTGCAACAGTGTAAAGTCTGCTCCACAATTCATGTCTCTATCGTGCGTGCGATTCACCTCATTTATTGATTGTGGAAGCATCGAGTCTATGGAACAATGATAGCGATGAGGAAACAAAGTGCGTTAAGTAGCAACTGATGATAAAATGGAATTCCGCCAGAAATCTATTGTAGAAATAGTCGACAATGCATTGTTGGCGTTAATTGTATGACAAAAGTTGTTGGAACGGGGAAAACAAAATTATTGTTGATACAAATTTGGTGAGTTTACATCCGCATATATTTGCAACTAATAAAACCCAACCCCGGGAAAATATCTATATATTTCTATGTACTGGGAATGTTTATTCAATTTCTTTCAATTTCAATAAACAAAATTCTTATTTGTTTCAACTCGAAAGCTGTGTTCGAATCGATCAAATACTGCTTTTGAAAAATTTACTGATGGAATTCCAAAACGTATTAAATTCTTCACCAAAATCGAAATAACATTAAGAATAGTTTGTTCACGAGAAAAAATAATGGTTAAGAATAACGTAAATCTGTGTATTGTTCAAATGTTCGAAAAAATGATTTAAAAATTGCAAGGAAATTTAGTTTTTTCGTGTCTCAAACTCGAGAAAGTGATGAAAAGGGAGAAAAAAAATTGTACAAGATGATAGAACAAAGGAACGAGGGAGCTTTAAACTTTAAAGAGCCTTAGTCAGCAAAATCCATTCATTGATTGGGTATACACCAAAGGTGTATTAATGGTGTCGATGGCCACGTGTCACATGAGAGGTTGAATCACAGCAGGCGTTGCATATAATCGAATGCACGTGTGTGTGTGCATATAAATATTATAGGACGAGAGAAAGAGAAAGAGAGAGAGAGAGAGAGAGAGAGAGAGAGAGAAAGAGAGAAAGACAGAGATAGAGAGTGGGAGAGAAAGAGGCAGGGTGTGCAAGTTATGTTGCATATTATGTAACGTCTGTCTGCTCTATTGGTTCACGTATAGAGTGTGTCTAGTGTGAAAAACAAGGAAGAGAACGGTAGGGCATCGCGTTAAATTGCTCCTTCTCCTATTTTCCTTCAACCCATGCACGAGCCTATGTATTTTGCGAGATGCTCGACCCATTTTCCAACAATGGAAGGAGAGCCAGTATATTGTTAGATAGAGAGATATACAGCTGAATATAAAGAGGGGGGGGGGGGGGGGTATGGGTATGACTTGTATTATGTATTGCGTGGGGTATTATGTATCTGAAAACAGAGATGCAACGTCTGGGTGTGTATATAAATTATATACACACGAATGATCAACATGTACGAAGTTTCTAGCGATGTTGTTACTCCCACTGGCTGCGGAGATCACTGTGCAGATATGTATACATATGTAAACATATGTATAATTCATAGTGCACTTTAGTTACTACCGTGCGATGGACTATGTATCAGAGTATAAATATGTAAAGAACGGTATAAGTTTATTGCACGTATATTTATTGCAACACCGTATTCTTAAATATCTTAGAAGGTCGGTGTACCCTGGGGACATTTTGATACGAAAATTTATACCATTTTACAGTGTGTGTGTAGGTGTAGATTTTTTATAAGTCTTAAAAGATCTTACGCGCTGATTACAATCAATTGCAAGAGCTTCATTTTTATCGAGTTGGTGGATTCATTGTGACTAGTTTGACTTGTAACGTATTTCGATTTCAATCAATTAATCATCAATGACCGTTGCATCATATCGATTTTTTGACGATAATCAGATGATTGTCAAGTGAACGATTAATCAAACAGTTTCATTTGGTTTATTCGATCGTTTTGTTCCACCTTTTTGTTCCTTCAATTTCCCTTCAGCGCCTTGTGCGGTCTTGATGCTTCTATTCACCAACTAGTTTCCTTTTTCATTTACAATCGAAATACCGTCGGTTTGTTCGTTTTGAAAGAAAAGCTTGACCCATGCACTACATTTCGCGGTAGTCGCACATGAGAAATGTATTATGTTCACGTACCGATAGAACGTCGTACTTCTATCTCGGATTCTCTTATCGGAGATGACACAAATATAGCGCGGAATTTGCGAAGCTCGCGTATATACCTTTTGTTATTTTTAGAGGTTGTTCGCCTCGTCGCCAGCACGCCGCCAGCATGTATGTATATCTTCATAGGACAAACGTGCTGAAAACTAGGAAATAATTCGAATAGTGATTCAACAATGAATGTAGAGAGATAGGGGATTTTGTATGAAATAACAATACATATTTTATCGTATCGCGAAACGTCTTCGAGGAAGTCGCACGACGTTTAAATTGGTTTAGTGTAAATGGGTCAACGGGCGCCGCGTCCGAAGCTGTTATAAATATGCGGTATCATTGGTGTTTCTAGGAGAATTCCTCGACGGTCACGAAATCAATGGGTGAATGAGAGACTTTGCAGCTCTCTGTACCGCGTCTCTTATCATTGAGCAGATATCATAATATCGAAACGACGAAAGGCAAACCGTGAGAGAAGCAAGCTCTTTATTCTCGTTCCAGTTATGCCCAAGGGAGATTTTCACGCGAAGTAGTCACTCAAGATATGCCTCGAGATGGGAGAGAATACACTCTGGCAAAGTTTTTTTTTCTTTCTTTTTTTTCAAACTTGCCACTTTTCTCACTACCCGCTACGTATTCTTTCTTTTTCACTATCTATCCATCCATCAGAGTCTGTCTCTCTTTCTTTCTCGCAAGCCATCTCTTCAAAGTACGTAAACTTCTCGAAACTTTTACCCAAGATAGAGAGAAAAATGTTCTTGTTCATCATGGTACAAAGAACGACGGAGCGCTTTTTAGTACGTAACTCAGTTACGTTTCATAAGCTGGATTTCTGAGAGGGTTGATAGGTTTTTAATATCGTATAAAAGCTGTACCAAAAATATATGTGTATATTTATTTTTCTAACGTTATATAACAATTTTCCAACATGGATTTATGGATTGAATTACAATGATCGTTCACTGGTGTTCATCATTAGAGAAATAAAAATCCACCTATCATTTCGATTAAATGAACACGATTATGTCAATTCGTCAGCGATTTATCGATGGAAAATCATTTTTTCGCTGTCAACTCCATAGCGAACGAAATTGTGATGAAAAAAGGCTCTAATTCCTTTGACTGCGCTGACTTGAAAAATTAAAATCGATCATTAACTAATTGAAAGTTATTAATTGAAATGATTATTCCAAAAATGTACGCATGAAAAAGAAGAAAATCGACTTTTCAGCTAACGAAGCACATCCGCATGTCAAAAAAGTCAAGCAGGTACTTAAGGTTGCTGGTACATAAGTGAAATTCTGACGAGTCAAGAGGTCTCGAGATATAGTCTGTTTGCCAGAGAACCTAGAGCAGGTTGTTCGGTCTCGTGCATATTTTACATATTTATGTATATGTATATGTATAGAGGTTGTTGGCGAACTCACGTTTGACTCAGCATTTACGACGTCATGAGCAAAATCCTAAAACTCTTCATTTGTCACATACGAGAGATTTAACCATTCGAGTTCACCTCTGAATTTCACATACTCTCAAGTTCGTGTTTGAAGAAGCAAAAAAATAACATATTTTCTCAGGAAATCAAAATAAAAGTAATTATACAATTTATGATTGTAGTGAAATGTCTCATTAGAAGATACTCACAATATCCTGATTAACGATAACAATAATATTAATAATAATGACAATAATAATGGAAGATTATAACTAGTTGGCTGTAGAATTCTGTTATGTTGAGTAACGACGATTATCCTTTTTGTATTTAACAATATTAGAAAAACTTTTAGGGTTTGAGAGTCGAGAATTTAAAGTTAATTGGGAACGCGGTTTTTGCATTGCTTTGCACCTAATAATTTTTCACATTCTCTAACTGGAATACCGTTAACTTCATCCTCGCGTTACGCGCAAAGAATTGAAATATTTTATTCATTGTACAGTTATAAAATGAAAAGCAAACTTCGGCTAAAAAAAAACCTTGGAATATCAAAGATAAAAGTTCCACAGATAACTTTGTCCTAGATCTCTCGAACTTTGTTTTTGTTTTTTTTTTTTTTTTCATCGAAGTTCATGTTCTTCTTTATATATTGTCTATATACATTGCATCAATTCTTGGTTGGATTGACTTACCCCGTTTGTACTGTTCGTTTGAATTTACAGTTGCAGTTATTCTCTCGAAAACTTGCTGTCACTAGTGTTCTTGGATTCGACGTTTTGACACACTCCGATTGCTTAACCTTTAACGGCTTACAAACTGAAACAAAAGAAACGAAGAAAGTTCGGTCAGTAACCTCTTCGAGCAGGTTGTTGACGCGTATGTGTGAGAATGTGTCACTCAATCCATAGCGCGATGTCTCTCTGCGATGCCCTTTCTATATACGGCCCTTCGACCCGCTGCCGCATTCGCATATCGAGAATGCGTCGATACTGTAAGAACTTTTGACCTCCTTTATGACGTGCAACAATTGGACTCTGATAAATGTTAATCGATCTTTCGAGTCCATACTGTATACGGATGCATAGCACGGGTCATTGTAACCGGAAGTCACTTTGTCGTGTTAGTTATCGTTCAATAAACCATGAGGGATGACAAATTTTTATTATCTTCCGACACTATCGTTTATGGAGTTCGTTCAACTTTTTGCTCTCGTTTAAAAAAAAAAACTACGAAGCTAATTAAAAACATGGAACATCCAGCTGTGAAAATTGGAATGTTCATGTTTTCAAGGAACTGAATATTCCGTAAACATCAAATTGAAAAAATTCAATACTATTCCAAGTATTTATTAGATTGTGATCGCTGATGTCCTGGCGAGCAATAAACGGATGTTAGTTAGACATGAAATTAAAAACGAAAATATCGGGAGAACATCCGTTCGCGTTCGCGTTTTTTCCGTTTGGTACTTCTATTTTAATAGGATATCGGTCCCCTTTCTTCTCTGGATAGAACGAATAACGAGTCTGATTTCTCGGAATGCAATTAACAATAGGAGGGCGTCGACTCGTCAATCGTAGATTACGTGGAGAGCCGAGCAGGAGGGAAACGCGAATAGAACGTGAGAAATTGCTGTCGTCGGTGCAATCGAACGAAACGGGTTTAAAAAGATTCGCTGTTCGACGACGAGAGCGCCGCTCCAAAGAACGAAGAACCGGACACTCGGACGAGTCTTCTGTTATATATATTGAAAACATTTGCAATCAAAAGGACGTAAAACACTCGATTTAACATCAACGAGTGATCCAAGCCACACCATTCATTTTCTACGATCTTTATACGTTGTTCCGTGTGTTCGCGTCCAACGTATATAGATATTCTCTTAGCTAACATTTGAGAGCATCTCGAGGAAAGGACTCCCTCTCATCTGTGGCTCTTGCACTCTACGAAAGCACCTTCGCCCGGTGGGTTCAACGAGCTGGCTAATCGAAACCGCTTCGACCAAGTAACCACTCAACTCCGCCGCCACGATTCTTCCGGTCCCTTCTTTTTCTTCTTCCCCATCGAAAACTATTACGATCTTTCTTTTCCCATTACAAATTGTCGCAACTGTATTGAGAACTGATTTCTTTCCATTGTCGAGTATTTTGTCCAATCGCTTACATTGCTCTAACTAATTGTGGGAAATTTGTGTAGAAAGTCAAAAAATGAACAAATCATCAGTACCGTAGTGAAGAAACCTTGAAACGAATTTGAATTATCGTCGTATTAATGATCAGGTTTTAGAATTTGATATGCCAGATTTTAGAAATCGTGTCAAATTTTCAAAGCCCGTAGTAAAATTCACGTGTAATGACAAATGATCAAGTTATTTTGAAAAAATGTCGAAACATCAAATTGCGTTTTGGACATTATCAATTTTGTGTTGTTTTATGAAATTAAACGAAAACTTCAAAGGAACTATTGAATTTCAACTGTCGAAACCTTTTGAAAACACACACTAGTGTACAAAGAAAAATGATGTATGGGCGATAAGACCGGCTTGAATAATCATGCAATTGGTTAACGTCTTCCCGTGCACTTTCGAAAGAAAAAAAAAATTTGGCAATCGTCTAGAAATGAATGATTTCCTGCAGAACACAAACACTATTATTTTTCTTGTATTTTTGAATAACGAGTAAAAAAATCAATATATCTATACAGAAGAGCGGTTCGACTTGGTCCATTTCTCAAAGAGTTATAGTCGCTTGGCAAAAAAAAAAAAATCCAATTTCAGAAAACAATCATCTCGCACTAGTTGATGGACATGAAAATCTGAAAAAAAATTTAAGAGAGTGAGAGAGGGAGAGAGAGAGAGAGAGAGAGAGAGAGGAGAGAGCTCCTTTTAATGGGTTTTACAAAAATGAAAATTCCAGCTAAATTATAAAATCCAAGGGTCAGACTCGGGTCAAATCGGTATGGAATGACCCATATACGTTCACCATATACTGACGAGCAGCACACACCCTCGACTAATTTTTGCAGCCAGATTCACGGTTGAGATAAATTTTTTTGTACAATGCTAACTAGCCATGCAGCCGCTTCTCTCACTCTCTCTTTGTTTGTTTTTTTTTTTTTCGCGTATTTTATCTCATCGTATTCTTTTTTCTCTCTGTCTTTCGCTGCACATGCACATGACGAGGTGCAAAAAGGGGCACAATTTTCTTAACCCCATCTCATTCTCTTCGTCACTTCAACTTTTTATTCGCGTACGTTTCGCAGAGGTTTGGCCGCACGATCGTCATAGCGTAAAAACGCAAGAAATAATACCCGTGTTTATCCTCGGTCGAGCAAACGAGACTTCTCGGAGCGAAAAAATTCTCAGCCAGTCACGTTGCAGAGAGGCGCCTTTTCTTTTCTTCTTATTCTGCCACTCTCGCAACACGAGAAACTTTGGCTTCGTTTACGAGAAAATTCACGAGCAATTCACAACAGGCCTGCGCTTCTCGCACCGCTGTTTCAAAATTTGTTTATCCGGAGAAAAGAAGAAAAAAAAGCAGCATTTCGTTATTTTGAGATTTTTTTCATACAGGTCTTTTTTACATGAGAAGTTTCGTACACAGCTTTCCATGAGTGACAGTCGTTTTACAGAAAAATACACTTCGGACCTTAAAAAATTGCATTTTTTTTTTGTTTTTTCATAACTTTTTCCGAACGAATAAATACATTTCCTGCTAATCTATCATAAAAATCGTGACGGAGATTCTGTTTCTTCGCAACCTCATCATACTCCAAAATATTGTTCAGAATTTTTTCAAAATATTCCAGAATGCAGAAGTTGTATTGAACAAGAAAAAACTAAAGACAAAAAAAGGTGAAGAATAAGTATAAATATGTAAAAGTTAAAAAAAAAAGTAAAGTTTTGTGTTAAAATTACAAAGAAAGAAAAGTAAAGTGTCTTGGCACTAGATCAATTCATATTGTCTGAAAACTTTAAATTGTTGTCGATTTTTTAAAAGAAAATTTGAAACCATGGAGACCCAAAAAATCTATGTGAAAGCAAACTTTCGAGTAAATCGTCTGCAATAAAAAATGTTTGCCCCAAGGGATTAATCTTTTTTGTAAAACGAAGTGTTGACATTTGAGAAACATCGTTGACGTGACAGTACGTCTTGGAACGAAGGCGTCAAGGTATATTGCACAAGCACGCATAATCACCGTCTCAGATCTCCAGTGATAATGAATTATGAAGAGTAATTAATCGGTCTCTCATAATCGTTCATCGCAGGAGTCTAATGAATTAACACGCGGCCCCTTGTTCCCGCGGCGTTGGAGAGCGCTAGCTGATGTATCATATTTTTCCGCGAACGATCCATCAACTGTCGCACGAAGTGGAGGATTACGTGAAAGTATAATAACTAATTGCGAAACAAGAAAAAAATAAATAAATAAAAGTGAGCGAAGGGGATGGCGAGATTTGCGATCATTCCATTATCTCGTATGTCACGCAATTGCGCGAGCAGTAAACGAGGTGTTGTTGATGTGGTCAACGACATACAGATGTACAATTGTTTTTTTTGTTTTGTTTTCATTATCGATCATTTTATCGGACTTGCTTTCATCCAGACCTGGAAAATACGAATTTGAGATAGTTCCTTGTTACAAATCTGTTGGCCGTTGATTAATCACTGGTTGCTGCAAATAAATTTCTGCGGACGGCGCCATAAATTTCGTATACTCGTAAACATGTATCAAGTCGAACGATGCAGGTGATTAATTATTGTTCAACAATGCAAGCGAAAAAAAAAAAAAAAAAAAACAGTACTCTTTAGGATCATTAATTACATCAGAAGAAAATTATTTACTCGTCTTTTCGATTGGCAATCGATTAGAAATTTCAACAATTGACATAATCGTGAGCACTTGCCTCGGTTTTATTTTATTCTTGAACTCGCTACTCACTATAAAAATCGTTTCAATAAGTCTCTGTTGGTTGTAACCACATTCGTAAAGTTGCGCAGCCATTTTCACGTGCCCACTTTAACAAATGGTGAGAAATAAATTCAAGTGCTCGACCACGCAACCAAAAAGAACATCGGGAGAGCACCGTTAAGTAAAATATATAAAAAAAAGGGGGCAAAAAGATTGCGAGGAAGAAAATATAACTGGTGCGAAGAAGCGGACGAAGGGTGATTAGGGACCAAGCAGCACGGGGCGAAGGTTCTTAACGCCGCGGTTGTAATCCTTTCACCCAGAGATTCTGGGCGAGAAGTTATCGCGCGAGCGGAAATTAAAGATTCTTTTACTTCTTTTGAACGTTCCGTCTTGTACATTCGTGATCTTCATACATTCTCAAATCTTTTTTCTTCTCGCTTTGCGGATTCAAACTTTTTTATATACTGACCCACTTAATGAACCTTTTAGCGGGGCCCTGTCCATGCCTAAAAAAAATGTCACCGTATCAAATTCTAAATAACTTTCTCACGACAGCGATCCAAAAAAATTTACAAAAACGACGATCTCATTGACTAAATCTGCTTCTTTTTTTTTTTTTGGTTTTAGTTTTTAGATTTATTCGACCACGTTTTTTTCGTCATTCGTCAGACTAAAAAAAAAATTGAGTTTACCGTCGGACTTGAAACTTCAGAAACTCGCTTTTAATTAATTAATCAACATCGCGAGTGTTTCTTTCATGAAATCCCTTGAGCGACCCACCAGCAAAAATCCTGCTTTTGCAATTCATCTCTAGAATCGAGAGATGGGTTTGATTCCTCTCCAGGACCGTGATACATGCCGCGGGTGAGCATTAGGGCCGCGAAAATTTATGGTAATTAAGCGTTCGTTATCATCATCAGTTTGAAAAATACTTATCGATATGAATATTAGTAAAAAAAAAAAAAAAAAAACAAATTGAAAAATCGGTGAAGATCCAATCATTCATGTGTCTCGTGTTCCTGTCGTCAAAACAGTACGATACGGATATTTCGAAGTAAATTGTATGCACAATGAGTTATAAATATATGCGATAATCTTAATTGAATGATCAAAACTCATAAAAACAATCATTTGAACTAAATGAATTGTATAGTTTGTAAAAAACGTTTTGTTTTCGTTAATTTTTACGAGAAAAAATGACATCTCGTTTATTCATAAAGGAGATTGCAGAGGAATCCTCGGGAGGATTAACGTGAGAAACCGGTTCAGTTTTCGTTCGACTTGCGTAATACGGTTATCCGTCAGAATCCTCTCGAGTTGTACCACTTGTTGAAGTTAGTTAAACGTTTAGTTTGCACAGCTCAATTAAGTTAGCCAATTTGATGAACAGAGTCTCTCTGGTGTGAGGCCTCGGTGCGAAAGCAGTGGGAGGGGGGGGGGGGGGGGAGACGCGAAGTGGTATCCAAAACGGCAAGTATTCGATAAAACGTTGGTACTAACGCGTGAATAATTGTCTGTCAACGTAAATGCAATCGGAACACAATAAAACACGAAATTGGGTAAAAACTTGAGTCAAACCACTGGAACTTTAAACATAAATAAATATTCCGAAGAATAAAATTGAAACTCGCACGAAATCATAAACAATTGTAAATTTTCGCCTCAGACAGATTTATCGCCAATTCCGGATGGCGAGAGAAAAAACAGGGCTCCAACCATTGAAAAAAGTGCATCAAAGAAATCTATTTCCCTAGGGCATTTTCTCGTTCTTTTCTTGCTTTATTCCTACTTGCCCAGCGTCTATTTCTATTTCTCTCTTTCTCTCGCTTTCTCACTTTTACTTTTTTTACTTTCTCTACATCGAACGACGAATTGAAAGAGTCCGACCCTTGTAAAATTGCACACAGTATATTGATATCGTATGTAGGACTTGGTGTGTTCGTTCGTCCGTTAGGTGACAGAAGCCCCATTCTCTCGCTCTTTCGCGATATTACAAAAGTTCGTCTAGACTGAATTTTACGGTGAAAAAAACGGACGTTTTTTTCCTTCGTTTCTTTTCTGTTTTTTTTTTCCTTTTGCCGTTCGAATTGCGAGCGTTCGAAAAGAGTGCGCAAAGAGAGAAAGAGAGAGAGAGAGAGAGAGAGAGAGAACGTAAATTGAGAGTTGAAAGGATGAGAAGAACGGAAATGCACGATATTCTCTGGTGGGAACACAGAAGAGACCGGTAAACTCATAGAATACCAAGGGGTAAACGATGGAGTCACAGTAGTTCGACACCCAAAAGCTCGTACGACCAACAAAAAAATAACAATTTACTCCATTCTTGTTTTTCCCCATACGCAGTATAATTTTTTCTCCTTAAATTCGTAAGAATTTTAATTGAAATATATTTGGCACATAGCCATAGGTCCAAAATGATTTTTCAACATGCGTCAATTCTTTTCGTTCGAATGAAATCGTTGCACTCAAATATTTTTTATAGAAGAGGCAAAAAAACTGTTATGAATAAGTTCAAAACATAACAGAAGAAGTTCAATCGTAAAGATTCGATAATTGAATTGCAAAAAAAAATTCTTCTAAACATTCTATTAAACACAATTGATTCAAGTCACAAGTTTATTCAGTATCGCGACTCTATGATAACAGTTAGCTGCGATGATAACTTGGAAATGGCATAAAATTTGAAAGTGTGTATATTAAAAATTATTTTTAACGAATTCCTCAAAGATAAAAACACCAAAGTCGATATCTCTACAAATTCTATACGAAAAAAGCATATCCGACATGATTTTTAATCGTGTCAAAGTTTATACTGTGCGAGAAAACGAGAAATATTAAATGAGTTTAAAAGAAGCTTCGAAGTTATAAAATCATAATCAAATTCTAAAAAACAATGTGGAATTTTCATTGAGAGTTATGCTTTTGATGGACAAATGTGGCCAATCGCTGTACCTTTCATTGCTGTGTTCAAGCTGGATAGGAGTGTGATATATGTGTATGTTACTGCCCTTGTTGGGAAGAGGGTGGATGGGTCGATGGGCAGGGGAAAGTCCAGCCGTGCGCGGAGTGGCATGTCACGCAGTGAGAGAGAGAGAGGGGACCGTAGTTGTAATCGTTCTGAAAATAATTAATGACCCAAGGGAGAGTACAATGAGAGAGCCATTGTACGATGAGGGCACCGGGATTTTTGGTACATGATGGAATAAATTCGTAGTACACATGATAATGGCAAACACGAGATTTTTTAAATATGAATATCGTACGAGCTTCCAACCAAAGGGCTTCCATTCTTTTATCGCTTCCTCTTCTCCTAACTCTTCCAAAGCAACGCACAAGCCCAAAAATCCTCTGAACAAACACCATGTACAGACATATATGGATGAAAAAGTTTGAAAGACAACGAAAGAGATGAAAACGAGTTTGCAATTTGACTTCCGCAGTTCAAGCTAAACGACGAGAGGTGAATTGCAACAATGCGCCCAACATTTTTTTAGTCTCCTCTCTTCTCTCCCTATTCCAATTCGCTTTTATCCGTGTTCGCGCGTTTCGTCTCCCTCCGCCCACCACCCATTCAACATTTATCCCCATTATGAAATTTTCCTCTCGCGTGTTTGCGAGCGCTGCTACCGAATATGATTGAAATCCGTAGTCGAGATGGGAAAAGAAATTAATTTGAAAAATAACATTGGTATGAGTGCCGTGTTTGCAAAAGCGAGGAATTCTATCTGGGGGATTTTTTTTTCCTTTTTCTTTCATCATCGCATGGGCAAATGTCATGATAACATTAATAACTGCATTCTTTTGATATAGAATAATCAATGAATGAAAATGATCCGTAAAATATGATATTCGTACTTGGTGTACATCAAAATTGAAGAATAAAAAATTAAAGAAAAAAAAGAATAAATAAATTTAATAATTTTTGAAGAATAAAAATAAGTTAATGAGAAGAATAAAAATTGTTAATCGATACTCGGAGAATGATGCAATTTTGTAGAAAAATAATTATTCTGTCTAATTCTGGTACAAATGACTCACAGCGGCGATGAAGAATATTCTTGGTTTTTCTCTTTCGGTTGTATCCTTGGTTGAAATTTGTTTAACTTGTTCCATCAGTAAAATCACTTTCCAGAGTATATATGGGAAGTGCCGCAAAGAGACGATATTTCACAACTAATAACTCGATTTCTAAACGGTCAAACTTCCTCAATTTTTACCCACAGTTGAGTATGCGCTTGTTAAGAAGATTCATCCGAATTGTGAACACTTAAACTTGGACTTTATCGAACGCATGAGAAACGATCGAACCTCCTTAAGAAGAAAATAAAAATTCCATCAACTTGATATCTCTGGGCCGGCATCAGGAAGTCGCAAAACATTGGTAACGCGATAGAGGTTTGGACGCGAGCGATATATTCAGGGCGTGGAGGGTAAGAAGCGTGAAATCCGAGCGGACATTACGTGACCGGGAGGAGATGAAAGATCCAAGCATCAGCAGCGACCCGGGGGTTTATTGTTTCGCGCGAGATATGGGGACCGCCTTGTAAAAGCTACAGGAGAGTACGCAGGTGCCACACATATATAGATATGAATGCAGGAGGGTGTTAAAGGAGACGACGCGGCTACAACGGATATACAAACTCGTCGCTGACATCTTTACTTGAATCCGAAACCCTCACATCGCAATTTTATTCAAGTACAGACGAGCGAGTATAGAATAAACATGCACAGTGCACACGCACACGTATGTACATTTTACTCTTCGTCAAGTAGTCGCACGTGCCATAGCACTCGCGCCGGTTTCCGAGCAGAGACGTACCCCGAGCAGCCTAACTTTGCACGGCAAAAGACACGAAAGAAGGGATCGAGTTCCCTCGGATAGTTTTCCTGACAACGGAGACGACGCGCGAAGCTTGTATTTCCAAGCTGTACTTAAACTACGACCTCTTGCAAGATTTAAGACAAATGTTGCGAAAGAAAATAAATAAAATGCAAGTATTGAATAAGACCGGAGAGTCAGAATGTACTGAAGAAAGAATAAAGGATGAAAAAAAACTTTCGAACGTGAGAAAACCTCCAATTATGAAACAAGAGTTTATCAGTGTTTCCCATAAATTCTTTGGATTGATAAGAAGACAAAATAAGTTCTTTAAAAATAGAAGAATTAAAATATAAAGCAGCTTCCCCGATTTAATCACTCATCAATTTGATAAGAATACGTGAAGTACTCCGAGGAAAACAAACATTTATACGAATGGATATTCATGAGGAAACGAAAAATAGAATAAGCTCAAAACATTTACGAGAATCTCGTGTTTGAAAATTTCGTCTATTGGCATAACCGAATGGAATGGTCGGGCGCGTTCTTTACGAGTTGAAGGAAAATTCAAAGCTAAATTTTCGTGGAACCCTTTAAAACGCCGCGAGTTTGCTGTGAACATAGGAGTTGAAAGTTTAAAAGGTAAGCTCTCTGGGCTTTGACGAACCGGTGTACGGTCTTTGTACCGTACCGCGGAGTGAAGCCCCGACACATTATACGTGCCAAGTGCATCACTCACTATAATTTTTACAGAGGCGGTTAATCGAACGAGTGGAAGGGACAAGCCTCTGTATACATTTGTTAAATTAACATTATAAAGACCGCAAAGGTTGTGCCGAAACCTCTCATCATTTCGAGTCAAAGAATTCCAACCGAGTAACATATCTTGTTTGTGAAAGTAAATGTTCAATCCGATAAAACCATTTGCATTTGAAAATACATTGGAGAGAACGATATTGCATGCGGGAAGGAATAATGAGCACGCGAGGAAAGTCGACACGAGAAATATTTAAGCCTTGCACGGAAGGAACAATTTATAGTTCATTGATAAACATTGAAAAATATTAATAACGATAAATCCACGAAAACATCATTTTTATAAGAATAATCCGTATTTTACCTCCACACCGTTTTGATGCATGCATGCACCACCGTTTATTTTTTCAGTCAAGAGGTTCTCTATAAATTCATAACATTGGTTTTTATTCGAGTTCGTTATTAGTTTCAACGTAACAGCAACTTCTTTGCGATAGTTTCTATTTTTGCTTCTGTGAAAAATTGATTGAAGTTTAATAGTTTTACGTCAATATATTACGTCATTGAAATCATCTTCACGTCGAGGTTGAAGGGTCAAGGAAACGTGCTCTACAATCCTATAGAAATTCATTTTAAGATTGGCGTCAATCAATTAATGTGCATGACTCAAGATATATATATTGTATAACGGACCAATTGGTCCAACAACTCTATCCGTATACACGATTGACGATTGTGTAATCTTAAATCTTCGGAACGATGAGAATTCCCATATCTACGACGAATATCATTTCATTCAATTAATAAATACATAAATATAAGTCTATATACATTTACAAAAATAATGAACACGCACATCGAAATGTGATTTGATATCATTGGCTCATATCGAAACCATTTAAAATTCAGCATCGGATTGTAACATGCCCGTAACTTGTAATACATGTGATTGCGTGTAAGAATCACGTCAAGTTCTTCATTGAATACGAAAAAAAAGAAAGAGCAACCATTCATTTTTTTCGAAAAGAAAACCGGATGCTTCAGTATAAAACGTGTTGCGAACGATTATATCATTGAATGATATACATAATCGAACATATAACGTATCAATAAAATGAAGCAGAGCGTGTTACGAGAAGCGTTTGACGGGTGACAACATAATTTCCGAACTTTGAGCGTTATCGAAGTGGCAAAGACGACTTGCGATCGTTTTCACATGAATGAGCGAATAATATGTACACGCGATTTTCAGTCTTCCACGTGAGAAGACTTCCATATTACACATGACGTTCACGATATGCATTCGTATGTGCAACATCCACATTCGTATGTGCAATGGAAGCACTTGTAATGCGAGCGTGTTACATTCGATACACCTCCAAGGGGCAGCACGTGGACACGGCAATAAAAGCCATAAAAGTGTTCTACATAAGCGCGTATAATAGATATACGGTATAGGTGCATGTATTAAAGTTGGATGAACGTTTACATTGCATTAGTCCGGGCAATATGTATGCACATGACTGTTTACCTGCGACGAGACACCGAAGTGTTCATTGCGTGGATCTGAAACGTGAAACCCGGTACATATCGCATATATATGTTCACTGTAATGTGATACCCATATGTGTATATATACAATCGTGTTTATTCGTACGTCGTATATTATCTAGGTGGAGACTTGGTCCTATGGATACTGGCTAATTCGAGACCCATATTGCGAACCGCTGCTGCAAACACACTTTAAGCAATTACCGAGAGTTATGCAGCGCGATAGGTGTATGTGGATTATGAATATAGGTAGTTATCCGCATAAATTATTCAACATATATATATTTCAAATATATACAAATATATAACATGAGGGATAAAATAATTCGTAAACGTGAGAAGCAATTAAAAGTAATATTCCAAGAAAAAGAGAATAAATGGGTGCAGGAAGCAGTTATGATATCTCTTACTCTCTTTTTCGATTTACATGCAAATTTAGCTTCACCTAGAAATTGCACGAAATGCTCG
This sequence comes from Campoletis sonorensis, assembly GCA_013761285.1. NCBI lineage: Eukaryota > Metazoa > Arthropoda > Insecta > Hymenoptera > Ichneumonidae > Campoletis > Campoletis sonorensis. The sequence continues at coordinate 965,297 of JACEOJ010000133.1, forward strand.
CACTGTGCCCGCGATAGGGTGGTTCAAATTTATTTGAAATTATGCCTTATATTTCAGGTTGAAATGAGATGAATGCTGCCAATTAATCGTTCCAATTGATTGCATTAAGTTACGATTAATATTAATTCATGAGACTGAGATAACGATCGTTGTACGTATATATCGTGCGAACTGTACGAGTAGAAAAAAAAAACAAACGAGATTTGTATCTCATGAAATATCAATTAGCAATCATAAATATAAATTGTATATCGTACTCGCGACGTTATACGATTAGAAAATAATGTATAGAGGATTCGCAAATCGAGTAACGGTGCGAATCAATTTCCTTTGTTTTTTAGATCTTTTCGTTAATTTTATGTTTTTAACGCAGTTTGACGCAGTTTTTTCCCAATATTACTGTTTTTTTTTCTTTGATGAATACAGAAAAAGATGCATTCTTTGTATTATCATTTTGAATCAAACGTCAATTTAATTCAATAAATCAAATTGGAATTGGACTTTTCGTCAACTGGCATATTTATCAAATAAAACAAGACAATCGAATTTGATCGAACTCTTATTTGGCATGTTTTCAACGTAGAATGTCAGATCAAGAAGCTCTTCGAAACATATTCATCATTTCATGTTTATATAATACAGCCTACGTGCGAACATGAGCGAAAAAAAGTTGTCAACGGGATCGTCTTTGAACAACTGGATGCTTTTCCCACGATCGCATGAAAGTGACGCGAGCGGTTTAGTTTAACATGCGATTCCTGTCGGGTTAGTATATTCTTTTATTTTATTTTTATTTTTTTCACATTATTCGTGCGACGTCTGCGTGGCTAGGGACATTTTTTTCTCTCCGTTGTATCCTTTTTCTCTTGCGCCTGCTCATTTCTCTTCTCTCGTTGCGGTCGAGGGCCAACAGAAGAGTTCCTTCGGGTCACCATCTCGAGTGTGGATTGCAAACCACGTCACCACACAACCCGAAGCTCTTCTCTATTTTTTTCATTTTATTCGCATTCTTTTTTCAGCTCTTTTTCTCATGCTTTTCAAACCGTTCCTTATCATGCACGCTCCGTCATTAAAACAACGACTAACTGGCTGAATTAAATTAAACATAATATTTTTATTTATTTTCAATGCATTTGCATTTTTTTATGTTTCAAATCTATTTTTGGGATAAATTTGGTTTGGATAAATTCGATATTCATATCGATTTTTCAACAAACATCAAACCCGAGAACAATACAAACTTGACATAGATTCAAACTTTTTTTATAACAGAAAATCACTGCTGAAAACTTGTAATGTTTCCGCGATGTTGACCATTTGCTTATATTCGAACAAATACATTTCCAAACGATTTGAACACAAATTATCGATTTTTACGTTATTAAATATTTCATGTATATTATACAAATTTTAATCCTTGCAATCGATTCCTCACGTTTGTCTGAACTGTTTATCGGAACAGGTTAGAAATCAATTCTACGGTCGATTTTGATTCAATTTAACTAATTAATTACGACCTCAAGCGGTACTTACTGAATCAAATGTTTTGAATAATGTATTTAATCGTGTATAATCATTGAACGAGTTACGATCCAATAATGATAAGCGGCGAATTAGAGCCTGATTCCTAGGTTAAAAATCACCTGTTCCTATTAATTTAGAAAAGACGTTGTTTCCCATGCAGTTGCATTTTAATGGAGAATACAGAAGTAAAAACAGTTCAAAGGACCCGATAATTAAGTTGGTGGTAGTAGCGGACCTTAACACTTTGCATTCAGCCTCAGTGTTTCGTGTCGCGAAGGGGTAATAAAAGTCTTTAAAGGCTCACCGTCATATTCTTCATCTACATGTATCACTTGTACATAAATAATTAGATAAGGCGTTGTTATACCGTGGAAGCGGCGTTGCTAGAGAAAGGTCAACAAACCTAAAGCCAGCGGCACATCTAGCTTCGTAGCTTAGGAGCATCAGCCAATATCAATTCTTTCGAAGTTAATGTTCGTCCCCAAGATGTATTGCCCATCCCAAACTTAACCGCACGTTTTGCACCATAACAAAAAAAAAGAAGAAAAGAAAAACGAGGAAAAGAGGGTGAAAAAAAGGCGAACGACATCGCTTGGTCCTCAACGTTGTTACATAACTAAGTAAAAAAGTGCGACGTGTTAAACCCATAGACACCCACACGCACGCACACTCGCACAGCCTTACACATGAAAAACCACATCGCCCGTCCTAACTGCTCACTATACGTACAATCCGCACCAACCACCATCTTCTTTTACAGCCTGAACTTTCTTACTTCCTCAAAAAGTTCGCCTAGAACCCAACGGCAAATCTCCATTGCTCGCACGGGACCAGATAAACTTGGGACACGCTTCAACTCCATGCGGGCTCGTTCCTCATCGCGGTTCGTTGCAAAGAACGTAGTTGTATATAAACATATATACATGCAACGTGGCACATATGTGCACACGATTCGCCATGAACTTGATAAAATGTTCGCGCGATCCTCATGGCCAATATATAATTACAACTTGAATTATCAATCGCATTTGATGTTGAAGAATTTGTTTCAATGGTCCATTTGACATCGATAAAAAAATACACGAAGTTTAACCACGAATTTTGATATAGTACATGAAAAAAAAGCGATGTGTATTTCAAATTTGAACCGGTACGAAAAGAAAAAAAAATGTGATAATTGGATTGAACGAACACTCGTTACAAAAGTTCGCCAATAATCTCGAATGGGTTGATGATTGATAAAAATTTCACTAATTGGAGAGCTCGAGGTTACATTGATATCGTTTGAACAGACCTTCGTTGCCTTATTGATTAACACAGGAGTCTTGTCACCTGGAAAATTCTACATTTTTGCATATACATATTCATAAGGTACGTTTATACATTTTTTGTTGTCGTTCGCTCGACTAACCACACTTCCAATCATGCTGGCTTACCTCCTCCTCCTTCTTCCTCCCTCTGGGTGCTCTTACTTTTTTTGTGATGCAATTAATAATGAAAAAATAAAATTAAAATGTTCGTGAGTTCAGAAAATTACCAGGGCTGTATATGCGGACCACGGCTAAGTGTAAGAGTGTGTAAAAAAAAAAAACGATAAAAAATAAATCCGGCGGACGCAATTTTTCTCGGTTTTTTTTACGGTAGAATTTTCTTTTTTTTTCTTCTCTTTCTACCTCCCCCTTTCTTTAACATCGCGACTTTCGTAAATTAATCGCTGCCTCGTTTTCTCACTTCACTTTTATTGCTCACGTTTCAGCTTAGCCTATAAATACCATTTAATTGAATGTTTCTTGTCGAACTGCAAATAAAAGTTTTTTCCCAACCGACACCAAAAAACATTTTACAACAGGAAAATTCAATTAGAAAATGTTTAAAAAAATAACGTCAGTTTAAAAAAAATAATAATTAAAAAAATGTTTGCCAATTTTTCAGGCTTCATAGATAAAAAGTTGTTGTTATTGATATACGGAATAAAAATTTACCACCGTTCAACAATGCGATAATATCATCATTTACATTATAAATATAATTGCAATAAATGTTTTTTTGTAATGAAAAATAATCACTAACTCATAATAACACAAGCACATAATTTGAGCTTCTGAAAAGCTTGAATCAGACTCGCCTGTTCATGAGAGCGAGACAAATCAACCAGTGGATGGACCGACGCGGGAATAACAAGTTAATGATATGTTTTCGCTGCTGATGCATGCTTTAAAAAAAAATTCATGTCATTCCATTGGCAAAAATCAAATACGTTTCTTCTGTATGAACAATTTCTAGCTTTTTCAAAAATATAACATCGTTGGTTGTCGAATAGAATTTTCTACACTGCGACGAGTTGATGAATCGACGATTTCACACTAGCTTGTGTTTGAAAATATGCTTCAAAGGTATTAAAACAAGGATTTTCATTTTGAATACACTGTGAAGCTGAATCGGGAATATGCCAAATCGGATAGCGGTATAGACAGGAGAAGATAGCAATCGAGTTTGAAACTATTTTGAAACGAGTACAGCATAAAAATGTAAGTTAATCAGTAGGATCATTGCACCGGTCAGATATTCTAATTGGAGACATCCTCGAGGGAGCTTGGTACGAATGAAATTTCACGAAAATTCCGCAACGTTGGAACGAAAGAGATTTTAGAATTCGTTCAAGCGGAACGCCCGTACGAAAGTTTAAAATCGAGACAGAGGGTTTAAAAACCTGTTTCGTTAAAGTTTGCATATTTTCTGGGCTTACAGTTAGATTGTGAGAGGGAGCCCGGTTTTGTAATGCATACTTCCGTTTAATCAGTCTGTTTTTACCAATACTATTGATGCAGGTACACACGTACGGACCGAAAGTGTGGAAGAGAGAGAGAGAGAGAGGGAGTGAAGAGAAAAAGAGGATTGAAAAAGGGTAAAACGTTGCTAGACACTTTTCTCCCGATCTCCGGCGGTAGTAGGACGCGCGTTCCACCGACCGTCAGCGGAAACGCCACTAAATGCATTACATGCATAAATGAGAATGCTTGAAGCAACTCAAGAAGGTCTTATGGGGTGTATGGGCAACATGGAGCCAGAGAGAGAGAGAGAGAGAGAGAAAGTGTATACTCTCGACTTTGGGTCGCTATGCCGCTCGCAGTTTGCTGTCCATAAACACATTTACATGGCCCACGAACCGGATAAGCTCTTTTCTTGTACATATTTTCATTTCTTTTTTCTCTAACGCTCGCCTCACTTTTTCTCCGCAACAAACTTTAATATTAGTCCCTCAGCGCCACGTTGTGCAAATGATTTGTTAGCTTCGCACTCGCATTTATCATTTTTCTCAACTTACGCTTGACAAACGAGTACTCCGACTCCTGTCTATACATATTTATATTCACAACACCATTAATTGTATTTATATATATGTTAAGGCATCGTATTCTTCTCCGAGGTTTAAAAATTGTATTAAACGTGAATAATCGTTTTCATATTATACCAGACGTTTAACCGGTGCAGTCGTTTTTATTGGAACAACAAGTTCGTTTATACCGACGAGCAATATTTTTACGAACAAGAAATTATCATACAGATCTCATAATTTCATGCATGCTCCGCTAAGCGACAGGGATATGAAAATTATTTAAGGAGGTTCGATCGTTTCTCATGCGTTCGATAAATTCCAAGTTTAATTGTTTCAAATTCGTACGAATCTTCTTAACAATCATACTCAACTGTGGGTTAAATTTGAGTAAGTTTGACCGTTTAGAAATCGAGTTAGTTGTAAAATATCGTCGTTTTCCGTGACTTCCCACAAGACCTCGTGTCAAAGTTGCGATTTTAAACCCTGAATATCTCGATTACCAGACGGTGAAACCCTCTCAAATTTTTTACACATTATAATACGACGTTCAAGAAGATTCACGCGAAATTTCAAAAAATTATCTTGGAAATATTGTATTTGATCATTTTGCCGTTACTTTGTATATAATATTATGATTACGGCGATCGAACCTCGTTAATATCAAATGGAATTCAACGATGAGTAGGAGCGATAATAGATCGAGTCTCGCTAACTTAATTTCTCAATATAGATCAAGTCGCTTGTATAATTTTATGTATTCGTTGGAAATTAAACGAAGTAACATAAAATTGACAAATGGAATGACAAATATGAAACGGAATATACTTTGATAGAGAGTATGTATACGCGAATAATAGGATTACGTGCGCACTGCCTGCTGTGCGAGGGATGAGATGTTTATTCTCGTTCTCGTATATATACATATATTTGCGTGGATATCTCGTCAACGCTGGCATTTGGTAGCGCAAGTTTTGCATTAAAAACTGTTGGAAAGCTAAGCGGATTAGAGGGCCTGGCAAAGTATCGCTATTGCCAGCCGCAAATACACGCATATACACTGATACATGGTATTATAAAGATATGTAGAAAATATGTTGAAGGGTGGAGGTGGATCGAGCAGTGGAAAGAGTTATGACGGAGGTAACCGAACAGTTTCAAGCATGGGAAATACAATATTGGTAACACACGCGGGCCAGCCGTTCGCGCAGTGCAGCAGCACCAGCTTCCGAATCAAATAATCTATAATCCGATATCGGTTGAATTTCTCACCGGTTTTCCGACGGGCAAACCAGTCTCGCATAAGCAGCGCAAAGGACCACTCAGTTGCTATAGTGAGCTCTTATGCAGACCAACGAGCCAATATTATTTTCATATATAAATATAATAATAAAGCTTATAATACTTTGAAAGGTCGATGCGCTCGCATATGCGCATTGCTGCTTTCCACGTGGACGTATAGTAATTTCACTATTCTCCCATAAAATACGAATGCATATCGGGAATATATAATAATAAAAGATTAATAAAATACTTCGATTTTTTTATTTTTGTGAGAACCGATCAGCTTAAAACCAACGATTGTGGATATATGTATAGGTGACTCGTCTGTCAGAAGAGATTATCGACAGAATCTCATCAAAGACCTTCGAGAATCCACCGTAACATAAATTAAATTTGAATCAAAATCGTCCGAGTAAAATATATTCCAATCGAACCAGTTCCTTCGAAGAGAAGAGGAGAAAAAATAATACACGGTATCGAGATGGAACGAATGAAAAGCTGAAGCTAGCTGCTGGACATCACAAATTCTCGAGTGAATTTTTAATTGGAAAATTATTCCAGTTGCGTTCTCCAACAAATTCATTTTTCTAACTATAATTCCCAGTTCTTTTTTCTCCGAATACGCAAACTTCAATGAACTTTGAATAAATATAGTTAGAAAATTTCTTAATATTTTTTATTCAAAAGTTACATTGAATTTAAAAGAATCGAAAAATGTGTCTTTTTTGACAAATTAATGTCAATTAACATTTATTCTCAACAATAAGCGAATCATTAACAGAGAGCGTAAAATATTTTCGAATCATGTGTCGAATGCAGCGAGAAAAACCTTTTACGATATCCCATTGCCGTTAGTTAATAATGTTGGAGATTAAAAATTAAAAAAAAATAAAAACGAATAAAAACGATCAGTGAAAAGTGCTTGTGGCTCAACTCGATCATGAGTTATAATGCACGAAATATTCTACACGCTTTCACTGGACTGTCAAGGTGTGTACGTATGTAAATACAGATATATGGGGAAAACGTCGAGTAGCCTACGCAGAGTCTGGGAAATAAATTGGCGCCACTCGAATAAACTTTGGAATTGTAAGAGAGTCGGTGCGCGGCTATACCACGGCACTCGAGACTTCGTTATAAAGCAACGCGTTCTGTGTATAGTCGGAGTAACAACTCGCGGTGAAATTCCGTCAGACAGCAAATCGCCATCATCGTTTTAACAGTGTAACAAACTCGTCGCTACTGACGGGAGAATAAACCAGTGAACGTCTTTCGCGGTGTAAATTACAGAATGTGAACAAAAAAAAGAGAACAATATTTAAATAAATAAAAAACTTGCCAGAGATATGACGAAGAAAATACATGAATTAAATTAGAGAGCCCGATCAAGAGAACGAACAACAGCCATTCTGTTTTTCAATCGGAACTCGAGCTCCTAGTGATAATGAATTAATCATAAAATTATTATTTCTAACTAATTATTATTCTAACTAATTGTTAGAAATATGAAAGATATTCAAAATTCATTTTTTCTGTAATAGCAAAAACTGTATATCGTAAAAGCCGGAAGATCGCGATCTCTTTTATGTGAAATGTGCATGTTGACATATCGGATATTTAAACCAGTTCGTATTCTCTGTATCGAGGAAAATCTCCATTACAGGCCCAGTTACACGAATGACACCTTCATTAACTCTATAGACAATTATGAAACAAATGATTTTCATAAAAAAATGATATCGAACCGATTTTTGAAATCTCGAAACAAAATGTGCCTTTACGATCGCGAAAAAAACTGCCAGAGATTTATATAACACGATTTAAGAGTTAGAAAAATATTTTTTATTCAAAACAAAAAGAAGTTACGAGCCAAAAAGTATAATTACACAAGAGTGTGAGAACACTAATAAATCTGTCATGATGACGGCAAATTATTTCATGGCAGAATATCTGTCGAGATGAAAAAATCAGCCACAAAGTTAACTAACTCATTAGGGAGCTTCTTAATAATTGAAATCTGATATTCGTCAAGTAAATAAAAGCAAAGTTGACGTTTAGCGATGATACTTGCGGTGTCAGAATCTCAACAAGATTTCAGGAAATTCAGGAGTAAGATAAACGTGAAAGTATCAGCGGGTATCATTAATAATAATTTGTGCGGTGATTATTACAGCGCTGGAGAAATTTAGTCTCACTCTCGCGTGTTGAGTCTCATAACTATAATAAATAATATACAAAATATAGACATATATTCGCCCGTAAGGTCTCGGGTACAAACGCATATATATATACAGACAAGGAGTTGAGTTGCCGTTGGAAAGAAGTTGAAGCACAGCGAAAGAGGCTCGCGTGCGTGACAGAGACTCAAAACGAATCTTCAAGTATTATGTTGCCGAGAGAGCAACCTGCGAGCGAGTATTTACAGATGTATATGTTACATATTCATTGCTCACTCACAAACGAACCCACACGCACACATACACGTCGATTACGTGCACTCAATATAGTGGCACTTACGTGGCGCTTGCACCCGTAACTTATAGCTTCGAGATACTGGAATCATGTGTCCATATATTGATGATGAAGTACTGTTATAATGTACTAGCTGCGCACCAGCGGACTTCACCCGCAACACACCGAGTTGGCGCTAAGGAGTCCGCTAGCTTTTTTTTAATCTCGGACTTTTGCGGTTGGGGTTTTATATATGAATAGAGACGAGCAATAACGAAAGAAAATTGAAATCTACAAAATTTTAACGATTTCATGAAAATCACTGTAATTTTTTTTCCATCCTAAGCTGGGACCCCAGCCACCGCTCACCTTCTCTTGATTGTGGAATTATCTTCAAATTTGTAATTAGTGTTTTTCATTTATAGTCTTTTTTTTAATAACATGGGAAATTTTAAAGTAAGTGAAAAATTGAATTTTCCGCTTGGTCAAACCCTTAATAAATAGTTTACCGGAATGTGATACGACCTTCAACCTATTCTGATTTGTGGGCTTCGGTTCGAAGCGAAAAGAAAATATAAAGTCTTGAGAAAGCATTTTTTTTACGAGTGTTGGATAAACGTTCGGTTATATAAAACTGAATTCGATGCAATCGCGATGCACGATCTCGATCTGAAACGTCTATTAACCTAAAAATAGTGAACGAGCTGATGAGATTCACAGAAGAACACATGCAGCTTTGACACGACCAGAGTCATCGATGAAAAACGAGGAAAAAATTCTCGACGAGCAAAAAATTTTATTCGAAATGTTGTCAAATTCGTGTATGAGATAAATTTTAGTTTCGCCTGGAACCGCGGATACAACCACCAGCCCTTTCCGGTCTTTTTATTACCCATTTCATGGTTATTATAATCCTCACGGTTAGCAAGAAATGTTGTGATTGTTGTCGCAGGCTTTTTCGGTTGGGGACAAGTGTGAAAAAAGATATAAATAGGGCGCACAAAGTAGAGGGAACGAGGATCGAAAAATGGAGGAGCATAGTCATTAAGCTTTGAAATGAGAAATACAACAAAAAAACTCGAATTCTGTTGCTCCCCCTCTCCTGTGCGTGCAAACCACTAAAAAGTTTGATACCTTTCAAGAAGCATTGTTGCCATGCAGAGGGGGTGAATTGCTCTTTCTTTCTCGTTCATTCTGCCCCTATATTTTTTTTATATATACATATATGTACATATAATATTCGGGATGCGGCGGCTGTTGATGTTGAAGAGAGCTTTTGCCACATTCGTCGAGATAAGGCCTTCAGCCTCGTCGTCGTATGGAACGAAGCTGGCGGAGGGTTGCTGCGAGAATGGTAAGTTAGACGAAGGGTGTAAAATGGCCAGTGAAGCGTGTACGCTGATGAGCCCACGACCGTCTTCTCTTTCAGGCGGGATTTTCCTTCTACAGTCTGTGTGAGAATCTGAGGGTGACAGATAAACAGCAGAAAGAGAGAAAAAGATGGACAGATCGACGGAGATAGAGGTTGAAAAAAAAAGTTGGGAGAAACGGACGAAAAGGGGAAGAGAGAGAGAGAGAGAGAGAGAGAGAGAGGAAAGGGAAAAGAGAGCCACGATTGCGACAACGCTGAAGAAACAGATGCCGATAAGAGCAGCCGTATACGAAAGTGTGCGTTCACTGGCAAGTGTGAACACAAGAAGCAAAGAGAAGGAGAAAAAAAATCTCTATGGTCTGGCCCCATCCTTTCTCCGGCATTATTCCACCCCCGCCGTTCTTCTTTTTATCTACGACGTGACGCTCACATTACCTATATACCCGCATGGAAATTATGCCATAATGAGAACACGTATAATACAACATTGCACATTTCAACGCGTGTGTAAAGATGTGTATCTCTCGAACTTTTATAAATCGAGAGGGTGAACGATCCCTTCTCGTAGCTTCGCGAAGATACTTTTCCAAGTTTTCTCACATTCCGAAGCGATCGATTGAAATTGAATTTGAAAAAAAAGTTAAAAAATGGATTAACGTCGAAAAAAAAACCCAATACGCATTATCCTCATTTCATTTTGCGAGCAGGATCACAACAAAAAGCTGAACGTGTAATACAAAGAAAAAAGTAATGTCTACTCCATATTTGACCCACAGTAACCCGTATATATTCAGGCTCTTTCCCCTCGTTTATCCCATAGGAGTAAGCGAAGGCGTCAGCAAATTCGAAATTTCACAACCCTCATCTCCAATATATATGTATACTCACACATACCCATACAAAAGATGCCTGGTAGATAAGAATGTAATGCGGGAAAACATTGGGAAAAAACGATTTCCGATTTCAGCGATTGACTACATCTCCGAAAGTCTCGTTAGCACTCAATCCTTAAATCCTATCGTTCGGGTCGAATAAAATCTTAATGTTATTCGATATGTGATTGAACGACGATTAAAATAGTTGATGATTTTCTGGACGTTGAGAAAGTAAAAATTTAGAGATTTTTCAATTTTACCATCTTTCGTAGAATATCATCGCCTAGCCTGAGACTTTTGACAAGATTTTCATTTTTATTTTTCAAAATTATTAAAAAATATAACCAAAAAGCGGCCCATCAGGAAACTAGTCTTAAAAATCGTTAAATTGGTTGAAGTTTTTTTGAACATTTTGTGAAAAAAATCAAAATATGTAATGTGCTTAATCAGCACATCTTAAGCTTAAAATGAATGATTTTTTGCTTCAACCCGCAAGAAATTTTATCAAACTTATAACAAACATTTTTTCGAAAATACCACTGAAAAAAACGGGAAAATCCTCTTAATTACAGAAAAAAGCGTATTCCTTGACTTTTGAATTATTTGACAAGGACGATTCGAATCAATTACTCAATTGCTTCCTTCAATCAGAATCTCTCATTGATCATCTCGGAGGCCAAAGTGTATAGTGAGGCTGATGAGCGGTTCGATTGGGTTCTGATATATAACGAATAAACAAACAGTATATCCAAGCAGGTCAAAGAACACAACCCGCCCTTATTTACGCAAACGTTTCTACATACACACGTAACGTAGTATTATCGCGCGGAGGTTTCATCCATGTATGCATGCACGATGGTTCCTTTTGCGAATGGCGATACTTGTACGTGATCAGCTTTTCTATACGATTCGGAATATAGCAATTCTCGAGCCCTTCCCTTCCATGTCTGTATATGGATCCCGATATACAGACATTGATAGTATGCCGTCTGTACGAAAGGGTGTTTCTACCCTTTGACCGCCAAAGTTACGCGCGGGGTTCAAGGCCTTTTGTTCGCTACATCAGAGTCGTTGGATGAGCTTAACACGGAGGAACAGTTTCGAGGTAACGGATCAGCAGAGATTCTGCTCAAGGGTTTTGCTGATTCTCGAAGGGTCTATATTTGCTCGTGCTTCAAGGGATGAAAATCCAACGTGTTACACACATCCACACACACAAACACACATACATATTCACCCACTGAAAATGAGCAAACGTGCTCATACAAACGTAATGCACATACTGGGAAAACAAAGGACACGGAATAGTCGAGATTTATAACCCTGAAGGGCTACGAAGGCGATTGAGATATGTAAGAGAAGAAAAAAAACACTATCTGCTTTGCAAAGCTGTAGAAAGAGAGAACACGTTCCTCGTCCATGGAGGGTTGGTTAGTTACATATGTGTATGTGTTTGCTGGTGGTATATGATGGACGTTTGAGAAACGACGTATACAAGCCCTTCGTCTACGAAGGATATGAAAGTGTGTACAACGATGAGTATTAGTGTGCATGTGTTTGCGTCTCTGTATTATACACGTAAGGAGAGTGGCAAGAAGGACGTTTTTTACGACGTAAGAGGGATAAAGATTCTATGTATAAAGTGTGGGTGATAGCGGTATTGTTGCCGTTGGTCTATTGTCCCCGAACGTGACGACGCAACGCCCTTAAAACAAAGAATCTCTCAGTGTCGTACAGCAGCAGCCATCGCGACATTGCAGGGCGATAGCAAACGGAGAATGCGCAATTACGTACGAGCAGAGTTCATATAGACGTTACTTGACACATATACAGGGTGTTTTTCAAGTTCCAGACCACGTTGGGGTTTCAAAAAAAATGTATTGAAAGGTCAATAATTGCATTCCTCCTCCCACGAGCACTTTGGGCTGTGAAATTTTTTACTGGAGCCCTCACATGAGTTCGTATCATGCTTTTCTGTTTTTTTTTCTTCAGAAGGGCACGTCATTTTTACGCAGAGTATAACTACGGTAAATAGACGATAGTTTTGTGCGATCTAAAAAGTAAATTTTTGATAAAAATTCAGCCAATTTCAAAGATTACATTTTTTTTCATCTTTTGCTGCGTTCGAGGGATCCCAAGAGAGTCCCTTGGGAGCAGAAGCGTAGCAACATTGACATTTCGAGCACCCTGTACATTTGTTGATATCTATGCCGAGGGTAGACTCACAGTCGTTTTGCCTCAGTTCTAACCTCAAGATACACATGGGACGCTCTTTATCAGCAGTCATCGTTTTTTCAAGAAGGCCATTTACATCTTCTTCTTTTTTCCGTCTTCACTTCTAACTCCAACATCGACACTCGATTGCTCAAAAATATATCCAACATTATCCCGAGATGTTTGGACAGCGGGATAAAAATATTGGTAACCCGTTGCTGTAAGCGATGAGATTAACATCGACGTAGTTAAACGGAATAAAAAATTCACCTGTCGTCGCATAATAAAGTAATCTCGAACTTTGACCGACTAATCGCTAATATCACTAGAAACTTCCAAAAAAAATTCCTAATTCAAGTATTATTCACGAAGTACGCCGGAAAGGTCTTAATTTTATTTTTATTCTTAAGGGTCAACTCGACACGACGCAAGAACGCATCGTTTAATCGAAAATATAATGAGATTTTACTGATGAAATGTAATTTTCTCAATGGTATGATTATTTTTTTCATCTTCGACTCCTGAAATTTTTTCAAAGCATTCTGGAAAAATTACTTTCGTTCTTGTTCTTGCATTAAGTCTAGAGTCGCGTATATATACCTCTCGGTCCTTCATCTTTCTGTCTCTCTGTAGTTACGACGTTTTTTTTCGTATCACTCCATCTACCTCAGTTTCATGATTTGTTAACCGTTATTTGCTTGTATTGTCTTCCTGGTTGCATAAGAAGGTCTAATTAATGGTTCCCGCACGGGCTATAGTTGCACACAGATACATATAAATAATAGTAGCTCAACGTTCATTTTGTCCCTATTCTCATTTACCACAGCAATCCTCCGCTTCTTACAACCGTTTACTCAAAACCGTTACATTTCGTGAGTATGCATGTAGTCAAATATATTCCAACTGGCATTGATTCTCCTTCAGATTTCCGAATTATTTTAGACTTTGCCTACATCTGCACTTTGAAAAAAAAAAAAAAATCAGTAAAATCTTCAAATTTCAAATAATCCTAGACGTTTGCTTCGATAAAAAGAATTTTGTCATCGTTTCAAAAATAAGCAAAAGATATTCGTGTAAACTTGAAGAATATTTCGGTAATTGATTTTTAAAATTGAGCAACTGTTTTGTGATTTAACTCAAGGTATCTCTATTATCGATGTTTCAAAAGAGCTTCGTGAGTTCGTACGTCGAGACACATATTTCAAATGTTAGGAACGAGCCGTGTATTATATGCGTACAAATAAATAATATGACGGTGTACAGAAACAGAGTCGAAAGCGCAGATGATGGTTTTGCGCGCAGTTTAGAACAACTGATAATGCAAAGTCAGATCTACGAGTCACGTTGTTTTATCAACAAATGGTTTTGTGGGCACGACTCTTGGGACAACGGAAGTTCTGTCTAGTGGGCGTTCAAGCATATATATATATATATATATACACATGAACGAAACGATAATTCGTCGTCACGGTTGGTCACGTGTTTGCCGTGGTGTGAAAGCGTGTGTGACCGTTGCCGGATTTTCCGGTGAAAATATATTCAGCCCGCTCCATCAACGCTCTCACAAGCTGTCTCTAAATTTCTCCCCGCACGCATCTCGCCTCCTCGTATATTCCGCAAGAACCGTTCGGTAACCACCCTCTTACTATTCCGTGAGCTTCTCCCGGGCTCTGGCTTTTCCGCGCGGCCATGAAGAAAATTCTTAGCGGCCCGAGCAGTGCACACATTCACACAAATACACACACAGAGATGCTGCTCGTGCGATTACGTACACGCAGAAATAAAAGAGAAAATATCTCGACGCGTCACCAAGACTCGACGGGGGTTCTTTAAACTTTTGCCAACTTTCGCCTGCGGAATTGAGCGAAAATGTTCTTCCGCGAGATACCTCCTTGGCCCTTGTCTAACCCTGGACGAATATTACGCGCGCTTCCCCGCTTTTGTACTCACGATCACGCAAGAAATTTACCGTTCATGTTCGAAAAAGTCTCGTCGTAAAGTACAGAACTTGCAAAATGACAGACCAGGATCACTAAAGTGACTTTTTTTTTTTTTTTTACAAAAAAGACCATCTCACAAAAGATTATCGAAATAAATGTCTAAGCGGAACCCCAACATACAGTTCGACTGCCGCAATCCGACTTTGAGAAACAAAACGTACATTAAAGTAAACTGTGTGCAAACATTGAAAAACTATACAATTTTGGAATTAGGAACATCGCCGGAATTTGATGATATCACAAAAAAGCAAAAAATAATGACTTAACTCGATAATTACTTCAATTTTGATAGACAAGCAGAGACGATTCTTAGTATTCAAGAAGGTTCGATCGTTTCTCATACGTTCGATAAATCCCAAGTTTAATTGTTTAAAATTCGTATGAATTTTCTTAACAATCGTACTCAACTGTGAGTAAAATTAGAGGAAGTTTAACCGCAAAGAAATCGATTTATTAGTTGTAAAATATCGACTTTTTCGTGACTTCCCGTAAGACCTCGTGTTAAAGTTGCGATTTTGAACACTGAATATCTCAATTACCAAACGGTGGAACGTTCTCAAATTTTTTACACATTATAATACGACACTCAAGAAGATTCGCGCAAAATTTCAAAAAATTATCATTTGAAAAATTGTATTTGATCATTTTGCCATTACTTTGTATACACTTTTATCATTATGGCAATAGAACCTCGTTGAAGAACTCCAATGTGATGAATTATTTTGATTTCACTTTGTCCTGGTCACCTTGCTTCGTTCGATAACTCTGCATGGCCTTTGTCAGCTATTTTCCAGAACAAATTTGCTTCGTTGATAGGTTAAATTTTCATCTATTAGTCCCTATTAGCGACGATATTGTCGTCGGTACTATCTACAACAGGTATTTATATTTCAAGGCACAAAAAGTATTATGGTATATTTAAGACTAACGAATTACGACGAGGAACGTCACAGCTGTGATATGTCAATGTAATACGGCACTCGTTTTACGTCCATGCGCTTAAGCGTTGGTTATATAGGTATATAAATGCATGTATCACGATATTGTGAACGTGCTATTAATACACGAAAGCCATAACGGAAGCTAAGTACAGTCAATTTGAACGATATAGTTCCGGTGATTGTCAGTTCGTTGACCAGAGTCCAGAGAGTTCCGCGTATGACGTCACACACTCCACGTACACCAGAAGTCTCGATCGATGACAATTCAACGGTTATAGAACGTACAGATTTATTTTCCTGCTTTTTTCCATAACACTACGATCTTTTTTATCGTTAAAAAAATATTCAACTCGACATTACTCGACAGATTTTGCATACTGAGGAAATTGTGTTCGAATGAAAAAAAAAGTGTCTGACTGGATTTGTGTTCGAAGTGTATAATGTCCCGATTGTTTAAATTACAATATTTCAGGAATAACAAAAGCTCGTTAAACTGGAACGTTTATAACGACTGAATGACCACCGGTTTTTTTCGTTTGTTTCAAATTTACCATAAACCCAAATCGCTCCGATTATGAAGTAGGAAATGACGTTTTAAACGACGATTTAGAAACTCAATTTTGGATAAATATTGTTTCCATGTTAGAAATGAGAAATAGGAAAGCAAATTACTGAGTTTGTAAAAAAATGACCATACAAATAATAAAATAGTTCGCATTGTCGTTTAATAAAAAACGATTTTGTTCTCCCAAAAAAGTACGAAATTCGATTATTTATTCATGTGTGGTATTGGTGCAATTAACAAACATCAATAAATCTTTGTATTAGTTTGTTTATTTATGAGTGTTTCTCCTTTCAAAGTCGTATATTGAAATTAAAAAAATTGCAAAGGAAAAAAGAGAACGTGGGACTCAGAGTTTCAAGGAGCAAAGTGTAAATTGTGGCTTTGCTGGAATAAAAATATTGATCAAGTACATGTAAAAAGTAAGCATGTTTCCGCGGATCTTGAGAGAAAATTATAATCTCGTCTGATGACGTGTCAGAGGCAGCAAAGCGGGACGACAGGAAATGATGAAGTACGAGAAGAAAAAAAAAAGAAAAAAAGAAGAAAAAAGTGAAGGCAGACACGAAATACATGCAGAAAGAGAAAAAGTAAAAGAGAGATAGAAACGCGTCATTTCCCCAGTACAGACAGATCCTCCGCTAGGCGTTCTCGTGGTACTCGAGAGAAACGTCATTTCCTGATTGAGTTTTACCTCGACCGCACTCTCTACCGTATGACTTTAGAAGCCCCTCTCACGCAACCCCTCCTGATGGGACTACAAAATTTCCGCAAATAATTCCTCGGCATGAAAACACCGTGAAATATTTGCGAGATCGAAGATTCCATCGAGAATTTAAGGCTCAAGCACAGACGTCGCTGCGTAGCTTTTAGCCCACGACATATTTTATTGAGTTATCGACGTCATTAATTTTACACTCAAATTTGATTTACAGATTGAGGAAATTGAAATACGCGAGTTCGAGCCAACGCAACCGAAATAAACATCCATCTTTTTTGCGCGGTGGCCTCCAATGCGTAATAAACTGCACAACGTCGTAGAATAATAAACGCTCCTCATGATTCTCCTAGATCTGTGATGGAAGCGATTCCGATTTTAGAATAAACAAAAGAAATCTCCGACATTATACATTTTTCCTTCTAGCTATCGTCACTTTCTTCGTGTTGTTGATACGGTTATTTCTGTTCCATATTTTTTTATTATGCTTTTTTTTACTCTGCCTACACTCGTTAGTGTTCGCCAATGCTCCATTTTTTTAAATAAAATTGATTTATGTCGAATTTGTGACCTGCTTGTTTTTGGTAAAACGCGCTGACAAACATTTGCTAATTTCTAATGAGTCGTCGAGTATTTGTAGTTTCAGATTTTTTTTATTTCCGCATTGCCTCGACTGTTTCTATGATTTTGTGTTTTATCGTTTTAGTTTTTCGAGTTATTATGATTAATAAACATTATCACTTACCAGTGCGCGACGAAGCCGAGTGACGCTCGCATTCTCACGAAAATCTGCACAAAAAGAAAAAAAAATGGAGTCTTTAGTAAGAGTATCCGGTGCGCGCGATGTGATAAAACATATGTTTCCAAATTCAGCTTAACATCAATATTTCGTGCATAGCCAAAAACATAAACATTGACAAAAGCTGTACGATCATTCATTAAGAATATTCAATAATTCTTATATTGGTGAGGAAACTCAAATTCAGGAACCCAGGGAATTTTGAAAATCATTGAACTTATTACTCCTACAAAAACTAAATAAAAATTGGAGTTCTTTGAAAATAATTATTATATAAAGTCCAGCGATAAATCAGTCGCAAAGATTTGTCGTGATTTCGAGACCGAGGCAGAACCTGAAGAATAATGTATGCCCGTGAGCATCGCCTGTTGGTAACTGTAATTCTTTTTTTTTTTTTGTGATCCAGTGTTTCTTTTTACCGTACAATAGAAAAACATAGTTAATTAAAAAGCCGACAAAAAATGCTTTTGATATGATCAGATTAACAGAAAGTTTCATTGAAAAAAGTAATGAAGTAATTAAATTGAAATGAATCATAATAATGGAAGTGGGTAGCACATTTCAATTTGGATTCATGACGAAAAAAAATAATAATAATAAAAAACAATAATTCTACTTTCTCACGGTAATTCGGTGATAAGATTATCTCAATTGTAATCATGGGTTTGTAACGGTCTTGCTGTCGTGATCGATCGTATCGCGAGGAGGGCATTTGAACATGACGTGACGGTAGAATAATTCTGGTGGGATTCACATCGCCCACGAGTAAACGCACACGCAAGTAGTACACATCTGTACATGGAGAAGAGGCATAATTCTCTGGTATAGCTGTTTTTAAAACAATGGTCAGTGGTAGAGAGGAAACCGCTATGGCACATATGGCATGAGAGTTTCATTTGTCTCTCCTTTCAATCAGCGCTAATTAGAAGTTTCATTGTTACGATTTTGCATTCATTCCATGAATCACACCACAAAGAGCTTGCCGTAAATCCACCATTCTACAATTCCATAGATCTGTCTGTATATTTGCAAAGGTACGTATAGATAACCATTAGAGGTAATGAATTTTCATGTCAAACATCCACTCATGTATATACGCTGTAATGACGTTCAGAATAACAATCACAGATGATTTTGCATGCGATGATTGATCGATTGATGTCATTATCCATAATTCTCAGGTCAACGACATCGTTCAATTCGCGTATATGCCAACAGTAACAAATCTTGGATTATCTGAACTTGAAGAAATCATACTCTCTTCGTCTGTCTTATCAACATTGATGAGTTCTGGTTCTTCGTATTGCAGCCACGCGTGAGATAAAATTACTAGTGAATAGATCCAAATAAAATAAAGATAAATATATATATAAAAAGAACGTCTAGCAAATTAGATATGAAGCAAGTACAGCTTCAAGAAGGATCGATCGTTTCTCACGCGTTCGATAAATTCCCAGTTCAATTGTTCAAAATTCGTATAAATCTTATCAACAATCGTACTCAATTGTGGGTAAAATTTGAGGAAGTTTAACCGTTTAGAAATCGAGTTATTAGTTGTAAAATATCGTCTTTTTTCGTAACTTCCCATAAGACCTCGTGTCAAAGTTGCGATTTTAAACACTAAATATCTCGATTACTAGACGGTGTGAAACCTTCTCAAATGTTGTACACATTATAATACGACGCTTATTTTATTATTCAACTATTTTGGAAAGATTGTATTTAATCATTTTGCCGTTACTTTGTATATACTATTATGATAATCGCGATAGAACGTCGTTAAAAAGTTTCTTGGCGGATATCAGCGCATATCAGCAGAAGATATAGATTCATTAAGAAATCAAGCAGTAATAATAATAAATATATATCGAGTGTGATAAAGTCAAAAGAAATTTGGAAGTATAGCGTTGTGCATAATGAGCAACGAATTTTCCAGCAGCATATTATTCCATTGGAAATCGTTCGAGGATGTACGATATCACGAAATCCTTTGATAAGAAAAAACCATAAAACATGTATCCACCGAGAGAGCGTATAAATCACAGATACAAATACGATTTATGGTGAACCTGGCATATCGCCGAGAACGTATATATTTTATGAGTTTACGAGGAAACTCGTTGAGCAGCTGTATTTACTTTCAACGTTCAGATGAAAAATCAAAATAAAAATGGTACATTATAATAAACAACAATAACGATCGTTTGAAAAATCACGCAATTGATTTATTTTCGTAGTGCGGAATCAAGTCATAAGCTGAAGACGCATGCACAAAGAATCATATTTTACTAAAACTCTCGTAAACTGAAGTATCCTTTTTTATTATTTCCTTACAAGTTATCTACTCCCGAGAGCTCTCATTTCTCGTTTCTGCACTCTTTTCTTCTTACGATGTTATAGCCAGAAGCAGTAGTAGCGCGCGATACGATCGAGTTAACTCGGCAGAAGAAAACTCTCTTTTAGTCTCTCCTCCTCAAGCAAACTCTCTTCTGGCCCTTGTCGTTCACGTCGCAGTAGTACTCGTTGTCGTCTGCTTCGCCATGCTGAGAAAGTCCTTCCAAATGAAACTCATTTCGAAACTTTGTTGAAAATTTCTTACGAACGAGTTTTCGAGGTTCGTTGTCTCATGTGTGTGTGTTTTTTTTTCTCCAAATTTTTTTTTTTCCAACTGCGAGAGCAAGAACTGTTTCTGCGTAACGTTCCATCACATATTTTTAGTCAATGTATGACACGCGCAAGTTTATGCGTTTGTACATTTCGCATGCATTGAACCAGATAATTTAGCAAGTTTCACCTTGAAAACCGTTGACCGACCGTTGACCGTTGACCGTTGATAAGATAAAACAGTTCAATTATAACCTGCTTCGTTAACCAACTTGTTAAAACGCAAATTACGAAAATAAAAGATTAAATAACTCGTTTGAGTTTGCCGCAAAGTTGGTTTCTTCCTCGTCGTTGTTAACGTTCTTTTTCTCTCCCCCCGTCACGATAATAGAAGAACTTGTTAGCTCTAATAATTATCGAAGAGCGTTCAACTTAATATTTTTCTTATCAAAAAAAGAAACATCGACACAACAAAATAAAGCTGTGCTGGCTGACAATATGTTCACACGAGGATGAGAAAAAATAAAAGAGCATGCAACAAAACATTTTGAATGATACTAGCAAAGCCCTGGTCTTTTATTATAATTCTATAATATCTGCCGCAATTTTATGAAACTCGCCGCAATATCGTGCAAATTTTCAATATACTTTGGGCATTCGATTTAGTAATGGAAATTGCGTTATTTCACGATACAAAAATCGAGGCAGCTCCGAGAGGCCGGATGAATAATGCGATTAAGAATTTAAAAAAAAAAAAAACAGTATGGAAATGTACAAAATGAATATACACTGAAAATCGTGGTAAACAACGAAAAAATGTAATATGGAGTCGATTGATTCCGAAAGTTAAGTAACGATTGCGAAAATATGGATAAATTGGAACAGCGATAAATGTGAAGCACAAATTCAAAAGAGAGAAAAAAAAAACTAAATTGCATATTTCAAAAGTACTGCGAATAACAAATTCAACAGGGTGAGATTTTTTCCCATTTCTCTTTCCATGTATGTCTCTCCCAATCAGTAATTTTTTTTTCCCCATTAATTTCTCATTGCCTAGCGAGCTTTTTCACAAAGCGTTAATTTCTCAATTGGTTTTGCAGAGTATCGTCGATTTGTGGGGGAGAAAAAAGAGGATTGGTTGAAAAGCTTTGTAATATACTACTTGCCTACGTGCTTCGAGAGTCATTCCTCGAGGCTATAGATATTTATATCGATGCTTGAAGCTCATAAATACATATATATATATATATATACATAATTTCGCTATCCCGGATATCCCGAGAGCGTTTTATTGCGTGGGAATCCAAAGCAATTAGAGTCTGATTTATTATTTTAATTGTAGGCATTAATCGCCGCGCTTATTATTCAGAGAGCATGGCTTAGTCACCTCGGAAGAACAATTGTATGCTAGGCTTTTCCGAGAGAGCCCTTACTTACTTTCCGTAAAGCACGCGGGTAAAGCCCTAGCTAAGTCAATCACAGATAAATTTCGACAAGTCGCGCCGGGGACTGAACATTCACTGGAATTAAATCCACGAGCTAATGAATTTAATCACACGATGTGTTATTCAAGATTTTTTGGAAGAGATTTTCATGAATCAACTGATGGCGGTCCAAAGTTTCTTTATTGGAACTCAAACAAACCCCCCGCAGCCAGCAGAAGCGAGGTCGTTTGGAAAAATAATCAATTCCAAGACGAGACGTGTAAAAACCAAAAATAACAAAGTTTCAAACCCTGTTTTCATTCAAACTGTTGAGTGATAATAAAAATATTGAATTGCACTTTTCCATTGGAGTGTTAACCAAACATTTGCATTTTATACCCCTTGCTCAAGATCATTGCTCAAAACTCACAATTCTAATTAAATTTCGTCAGATTTTTTTGCCCAATTGGTCTTACGAACCCAATAATTATTATTTTTGAAACAATAATGGATGTACATTGGTTCATCAAACGTTCTCTAGCTGTTTACGAAACGTTCACGACGTTTCACGTTTACTGGAGGGCGGAGAGGGCTCTGCATGAAACTTCGAAATTTCCGAAGCTTTTTTCTGTTCTAAGTGTTTTTTAAAAATACTCAGCTATGAAGTGCTAAGAAAGACTCTGATAATTTTGAATTTTCAAAGAAATGACTATTGAAAAATAATTTTTTTGATATCAAGTTGGGTCTACGTCGCTATTACATCGTAAAAATCAACATTGAATGAATAAACAATGAAATAATGAGTAGGATAAAAACCTAGCATTAAACGTCAAAATCCTCTTTTATGTACGAGAGCTTACATTGGCAAATCTTCGGAGTGTAAACGGGGAGCTGGCCGCCGCAAGTTGCACCAGAGCATAATCCCGCAACAACGGAATACTTAACGAGCTATAGTGCAAAAGCAACGTGCCCGAGCTCTCAGTCGTGTATTATTAGCCGCTGTATAAACTCGCATTTAGCAAGTAGAATAATACACAGGAGTGATCGATTTTATCCAAACCCGCGAGTATCGCTGTTCTCGAATCATTGTCCAAAATTAGAGCGTCGCAATAACAAGATATTGAAAACAGGATACAATTGCGATCGAATGAATCATATTGTGTTTTCATAAGAATCGAAAAGAACATGAAAATCGTGTGTTACATTGTGTTAGCTTCAACATTCATGGACCACCATTCATCGAAAGCCATTAAAGAAATCAATCAGAATTATTGCAATAATCGCTATCGGTTGAAAATGCATTTGTTATTTTCGTTAGTTTCGTTCCAAATGCACCAGATATATTAGTATTCAACGAGACTTTTCGTAACAAACCCAACGTTCTAAATATTCTTCTCTCCCGCACCAGCTTTATATATTGTAAGAGTTGACGAGCTCAATTATGATTTCTCAACGTTTACAAAGCATACACACACACACACATACACAAACGTGTAAACAGCGTAAAAGTCAAAGATTGAAACTGTTACTTGTGCAAATCGTGTCACGAGTGACTCCTGTCCGGCTACTCCGACGCGTAAAATATCCAACCCAAACTCCTGACTCCATCTCGACTGTCAAACAAAATCGAATGGAGCTGTCGTTGATTGGGAGTTTCAGGTGGGATTTCGTAGCTGAGAGTAGTAGTGACGAAAATTTTAATGGAAACGAACTCATCAGAGTTTCCAGAGTTTATAAACGCCGTGGGGTTAGGCGAGAATGCCAGAGGCTGGATGGACACTATATATGAAAGCACATATATGGGTATTTATGCAAAGATTTATGTATGAACCGAATCACGTAATTGTATATGGAAAAGTAAATATTCTCTGTCTCTCTCTCTCCCTCTCTCTGTTTCTGTACGTTGAACAAATAATACATGAGAAGCGCATGATTGGGGTCAGTAATTTCTCATATGGTGAATATATATCTATGAAAATGTCCATATATTCGTGTATGCAAAAAGATATACATACATATGTATTGCATTGATTCGCCAGGAGCGACGTAAAACATGATGATGGGACAAGACCTCCACAGTGAAAGACATATTATATAGAAATTCAAGGAAATATACAATATCCGAGGTAAATTGCTGAAGGAAAGGGAAGGTTACAGTGCTTTGAAGATAGAACGTATACGCGCGACGGAGGAAACTGGTGGTGGCATTTGCACGAAACGTATAGCTCGCCGAGATCTGCAGGGAACGAGCATAATGCGCGTATCACTGTCATCTCACGCTGGTCTGGATGGGATGCTGAAGCCCGCAGTCTTGTCCCTATCGTCGTTGTCGTTCTCATCTTCGTCGTCGATGTGAGAGGGCTCGGTCCGCCATGTTAAAACGTCTACAACCCATGTGGCATCATCATCGTGCAAAAGCAACTCTACTCTCTCGCTCTCTCTCGATCTCACTCTATATATATTTATATACATGACATGCGCGCGCATAAAAGTCATGTTACTGACGTAGTAACACAACAGAGCAGAGAAGCACCAGCTCAAGCCAAGTGGTACTGTAGACGGTAGACGATTCTAGAAAGAGAAGAGCTGGCGAATATAACATATTATGCACGACATTTCTATACGAGAAAGGGAGAGAGATCAAGAGAGAGAGAGAGAGAGAGAGAGAGAGAGGACGAAGGGTTGAAGCATGCTGCACGCACATGGCACTGACAATAACATAGGCAGTCAGTGTGAAACCTGCAGGCCTCTTAGCGTAAGCTCCCCGAGAAGCCCCAACAATGTCGTAGTTCCCCGACCAAGCGATTCCCATCTCAAAATTAGCGAGGAATCGAGAAACAGTCGATTTAATATAATTCAAAAAAAGTCTAAATGCTGAGAGGAGCACACTGACAGTGTCTAAAGACATTTCAGAATCAATTGATCCAAGTGAAATTAAAAGAAACCCACAATGATCATGTGCCTTATCGACATAAGTTGTCAAAACAGCAGGTAACACCATTAATTATCTCATCATGACATTATTGAGTTTCCATATAGCGACAGATTTTCAAGAATTAGAATTCATTTTATTAGAATGGCGAGGCTAACGATTACTGGATAACCTAAAGAATATAAACTCCGGTGGTTTGAGCTACGAGTACATGTATTTTCTTGCTATGAGCATACACGCATGTTGGCTCATGACTGGTGTTGGTGTACAGCGGCATACTACCGGGCACATTCGAGCTCTAGACATCCGGTACAATACCCTCACTCGGGTTATAATGGGCCTCTATTTCCTCGCATTGTTCGAAGGTTACATTATACTCCCGTAGATATACATACACTTTCGAAAGGTAACATCCTACACATCGATATACGCATTAATGCGTATGCATATATATGTGTGTGTGTGTGTGTTACGTATATATAGTTCAGGTGTGGAGATTGTACCAACGAGCCAAGTCGTTTTCCTATTTCGTATGTGTAATGCGGCGTATCGGGCACCCCATGAATATTGGAACATTGTGGCGGATAGATTTCGAGTCTCCTAAGGACATTGTATGGAGAGGGTCAAATTTTAATTTTTGTTTTCAGTTATTCTTACATACAAAATGGTTTGCAAGCTCAAGTTCATTGCAACAAAGTCGTTACAAATTGGATAAAGAACGACAGATACTCTAAATTCAAGATTGTCCGAGGTGCTCTGTATTTGTTATACGATAAGCGAAATTTCGAGAAAAAAATTACGACAGATTTTTTTGAAAAACTAAATGATGCTTCTTCGATGTTACATAAAAGTGTATGCAAAGTTTCAAGAGGCTTCACCGTTTAGAAATCGAAATATTTAATGTTGAAAATTGCAACTTTTAACGCGCACTCTTGTGAGAAACTAGTGAATAGTGCGAATTCTTATAAATAAATATTTCGACTTCTACATGGTGAAACTGACTCTTAAAATAACGCGAGCTATGAGATGTCACTGTTCTCTTTCTGTGGTGCAAATTTGACGGAAATCTATCGCTAGGAAATTTTGCAAACAACGTCATTAACGGCTGTGACCTGTGGGCAAAAATATTGTCTTGAATAAGTCCGATGTTTGGGCACGGCCATAGATTTGAAAAAAAAACGGGAAAAAAGTTTATTAGGCAAATGAAATGATTGATCTGTCGAGGATCCGTGTGTTTATTATCCAAAATATGCGACATCCGATTAATCAAAACTCAGGAAAAAGAAAAAGCGTCAAAAAAGTTCCAGCTTTTATGGTTCATTGTGTATAATTGAATGAAAAAGAGTAAAAGTACGCGCATGCGTCTGGCATGGTCTTTGTATGTTCTCGAGGTGATAATTGGGGTATAACAATGAAAATAGAACGAATGAGGAAACAAGCACAGTCGCGCGTTTTCACAACGATATTCATTGTTGTTGTTCGCAAAGTGACATATACATATATATCTATGTGAGAAAGGAATCGGCATTGTTGCGTTTCTCATTGAACCGTGTTTTATCATCGACGCGGGCGTACTTACTCGAGTTTTTCTATTCGCGATGCCGCGAATGCGCTGCTTGACCTCGATTATTAATCATCACCGGGGTTCGAATGTATATTCACGTGAATAAGACACACCGAGTTGTAGGGAATCAATAATGCAACTGCTCGAGCAAGATTTTCGAAAAAGTGGCGCAGCCAAGATTCACACACGGTTTAAAAAAATAGCATCATTAGCACATATGAATCCGAAGGAAAACCCCCTACTTTTTCAAGCTGTCAATTCATCGTTTATGCTGAAATATTACAAACGACTGTCGATGATAAAACGATTTTTTTCAAGTCCATTTGACATGATTCCATATGAATTCATTCTCACTACGTCTAAGGAGGTTCGATCCTTTCTGCATGCATTCGATAAATTCCAAGTATAATTATTCAAAATTCGTATTAATTTTCTTAACAGTCATACTCAACTGTGAGTCAAATTAGAGGAAGTTTGACCGTTTAGAAATCGAGTTATTAGTTGTAAAATATCGTCTTTTTTCGTGAATTCCCGTAAGACCTCGTGTTAAAGTTGCGATTTCAAACACTGAATATCTTGATTACCAGACGATGAAACCCTCTCAAATTTTTTACACATTATAATATACGACGTTCAAGATTCGCGCGAAATTTCAAAAAATTATCTTGGAAATATTGTATTTGATCATTTTGCCGTTACTTTGTATATACTATTATAATTTTGGCGATAGAACCTCCTTAACGAGTGCTTTAAATTGGAGATAAAAGCACTGTAGAGATTTAGCAGTTATTTGACAAGCACGCAAGAAGCTCAATCCGATACTTATTTCGATAGTGTTTCAAATATTTCAAGACGTTAAAGGGGTATGTGCGAGAATTAGCATATTATATCGATGCTAAATGTCGTTGACCCTTTCGACGTTATCGAATCTGCGTTGAATATTGCCCTATCGTCCTACAGCTTTCAGGAACCATCTACTCAATGTGTATATGTATGTTATCTGTATGCATGTGTATATATAACAATCGGAATAGATGGAGAACAATGCGCGCAAGCCGGAGCAGCGGGATCGAAGCATTTCATGGGGGCCGAACAATAATCGAGTATATTCTCCAAGGGACGATCCTACGAAATAATCAGAGCGCATCTCTGGACAACCTGTATGTGTGTTGTCTGTATACGTATAGATGTGATAATAAAATAATACAGTATATCGAGAGACATACCAGTAGGTACAGATAGGATGGTAATCCGCAGTATTGGCGGTCACTCGGCCGAACAGAATAACCGATCGATTAGCTGCACGGCCACATTGATTCCATATTAAGAATTATCTTCTATTTTCGATACGAAGTTACATAATAAATGAAAATTGGAGGAAGTAAAAAGAAACAAAAAAAAACAGAACAAAAATGGATTATTGATAGAAAAAGGGGTCGTGAAAGTTGTAGAAACTTTATTCCAACGCGTAGAACTTGGATTTCAATTGAAACTTGCAAAATAATTCAAAGGATAAGTATGCCGTTGAATAAAAAATGAACGAAACGTAAAGATTGGAAATTTTTTCATGTAAAACAATGTTTCGATATCGTCTTTAGTATCGTGGCTCAAAGAAAACGACCTTAAGGATGAATTCTGTTGGTTTATTTCACAAAATCCAGAATTTCAATTGCCTCTAAAAATTTGAGTGAATACGCGATACAATGAAATTCTCTGGTTATTAGAATTCAAAGCTATTCTCGTATCAAGCAAAATAGGCGATCGTCGTGGGCCGTTGGGAGAGATAGTTTCAATAAAAAATATTTATTAAAGAGACGATTCCGGACGGACCGGATTTCCGACCTCAATCTTCTTGAAAAAGTTCCACTCATAAAGTTTCCATGAGACCTTTTCGACGCCCTGTTCACCATATCATAGTCGTAAATGAAAAACATCTATATTCAAGTAAAAAAAACTCCTATTTTCTGATTAAGTTTTTGACACCCAATCCACCAATTATAATGGACGTAACAATGGTTCGCGGTGATCAATGAACGATTGAACAATATTTCATCGATGTAAACTGTGCAAAAAAATGAATAATAAAAATTCTGTATAAAATCAAATGTTACATTGGTCCTCAATTTGGTAATTATTTACAAGTGCAACTTTTCCGATTTTTTTTTAATTTTTTATTGTTATTATAATATATTATTATAAATGCGTGTCAAATAACGAATCTTTGTTATTATGCACGAATATTCAGATCAAACATCTTTACAATATTAATAATATGAGAAAAACAAAAGTCATTGGCACGATTTAATTTCTACAAATGAATCGACTTTGCAAGTCTCCAATAAATGTATTGTTGTTGATCATAATATACAGTTATGTTTTCACCCTGTAAATATATGAAAAAATGTGACAGACACCCAGGATCTTGTAACTGGAAGTGCAGAGAAATGGAGATTGTTTGGCCGAGGTTGCTTCTTCAATGATTGGAAGTGATTTGTCCAAATGCTTTCGAGAATATTATCCTCATGAGAATACGAAACTCATCACAAGTGCATATTATAGCGAAATACTCGAGATGGACACGAGAGAAACGGGATAAACATATAAATATACGTGTATAAGTGCTGTGAATTGACTCGGGAATCCAGGCATATTCCAAGTCGACTGTATAGTTCGACGTGACTCTAATGCACGTCGCAAGCTATAAAGTCTATGTATATATGTCGATTGTATACAATGTTGATATACAATAAGGTACAATTCCCATTGACTTCGGTATACGCTCCTCCCTGTGGATATCTGCCTGCGTCTCCCTCTCCCTCTTGCAGGATCTGCAATTCGAGCATCCAGCTCAAAGATGGAAACTGCAATAACGAGGAGAGAGTCAAGGGAATATGCTCTATATGGATTTTACTTCAGAATTGTACGGTAAGCTCTACACGAATCCATACAAAGATATATAAATAAAGCGATCCTCTTAGCATTTCGAATAACTCGCGACTGATGAGAACTGCAGTCGAGAGTATCTTACGAGAACAAGAAGCCCGTCGAACCTTCTTTCGCACTAATGGTCGGAGATTAATAAAATAGAATATTTTCTTTTAATCTTGTGAAATATGTCAACGAAACAAAGAAATGAGAATTACAAAAATATGACATCTTCCAATCCGAGATAAAAAAACTTTTCGATAGATATTTGGAAAAATATATTTTTCAATTCATTTCGCGATTGTTTAACTTAATATTTCGAGGGTAATGCAAAAGGATTCCATCAATAACAATTATCGAATGAACGCAGAAGAATAATGTCTGGTTTTTGTCTGAGTGAAGAAAATGAAAAAGTAAATACGATCTATTTCGACGTTGTTTTTTTTTTTTTCTTTTTTTTTCATTTTATCTCGATTAATCTTATGAAATCTTGTTGAAATAATTGCGAAGCTAAGTAAAAAGTGTACATTTTCTCGTTGGAATTGAACATTCGAATGTCTACGTCATTCGCGAAATACTCAAGATGTAAACGTTGGTTAGAGCTCGAGGTGAAGAGATATTTTCACAACCGCGGATACAGCAAACTCTCGAGTTACTGCGGCTTCAAAGTTCTTTGACGAATGAGTCTTACGTATAACCCCCATTGAAAGCGTTTCTTATTGCGTCATCGCGACTGAGAAAACGAAAAATAACAAAATATTCTAATGGAGCAATGCCAGACTTACGCGAATGTCCTCCAGTGTAGAAAGACGAGAGAGCATCAGGCTGACTATGGCAACCGAGTAACATCGAGAAGCGGAAAAGCTCATCGCTTGCGTTTATTTATATCTATAAGAGAGATTCGAAGACATTTGCGAAGCAAGATGACTGCGAGTGGGAGGTCGACGAGAAGAGAAGTTACAGTCGAACATTCAAAGTAGGCAGACAAAATATCGAAATATATTACTTCAAGAAAAAACTTAAGTGGAAAAACGGGAGTCTCGAGTTATTGCCTAATAAAGAAAAAAATGTACACATAGGAAATCACCTTCAAGGTAGTCCTATCGTTATATCCTTTTCTTAAGATTTTATTAAAAATTTAGATAAATCTTCTTTAACGTCATATGCACGAGTGTAATAAATTTTAGAAGCTTTCACCAAGCGGAAGTTCAAATATTTATTGGTAAAAATCACAATTATCGGTAGTCTCTCATAAGAGCTCGTGTTAAAAGTTTCATTTTCATCAATAAATATTTTGGCTTCTACATGGTGAAGCCTTCTAAAACTTTGCATACATTTTTATGCAACATCAAAGACGCTACATTTAGTTTTTCAAAAAAATCTAAAGAAAAAAATGATCGCAATTTTTGCAATTATACAGCAAGTACATATTATCTTGGACGTCCTTGAATTTGGAGTAAGTTGTTCTTTAGTCAATTTACTACAACTTTTCTAACCATTTCGTATGTGAGAAAAACTGAAAAACTATTTTTCGATATGAATGTCACGATAGAACTACCTTAACAACCAAACATAAAATATCGAGAAAATACTGGCTCCTGCACTTTATCACAGTGCGTCAATAATGCTGAATAAAATTTTATTACGGACCCAAAATATTTCATTGCTCGTTCGTATTCTCGTTTCATATATTTATATTTATTTATGTGTCTTTGTTTCTCGAAATTGATTACAACGTGAATAAGGGTCAATGGAAATTCTTCTGGCTGGCGAAACTTGACCAACAGTAAAAATAAATTCCTAACTACAAAAGTAAAACGTATTCAATTAAGTTGAATGTATTTGTAGCGATAAAATAGTGTCAAAATTATGAGCG
The DNA here is from genome assembly GCA_013761285.1 of Campoletis sonorensis. NCBI lineage: Eukaryota > Metazoa > Arthropoda > Insecta > Hymenoptera > Ichneumonidae > Campoletis > Campoletis sonorensis. Next base: position 996,696 of record JACEOJ010000133.1, read on the forward strand.
TGGAGTCAAATTGGCCTGTATACATCTCTAACAGTCAATTACCACACTAAAACTTTTTACAGTGAGCCATCATTCCCGCCGGGATTCAAAGAATCGAGGTTTAAAAAAAAATAAAAAAAATACGATGATACTTTTACGACGTCTATTAGAGTATAACACGTTCCGGATATTTATATATACGTGTAAAACGAGCTACCAAGTCTTCTTTATCACGAGCGTCGAATGTTTTTATTTTTTTATTCGTTATTATCGTTTCGGTTAAAGATGAGCGTTAAAAAAAAAATGTTTTAAAAAATGATGCAAGGGGAAGCGAAAATTACGAGGTTACAAAAAAAAGCGTGCGCCTGGGTTCCAACGCCCTGGTATACACGCACAATTTTCATTTTACAGAAGAGGTGCCTCGCGGAATGGTCGACGCGATAGCAATGGCAAGGCATCCCTAGGGAATGACGAACCACAGGTTGCGTTATTCTTGAAATTGTTTCATACACACTGGGACACCTCTTGGTCTGACGCAACAGTACCAGAGGAGAGGTAGAGAAACTGACGGAGAATAAAAAAAGAAAACTACTTTAGAAGACTGACTTGTGATGTATGGATACGAAAGTATTTTCCCCTGAGTGAACTATCTCCTTCTGAAATATCGCATAACCACCAAACAGCACTATCGTTCGAATACGAAAAAAGAGAAAAACAACATTGAAAAAACATCGTAATACTGCAAACAAATATTTGAAAAGCAATCAAACGAATGAAATATTAAGGAGGTTCGATCGTTTCTCATGCGTTCGATAAATTCCAAGTTTAATTGTTTAAAATTCGTTTGAATCTTCTTAAAAATCATACTCAATTGTGGGTAAAATTCCAGGAAGTTGGGCCGTTTAGAAATCGAGTTATTAGTTGTAAAATATCGTATTTTCTCGTAACATCCCGTAAGACTCCATGTTAAAGTTGCGATTTCAAACACTGAATATTTCGATCACCAGACGGTGAAACCTTCTCAAATTTTTTACACATTATAATATGACGCACGAGAAGATTCGCGCAAAATTTCGAAAATTATCTTGAAAAAATTGTATTTCATCCTTTTGCCGTTACTTCGTATATCCTTTTTATTTATAGCTGGAAAAATTATCAACAAGCTCATATAGCAGTTTTTAGTAGAAACGAGAAGATTTATTCATCCAAATCACGCGATTAATGCATGCAACGGAAAATTTGTATGAAAATTACAACTGCAAAAAAGTGAATTCCTTCAAACATTATTTTTGCTCCTATTCGTGCGATTTGTCATCCATGAAAAAAGGAAGAGAAACAAAAGCGGAAAGACGATACGAAATTGAGTTGACCCACATAGAGACTTTATTCGAATATCAAACGGAAAAGCTCTGGAAGTTCACGTAAATGTGTATCAAAAGCGAAACCCAGAAAGCTACGAATTATAATCTTTAACGTCAACCGAAGTATGAAACTGGTTCTGCTACAAAAGCGGTTAGTTTCTGTAAAGCGGGCAATTACAAGAAACTCCACTGACGTCGACATCAAAAGTTTATTCCTATTTCGATCAAACATCTTTGGATTTATGATGAGATTCCCAAAAATAGCATATAAATTTTGTCTCTTGTTTTCAATTGCTGTGGTCGCATCGTATGTCATGTCAGAAAGCGATTCCGCAGATTATTCAATGATATATATACGATAATGAAACGAAATATACTGCTCGAGCTTCGATATAATGTAAAAGCAAATTCGTGCAACAACCAAATTACGACGCTAATCACTTAAAATCGAGTTCCATCGAGCCTGATGCATTCAGTTCAATCTCTGATTCAGAAATGTATTCATTAATTAATTGTTATCGGATTGATCCACCCATTTTTGAGCTGTTCAGTATTAATTTATGTAACGATTTAAACAAGTCCCAATCTTTAGGCAACAAAATCATTTTATTCTGTTGAGAAAATCGTATATTTACATTTGTATGTGCATGATGGTATTCACTATTTAATGAGTTATTAGCAGCAAAAAGAGGCTCAAATTTCTAATCACAACAAATTTTAAAATATATGTAGTCAATTTTAAACGTATTTTTTAAATTTTAGAAATCATTTTTCATTAATTCGTATGATTGGTTTTTTGGTTTGATTTTTGATTGGGAAAAAATTTGTCGATCCAATTTCTCGAGATATCATAAACATTGTTATTGTTCATAAATAAAAAAGTTTCAAGAATAATATCTTCAAAAATAACAGAAAAATCCCCAACTTCCCAACGCCTATGCGTGCTGTACTCAAACCTTCAGACTTCAACAATTGTTCGAATTAGTTGATAATATATTTCACAACAATGTTCTCCGATCTTCGGAAAAAAACAGCCAAAAAAATCAATTTCCACAAATTCTGCTCGAATATAAGCACTTGATGAAAAACAAAAAAAAAAAAAAAAAAAACTAGCACATCAGGTCCAATTCACCCAGACACACTTGTGATGTCGAGAACCTGCCTCAAAGGATCGATATCGTCGCGAACGATGAGAGAAAATTTTCAGGTTACGATATCTCCGTGTCGAGAAGGTATGTTTCACCTACTCACCAGTTTCTCGCCTGCATGCTTGCGCCTTCCAAGCTGCTCCACCTCTCTCTCTCATTTATCGGATACGTAAAACAATGAATAGCTCTCGAATATAAAGGGAGATAGAGTAGCAGGGATAGTAGAGTCCGCGCGGTAGCGAGAATTGCGACGAGAAAATCATGAGTGTTGAGTGAGTATATGCTTAACCCAGTTTCTCACATGTTTCTATCAGCCATTAACCATCTTCCTATATATACGTTTAGTTTGTTAACAAAAGCTCTTCGCACGCCACGTTCGAATACAACCTCTTGGAGAATAACGCTTGGTTGCGATGCACTATCTCCGATACGGTAAAACAATTATCCATTGTTTTATCCCGTATAATATATAAATATATATACGAAATATACGAGTTGCGAAACATACTCACGATAGAAAGAAGCTCTAGGCACGTCGACGATTTAAATGCAGGTGCGCGCACACCGTCAAAATTATTCTTCAACCAAATGTATACGTTTAAATACGAGAAAAAACCTTTGATATTATTTTTTGCAAGTAGATAAATTAATTTCCGTTAGAATTAAAGTGAATTAATGAAAATAATATCAACATACGAAATAAAATATGAATGAGACGAGATTGTGGGTCACGTTTATACTATTTTCTCGATGTTTATTATTGTTTTTCATCGAGAATAATACATCGCTGTCTCGGCGAGAAAATGTACGATGACATTTCGTGTGAAGAATTGAAATTGAAAAGGAAGAAAAAATTCAAATGTATTACGTTAGAAAGAATAAACTTGATTCAGCAAACCATGTGCGATATTGCACATGAGAAATAATTCAAAGGTTTACTGCGGCTCCTCGATCGCCTTCAACGCTCATTACATATTTGTAATTGTACGTCGTTTGTATATATAAAAGACGAGTGTCGTGTGTGTGCAATACGATTAAATGAAGCGGGAGCATTATCCACGCTATTAAATGCGGCTACCGGTCACTCCGGGGACTTTCACCGATCGCGATCATTTATAGAATCGAGGTTGACGGGAAGTATGAGCTTTATTATCATTATTATTGAGCATTATTATTGATTTTACTTATTATTATCATGATTGCATTCAAGTTTATTGGTTTTAGTTCCGAACCAGTCCTGCAAGCGACGTTTTAATAACGTACAGTATAAGGTAGGTTCATGTACATCGATATATTTTTTTTGTATTTAACATCATACACCAAAACTTATGCTTTTCATGCATGGTCTCTCGAGTATATTTGAATATGAAGTTATTATAAATAAGAGAAACCCTTTACCATGAGATCCATTGATTGCAAAAAGAGTTTGACACTAAATTATTCCACACGGCGATAATTAAAACTGGGAAATAATCGTTACAGAATAGAAACAAGGGGAGACCACCGAATTTGTTAAAAAAAATTCTGTGCAAAATGGAAATTTTCGTGGAAAACAGAAAAATTTCATAAACATTGTAGAATTTCAGTGTTTTTTTCACAATTTATCCCACAGAGACCAAAATTCAAGGTCATTCCTCGTGTTTCCATTCATAAACATAATATTTCAGATTAAACTCTCTTTGTTGTAGAAGTTATGTTAGTAGGTAATAAAAATGGTGCGTTCTACTGCCAACCAAAAATAATGAAACATTGAAATTTTCTACCCTGTTTGATCTGCACTCCATATTGTTTTTGGTGTTACAAGTTCTTCAGAAAACTAAGAGAGAATCGAATTTCTCTAAATGTCGCCTCACTTAACAAGGTTCTATCGCCATAATCATAATAGTACGTACGAAGTAACGGTAAAATGATTCAATACAATTTTTCCAAGATAATTTTTTGAAATTTTGCGTGAAACTTTTCGAGCGTCGTTTTATAATGTGTAAAAAATTTGCGAAGATTTCACAGTCTGGTAATCGAGATATTCAGTGTTTATAATCGCAACTTTGACATAAGGTCTTATGGGAAATGACGAAAAGAGACGATATTTTACAACTAATAACTCGATTTCTGAACTGTCAAACTTCCTCAAATTTCACCCACAGTTGAGTATGACTGTTTAGGAGATTCATACGAATTGTAAACAATGAAACTTGGAGTTTATCGAATGCATGAGAAACGATCGAACCTCCTTAACAGCACATGCGAGCACATGCGATGACGTTACATTTGCAGGTTTGCAGATGTATCACCGCGTACGTATCACCACCTGGTTGTCGTCGATGGGAACGAGCCAGTAACCATAAACGGTTTCGGTCTGTTCGTTTCCATTTTTCGTCACAGGTGCAACACGCAACATAAACAACGACAAAAAGTACAACTAAAAATAAGGACAAAATTGAATATCTTTATCAACTAACGATATATCCATTCTCGAAATATTTCGAACATCAATTTACGAAAAACAAATTTGATAAACATTGGTTATGTAGTATCGTCGTATCGTTGTGTCATTTGATAAAATGACCGCCGCCGAATAAATATTTCCAAGTCTAAATACGTGTCTCCATACAACAATTTTCTTCTGATATTTTTCCAAATCTCTGTGTGAATAGAATTTCATTCGACTTCCGTCGTGCAACACGATATATTTATGTTGGAGCAAGTGATCCAAGGAGGCAAACAAATGCGTGAGCAAGACAGCCAAGACGTACGAGAGTTTATGAAACGTCGGAAGCAGCAGGGACACACACAGATTTGTGATTTATGACTCGTCTTCGCAACCGTTTGCCTCGTAACACATGTGTAACTCTCTGGCACAAACACCATACTATAAAACACCGTACTCTTTTTTTCAAGATTGAAAATACCTTAAAATTTCGTTAAATTTACGAAGTTTTTTTTTTCCTTTCCTTTTCTCTGCTCAAATTTTGACAAAACCGAAAATGTTCTTGAAGAACATTTTCGGTTTGAACGCATCAAAAGTCACATTTTTATCGGAAGATAATCAAATTACCACAAAAATTGGAGAACCATCAACGCAGTTTGAAACATCATTCAAAAACACAAAGAACAAAAAACGATTGATTTTTCAACAGTGATTCTTTGGTAAAAGAAATCTGAATGCAGGTTGATTGCATACAAGAGAGAAAGAGTAAAAATCATGAGGAAACATCTTCAATTTTTCATGCTATCTGTAAATGACGAACCATCCATGTCCATTATCTTTTAATTGGTTTCTCCCGCTATGTGAAATTGCAAATGTCCCGTCATGCCTTTTCGCCAGAAAAAAAAAAAAAAAAAAAAGAGGATAAATTGAGTAGGGAGAGAATTGGTTAGAGAGCAAGCAAGCGAGCTGGACGGACAGAGAAAGAAGACGAGAGTGAGAGAGAAAGAGAAAAAGAGAGAGAGAGAGAGAGAGGAAAGAAGGTCCATACGTAACTCGTTAAAACTCATTTGACTCGTGAAGAAACTGGGTTACCAGGTTTCAAATCGATTCGCAAAGGCCCACAGCAGTCCAGTGGCTTCTCTTTCCCCATCTTTGCACACATATATAGGAAGCACAACATATATATCCGAATGTGAGCAAAACCGATTGCACCTACGCTCTCGAAAGCTTTATCGCATTCCTTCAAAATCGCGGGCGGAAATTGAAGCAGCAGACGGAGATACGTAATATCTCAACGGACCAATGAATATATATAGTGACGATATATAACAATTTTAAACTCATTAACTTTTGGCTCGGGTCTTATTCGCGACGAACTCGTGCACCGCGATAAAAAAAAATCATAAAATAGAAAAAACACATGAAAAAAAAAAAAAAAACTAATAATAATAAAAGTTTCAATGCGGATACGAAATTGTTTCGTTGTCCATATCGATGTGGCATAATCAAGTTAATTAATTGAAGACATTTTTACTCAAGCAAGAGTCACACTATTTCGTGTCACAAAATTGAATGAAATTGGTTGTGATGCGTGTATATAGTATCGACACGACGAGAATTTCAAGTGTACCATCGAAATATCCATACATCAGGGACCTGTGATATAGGGGAAGAGACTGATTCGACATTTAATACACGTTTGGTGCATGCCCGATTGAATTCCCGGTATATGCAAATACGTACTATGTACTGTCTAGAGGTTCTACACTGACAGAGAACTAGAAAGAGAGAGAGAGAGAGAGATAGAACTCACCAGTCAGGGAAGCGACTAGAGTTTTATGAGCTAAACATAACGTGTGCACTCAAAAAAAATGATATATCTATACATATATATATATATATATAGAGAGAGAGAGAGAGGACTAGGGAGAGGGAGAGAGTGAGAGAGATAAACGTTTGAATTTCGTGCACGAAGTCATCCAAGCTACGGGTTTCGTTCGAACGGAATCGAACAAGTGCGCTGGAATCGTGAATCGTCGATACGCTGCAGTGATCGATGGTATCCACAGGGCTTCATGGGCTTTGATATGATGAAGCATTCGTGCTATATACATACATATACGACATGAAAATGGAATATCGTTGAAAAACTGGAAGTTTCGAGTCCCATAAATCATTGTCTCAAACATTACACCAGGTCGTAATATTTCTGAAGAATTGTGTTATTTGCACTTCAAGACCAAATGATGGAGGACGCATATCTCGCAAATTGAGGACACAACTCTATTTCAGTCCATTGATAAAGCTCCCCAGAGTTTTCTCTTCGTATTTATAAATCCATTTTTATTTTTAAACATATTAAAAACATACTGTTTTTGTATTATTATTTCATTTAAATATATATTTATATATAAATATATACATATATTATGTGATGTAATATAAACATATTTCAAGAGCATGGTTTTGTTTTTAAAGGTGTAGACGAATAAAAAAAAAACGATATATTTTAACATCAACCCAATTCGCATCGAGTCTTGGATATTCTCATTCCTTGTTATATAAATTCTTGTACATATGTGTACACTGTACATGCTTGTTTTTCGTCTTCAAACACACACACGGACACAGACACACACATATAAATAATATATAATGTATAGACATAAGGCCACACGAGTGCTGCAAAATTCCAGGTTTACCGCACTGCACGTCAACCATAAATCGTACATCTTGGATTTACTCTGGTGGATAACCCCCGAGCCCGCATATATGTGTATGGGCGAGAGAGCCCGAAACGATGTTATAAATTCGAGGCTATGAACTGTCGGATTTGAATTGTCGAACCGCAAAAAGCCGCGTGAAAATCTATTCTGACCGCGTCTCTCTTTTCATTTTTCTCTTTGCCTGCTTCGCCGTCTTATACAATTTAACGATTTATCTCAATTGTGACAATCGGAAATGCGATGATTCCAATACATCCGATAAAATGATACAAACGGCTGTTCCATCTTGTGCGATGAGACGAAATAAAAAAAATTCTATATGATTTTTCATGTAATATAGATCGCGAAGCAAAATTTTTGTAACGTTTCTTTATCCGGTCGATATACAAAGCAGTGTGAAAAAAAAATTGCTCGATTACTTTGAATTTATTCTTTATTCATTATGTATTAATTATTTGCTTCTGGCGAGAAATCGATGGTGTATTTACAGCGAGAAGCAAAAACTTCTTCATCAAACAAAATCCCATGCGGTTGGACGATAACCAACGAATCAAATTGCATTTTCTATGCATTTTGTTGATCTCAAGAACTTGAATTGCTGAATCAGCCTACTTTGCGTCCAACTAAATAAAACGTTGTTCAATAATCAATTTGTTTTTTCTGTCAAAGAGTTCTTTGACTGATTCGTTCTCTATTATTAAACTGATTAGTAGTCGGATGATGATGTAAAGTGATTAGTCGCGTCGTCTGTTTTGGATAAAAACATCAGCACTGTTTATGATGCTGATGCACTTTCATTGAAATTGATACAAAAAAGGGTTTGTGGATGACAAAGAAAATGTAAGGTACGTATTCGTCATCATACAAATTAGAAACCCAATCTTGAATGTACAAAGTGATAAATATATAAATCAATAATACCGTTTGCGTTACGTATAATATAAATTAAATTCTGGAGCAAAGTTACGGTAAAGTACATATATATATTATGAGAACGCTGAGGCAGTCGCTGTAAAATCGAGTTGTGAAACTGAATTTGTGCGGCGGTTGAACTAATTGCGAGTACAAATAGAGCAAAACGTTACAAAGAGATGCGAACGTTGTTAGAAAATACTTCGGACATTCAAGTAACAAATATCGAGTTATTTGTATAAAAACAAATATTATTAAAAAAATTAACAATTATAAAATTATAAATGCACATTATTAATGAGGAGATGTAAGAAGAAAATTCTATGGCATTAATTGTCCCGACCGCACGTATGACTAAAATGTTCATGATTTAAATGATTCAAAAAACAGTCAAAAATTTGCTGCCAAAATAACGTTTTTGTAAAAATTACCGCAGGTTCGTTCACACAAAAAGATTGCAAGATTAATAATTATTGTTCAACCGGATTCTATTGAAAACGAAAATTAATTGAAAGGGAATAAAAATTCTCCAAGTGAATGAGCCACGCAGCGAGCGATCCAATTTTTACTAACAACCATTGCAAGATAATTTTTTAAAATTAAAATCAATAAAATATTGAGGAAGGATTTCTCGTAATGAATTGAGGCTGCTGTGTGTTGTTGTTAAGGATTCCGTGTTCAAGGCAGGCTTTCAGGATATAATACATTGGAAACTGTTCAAGTTATTTGTTCTGAAATTTTGGCATATTTATGAATTCTTCAGAAACACGTGCAAATTTTTCGAGTAAAACAAAATTATAAACAATTTCATAGAGCTTTTTTTTCGAAAAGTTTTTCCACTTGATTCTTGTCCGACTGCTCACGACAACGTTCGATTAAGAATAAATAGGTTCGGCTTTTCTTTTTCAAATGCTTAATAGAATTTTAGGAGCTCACGTCACCAATCACAATTTTTTTTTGCGCTCACAGTTCACTAAATCATACAAAACCATGAGATATTCTTCAATATTTTCCAAAAATTTGTATGTATTTTTTTTTAAATGGACACATGTATACGTAATTGAAAAAAAAGAGCAAATTTGAAAACTATTCTATTCGAAAAATCATCTCCAAAGACGCGGTATTCTAAACAACTCTAATGCGGCCTAAAAACAAATAGTTTCAGAACAGCTAATGTATACAAGGACTTTCACTTTTATTTATCATTTTTTTCAGAACCCACCAATTAGTTGGAACAAAAATTTCTCACAGATGGATTATTGCGTACAACCGCAATGTCATTGAATTCTAATCGCATACTTAGACCATCAACTCACATTCAAACATAGATGACATATCTATATATATATATATATACAGAGCCAGCAGTCTGCGGATCGTACCGCAAAATTCGACTGTGGCGAATATATCCGCACAACGATCGAAGCTCTTGTCAGGGGCACCCACGCCCGACGTGATTGTCGCATATGTGTGTAGGCTGCGGAAAGTATATATTTACAGACGTCACGGGCTTGTGATTTCTGAGTTTGTTTCCTTCATTTATTTGCCCACAACATTTGGCCTCAGTTTCATCTGCGTTTTGTTTTCGCAAAAGAAAACGAGCAAAAATAAGGGTAAATTTTCAAAAATGACACTAAGTATGATGCACCGAGGACAAATAATTTCTAAATTGAATGCAGGAAATGTAAAGTTTTCGTGACGTGAGTACCGTTTTTTATTATGTAATAACGGTTGCGATTGTATAATTTAGTGAAAATCGTTCAAGATCCTGATGTATTTTGAATAAAATAAATCATTCATCGTATATTATGCACGAAAGACGAGTTTTTACAGCAAAAGACAGTGGATACCCTTTTTTGGGGCGTACCCTCGTTATTCGTATGCTTACTACTCGAGAAGGAAGCAGCAGCGAAGCCACGATTGCTACGAGGAATCTCGCGTTATCGACATTCGAAGAAGAGGGTATAAGGAGGAATCGATATGCTCGGTGCACATCACGCAGGAGGGCGCCCGACAGTCTCGCCACAAAAGGAGAACCAAGAGAGAGAGAGAGAGAGAGAGAGAGAGAGACTTGGCAAGAGAACTCCGCAAAAGTCGCCTTGCTCTGAGACTTCACCGCCTCTCCTCGCTTTCCGATCTGACATCCCGGGTGTCCCTACAAAAGTATATACATCTCTTACGTTTTTCACGGTGTTTCAAGTATTCCCAGCGTTCTCGTGAAGTTTCAACCTTCTCGTCTAAAGAGTAAAGAGAGAAACCAAGTGGATTTGGTCCTCGTCAAAAAATATGCTTGAAAGAAGACTTTTCAGTAAACATATCAGCATAAAAAAAATGGATCCTCAAACTTTTAACGCAATTGAATGGAGTCAACATGTGAAACCTGATAGTATCAAATTTTATAAGCAAAACATGAACGGAATTGATGTCAAAAGCAGTTGTAGATCGTGACGAAAAAAAAAAAAAAAAAAAAAAAACTATAATAGATATCACGGTTATTTCACCGTTTTGGGATCATACCAAAAATAGTTATTTTTTGAGGAACATATTCATCGCTGTCAAATCTTGGGGTAAGGTCTCACTTGGTCAAATAGCGATAATTGTCACACTCCCAACTTTACAAATGCCAAATATTCAGCTGAAGGAGGTTCGATCGTTTCTCATGCGTTCAATAAATTCCAAGTTTAATTATCAAAATTCGTATGAATCTTTTAAACAGTCATACTCAACTGTGGGTGAAATTGGAGAAAGTTTTACCGTTTAAAAATCGAGTTATTAGTTTCAAAATATCGTATTTTTTCGTGATTTCTAATAAGACCTCGTGTTAAAGCTGCGATTTTAAACACTGAATATCTCGATTACCCGAGGGTGAAACCTTGTCAAATTTTTTACACATTATAATGCGACGCTCAAGAAGATTAACGCAAAATTTGAAAAAAGTGTCGTGGAAATTTTGTATTTGATCATTTTGCCGTTACTTCGTATATCCTTTTTATTTATAGCTGGAAAAATTATCAACAAGCTCGTATAGCAGTTTTATATACTATTATGATTATGTCGATAGAACCTCGTTAACACCTAGACGACAATGGCAATGCTACACGACAGAGAAATAAAGTGAATAGATTTGTGCCATTGACATTACGAGTTCACTTGCAATTTACTGCTCCCAAAATTTGTTCATGGGTCGGTGAGCATCAAGTTCGGCAAAATGTTAATTCAACCAAGTCCGAAATGAAAGCTAACAAAATAAAGTTCATAGGATTGTCGTCGAACAGTCCAATAAAATAATAAAGTATAAAGTAATGAAAAGTGACAGACGCCACGAAGGTTCCTGATGTATGATGTCAAAATAAAAAAGTCTCGGATGAAAAACATTTAATGTCTGCTCCGAAAAGTATGAACATAACGAGGGTAATAAAATTTCACAATTCTCTTGTTCGTTATATACAGAGTAATGGGACTCCGAAGATAAAGAAAAATCAAGAAGAGAAATGTTAAAGGAGGGTGGACGAAAGGAGGAAGGAATGTGTAGGATATATGTGAATCGATAATCTTCGGCGCCCGACTGTCTGCAGAGTCCACAAAAGTGGAATAACGCCGAGGAGTGTTTTCTCCTCCCTGATTGTTAGCTCTTTCGTAAAATTCGCCGTATCAGCAACCGCGTACATTCACATATACGTATATAGATTATGCATATTTAGATCCGGAAGTACGAAAGCCCGAGAATTCAAATGAAAAAAAAAAAAAAAAAAAAAAAAAACACTTGCAATACGTGCAGACATGCGTAAGCCTTTGAGAATCATTCTTTCGCAAGAGAATTCTCTCATTGCATATACTTTTGTTCGAGTGTATCCCAATCTTATTCATTTTTTCCTCTATTTTTTTTCTTTTTCTTTCTCATTTTTTTTGCGCTTTTGCAAGCTTCGTTTTTCCGTTCTGTTTCCGCACGTTCATTTCTTTTCCATCTCACGTTCATCGTTGCAATGTTCTCTCGTCCCATCGACATCCGGATTAACCAAAACTCATCAAAGGCCAATTAATCAGAGTATGTCTTTTTCATGTCGTATTCACTTTCGTAGAAAAAAAAAATGACCTTTTCGTGTTTGTGCTACTGAGCGACACAATAAGTATATGAAAAATTTCATTAAATAAAGTGCAGCAATACGGGATTACTGCAGGTATTTCGAAATACCTTAATGCATCAAAAACTTACAGAATTATCCTTAATCCTTGAAAATCATTAGAAACTTCAAAAGGAATAATCCTTGAATAATCCTTGAACGTTAATATTTTCTTTGTAAATCCAACATTCGAATAAAACGAAGAAAAAATGTTTGTAATGGAAAAGAAATTTAAAAAAAAACATTACTACAGTGTACCCTTGAGGACGATATTGATTTTCGATCAAGCAACTGCCAAACCACGTGCAGAAAATCGTCAAACTCGACTGCATTTCATTACAGTTTTGAAATAAAATTCCCGATTTCAGCCGCATTCGGGAGAATAATTAATGCAAACACAATCGAACAATTTTCTCTGCATTTTTCAGCCGTACATGTGACAAATCGATCGGAATATAACTATGCAGATTTTTTCGTCCAAAAATATTTTTCCAACGAGTGTATACGAGAGGATAAAAGTAATGTATGTGCGGAAGAACGTAATATACATGTGCTGCGGCAATCAATTGCGTTTAAAATTCTCGCCTGAAGAAGAAAAAGAAAAATTGATGATAAAATTACTATCTAACTGGTGATTGACGCTGTAATTATTGCCGGTAACCGCTCCGAGTTAAAACCGTCTCGTCAACGTTTTATATATACATCCATATATACATATATATTTGTGTGTATTTCTAGCTATGGAAGTTCTCAGTTTTTGTAGTTCACGATCATATGATATATATAAAGAAACACGAACGCCCCCCCCCCCCACCCACAGAGAGAGAGAGAGAGAGAGAGAGAGACATCCACACACACAGAGTATATAAACTCTTTCTCATCGTCGCGTAAGTCCAGACCGCGGGAGGACTGAAATTAATGGTTCGCAGCTCCGGGGGCTCCCGCGTGCCACGGATAAATATGGACAACATGAACATCTCTCAGAATGGACAAGAGAGAGGGAGAGAGGGAAAGAGAGAAGAGAGCATCGGAGAGTGAAAAAGAGAGGAAGATTTTTCTCCTGGTTGCACACCTCGGCGCAAGACGACCCTCGAGAGCGATCTTCGCAGCTTGCTCTTTTTAGCCCTCCCCTCATTCCATTCCCTCTCTCCCTTGTATTTTTCTTGTTTTTACGCTCGCAGCCCTCTTCTCATGGACATTGCATGGAAAATTATATTCCAACGCGGCTAGACGAGTCCGACCACGCATCAGCACAAGCTGATGACCGCGATGACGGACCACGCAGCGTTAATAATATACCAAACACGCAATAGTGTCCCACATCACGAGAGAAATAACCGAAAAATAATGGCGGATCAAGGATTTAGGTGAATTTACTAAAGTACCAAAACGAAATATAAAAAAAACATCGTTTTTTTCGGCTGACTATATAGAACGTGCGGCGTGCTCGACACCAACGCCAAAAGCTTATAAAAAACGAACAGTCAACACGAAAATCGTTTTGCTTTCAACTATCATTTCACTTTGACTCTATTTATTCGTAATAATAATAATAATCGGCAAAATTATTAGGCAATAAAGACAAAAACTACCAATCTTGTGAGACTATGAAATTATTTAGAACTTCTTTCTCCATGTTTTTTTTTTCGAACTCTAATAGAAACAGAAACTTAGCTAAAAAAAACATTTTTCTCAGCTTGCAATAATATCGTCGTGTAATTAATTGAAATGGAAACACAGTTACATCGAAAACAAGTTGAAAGCCATGCGGAGCGAATCCTTTGAATCAATTAATCATCAAAAGTCACATTATTGAAATAGTTTTGAATCGGACTGTATTTTGGTATCCCTGTGGCAAAAATTCCAAGCAAAAAATATATCGATCAAAGTTGCATCACTAAAAGATAAAAATGAAATTAAAGTTCCAGTAGAAAGTGACTGTACGTAAAATTAGTGAGATGATTTAATTGTGGCCGAAACATTTTATTTCTTCGATTTCGTGTGTGGCGAGCTACGCGACCAGCAGCTAAACGGATAAATTTACGATTCGCCCGAATTAAATATAGAATCATCGTATAATGCACGACGGCAACAAATCGTGGAAAATTTACAGATAGCAAAATATTTATATTAGCGGAATAGCTCGGAAGCGAACGCGTAGTAAAGAAAACCGTTTGCATCTCGCATCTCAACGGTGAGCCACGAAGTAGGTTTTCCACGCGGCGTTAGAATCATCGCGGGTATAACCGTACGTGAGCTGCAGCTTCCCCTCGGCTTTCCCGATGTTGATCAACTAACCCAGTGCAGTGTATATACACACTTTCACATATACATTCGTTTCAACCTCGTGTGTATACTGCACGAGATAGAAATTACGATATATGGATGAACGTGCATATATACATATGTATACAAGCATCCACGATTTATTTATGGGCTAAACAGAGGAGGAGAAGCGCGCACAGAGGTAGATAGATAATGTACTACATGTAAGATGGTTCATCGATTCATCGAACCTTTCGAATGTACCTCTCGACTATTAAACGATGTTATACACGATCAAACACACGAATAAATTATCATAATAATAAAAATAAAAAAATAAAACAATCAAACTCTTCCTTTGAAATGTTTATTCATTTTTTTCGGGTACAAGAATGAATCGATTCTTTTTTTAATTGAATCTGACACGATTGTTGGATATTATGTCAACTATTTCCATGAGAGTGTGCAAAAAAAATGGATGGACTTTTTTTTTTGCTGTAACTACCAAACGAAGTTGAATTAGGGTGAAAAAATAAAGGAGCATTCCAAAAGAGGAAATTGAAATGAAATAGGTTTGCCAAGGGCATTGAATTTCAAGTCTTTCCATAAGAATAATACGGAAAATTGTAGGGTGTCGTTGTGTAGAGTTTCTCGCAACTATTGTGAAGAAAGTCATGCAGAAAGGTCGCTAGCATGTTATTGTAGAGAATTGAATTCTCTATTTTAAAAAACGTTCTTAGAGCCAATTCGCTTGGAACAATCGTTTAAATGTTTTAATTGTTCAAAATTAAAGTGGTAAAAAAATGTTGTTAGCTTGAAGAAGAAAAAAAAAAGTTGACAGAGTTAAAAGAGTTCAGATCAGTCTGTCGTTCCAGCAAAATTCATTGAAACAATGATGCAAGTTGTCCAAAGTGTAAACGATCACAAATCTAGAAGCGAAATTTTGGTGAAATTGAATTCGTACGAAATAATTGTAGTAAATACTTCAAAAGACAGATATAATTGGATGAATTCATCTTTATGTGAATTTTTTTACAATTTCTTATTAAAAAATTCATAAACAGGGTAAAAACAAACGTGATGACGATCGCAACAAATGAATGATTCTCGAAAAATATTTCACACAGAGAGAAAATCGAAGAAAGAAAAGAAAGAAAGAAGGCTCCAACGTAAATATTCCAGGATTATTGAATTCTCAAGATTCTTTTCAGCCATAGTGTTTAACCTCTAAACTAATATTAGCAGCTGACAACCAGCCACAAGAGCATCGAGGTAGACATATCGACGTTATTAAATTTGGTGTTGCATTGAGGCAGGATGAGAGGAAAGCGTATAGTGGTGCGCCGGGAAGTGGTCACAAGAACCTTAATTGTATACACGTGTGATGGAAGGCCGAGAGTGTATGTAAGAGATGAAATACATGGAAGGAGCATCGTCGAGGTGACCAGCATTGGTACACGTTGATGCTGCATGCCGTAGGGACATTAGATAGTGTGTCCCTTGTGGTCGATGTGAATTGGACTTCGCATCTTCTCTGGGAAGCTTTGATCGATGGGAAGGAGCGATGGACCAAAGCTTGTTTCATACTCTATAGAATCGACGTGTCCGAGGCTTAAACATGGTTCTGTGCCTTCAAGAATATTGATGTGGTTGCGATGTTCGGAATATACAAAATTTAATATGGGATGTTGGAATAGTCGGGTTCAAGATTCACAAGTGCAATGGATTTTTGTACTGGAAGCACCAATGGAAAATGATCAATTGACGAGGTTCTATCGCCATAATCATAATAGTATATACAAAGTAAAGGCAAAATTATGAAATACAATTTTCCCGAGATCATTTTTCAAAGATTTGCGTGAATCTTCTTGAGCGTCGTATTATAATGTGGAAAAAATTTGAGAAGGTTTCACCGTCTGGTAATCGAGATATTTAGTGTTTAAAATCGCAACTTTAACACGAGGTCTTATTGGAAGTCACGAAAAACGACGATATTTTACAACTAATAACTCGATTTCTAAACGGTCAAACTCCCTCGAATTTCATCCACAGTTGAGTATGATTGTTAAGAAGATTCATACGAATTTTAAACGACTAAACTTGAAATTTATCGAACGCATGAAAAACGATCAAACCTCCTCAATTGACGAATTTAGAAATCCGATGTCATATCTTTGATAAAAAAGGATTTTTCTCTCTGAGAATTTTGCAATCTATAACTGTTCTGTTCACTATCAATGAAACTTTAAGGACTTCCTGTCCACATGAACATTGTGCATTTGTAATGTATACAGAGACGAAAGAAACGAAAGCCCACCGTCTCCAAAAGCTCAGAGAGAAACCAACAAATCACAGCCAACGATGGCAGATCAAGCAGACCATTGAGCCGTCTCCAAATCGCTCATTCACTCGCTTTCTCTCTCTCTCTCTCTCTCTCTCTTTCTCTCACTCTCACGTTTCCTTCATACATATAACGATTCACAGGTCTGAGCGTTTCACGAATTATTCGAGTTTCGGGCATTCAAGCAGAGTCACAGTAAATTCAATATTGAGACGATCCTAAATGGATGAAACGTATTCCAGTTCGAGCAAAAAAGAATATATGATCGATTGTAGGAAACCTTGACTGAATGAACCGAGGGAATATTCAGAGAGTGAAAAAAAATCACCTGCGTTCATTTTTCAATGAAAAATAAATAATCAATAGTGAGAATTAATTGTCATAGTTGGAATCCAACGAAAAATGTTGAATTGAGACAAAAAAATCTAATTCATTCACCTAAAATCTATTGAAATCAAATATTTTATATTATTTCAATAGATTTCAATGTATTTATATTTCTGATCAATGCGGAAAGTCTGTTCAGTCGACTTTTTATGGAAAAACAAAAGTTTCAGCGAATTCAACGATCATGGAATTGAATTAAAACGCCTCGTAGTAATCGGTCCTCGTAGTGGTCAAACAAAATTATTTACATGATTAAAAAATATATAGTTGAAGCAACTGAAAATTCTGTCAATCAAAATGTAAAAAAAACATCGAATAAACGCTCGAAAAGTAGATTCATATAAATTTTTTTCTCTGTGCGTATTCCGCATTCTATTTAACAAATTTAGTTCTCAAATGACAAAAAAACAACATCCAACTATCATCGACTCAAACTGAATGTGAATTTTGGACTCCGATTAAAAGAAGAAAAAAAATTACGTGGCATTTGAACGACACAATAATAACTTCCACATGACAATAAACAAAAGTTTGCATGGAAGTGAGTTAAGAAAAAAGAAAAATCAGTGGTCGATTGTCATAGCAAAATATCTGAAACAATTTGTATTAAATCCATGAAAACACTAAGAAACACCTGCACGTCGATAAACCAAGAAAGCAGGTTACGTTGCATTTCAATGTGAGCATCACAAATGCTCGCATGGGTAGGTGAAAAAAAATGCAGGTATACACATTGTGTAGAAAGCCAGACAAAAGAGAGACGAGGATGCAGCTGGACCAATGACCTCATCTTCCAAGTCTACCTTCTTAACGAAAAAAGACCATTCGAGGGTCGGTCAGAGCTGTTGAAGGTTTAAAAGTAACACACACGGCGTATCCGAATATTTTTTTTGTTAAATAAGTTTACGTAGTATGGAAAAAAAAGGCAGGCAATAAAAAACTTTAACAAAAAACAATTTAATAAAAAAAATGGGCCACCAAAAACCGTTGCTTTTCTACCGAAATGATGATTATTTTCCTCGTCTAATTAGAACAAGAAAAATAAATTAATTCCGTACAGCCAGACACGCCCTTTCGATGTTCGCTTTAAAAAAGTCGCACAAGACACTCCTTATTGCTATATGGTATTCTATAAATATACCATATATCGCCTAACGGTCGATCGATGTATGTGCACTAAAACAGGAATAAAAAAAAGGACGACAAACACGAGGGGAACGAAAAAAATACGAAGGGCAAAAAAAAAAAAACAGCATCTGGACCGAGAATGACGTCACTACCTGTCTTGCAGGTTCGGTGGCAGCCGGGAGGTATGGGTCAGCGATGCAGCAGCGCGATCACAACGGTGATACTATAAAATCACCGCGACTATCGTATGCGCGCACGAAGCTCTGCATATTCGTAAGTTACTGTTCTCGTGGAACAGTACGAGGAACCAAAAGAGGTAACAAATGGATCAATGATAAAACTAGTCCTTGTCATTGTCACAAATGCGATCGAATTATTGTCGTTTTATGATATTCGAGTATTTTTACTCAAACAACAACAAAAAAGCTTAATATTTCTGACAACATTGATGTTCGCTTGGTTAGAACGCAACGAAAGTCCCGGAAATATATCATCTTTTTTTTTTAGCGGAGTCAACAACTTACGATCAACGAAAACTAAAAAAAAAAACTATCAACGAAGACATCGGCAAGTTTCGTCGTAAACATTTTCGTCTATTCGCTGTTTATATCGTAGCTAAATAATCTTCAAAAAAATTTCTGTGCATACAATTTTTTTAATCAAACGTTTATAATGAATTCAAAGATTTTCGAATGAATATATTCTTGAGTAAAAATTCGATAACTCGACTTGATTTTTTTTTTTAGTAAAATATGATGTTCTATTTTAACCCAACGTTGCAAAAAAAAAAAAACTGTCATTCGTAAAATATCGAAATTGACGAAAGAAATTCCTCAACTGTGTCAGCAATATTGTTTCATAAATAACATAAAAATGTATAATTTATATTCACGCCCGATTTGAAATATATGAATATAAAAATCAGTATAAAAGCAATATATTTTTTCTCGACAACATCCAAACGAGCCTATATATACAATTGCGTATATTTAATAGCAGATCACATTGATTTCGAATGAAAAGAAGAAAAAATATATATATTCGCGATTATTTTGTTGCTGTACGAAGAAACAGTTGCAAGATTAGATAAGCGAATAACTTTGGGGTTACGGAATAACCGTGGGAGACAAAACGAAGGATAACGATAAGTACTATTTGAATATAAACACGCGACCGCGTATTAATATTATTATTATTATTATTCCCGTGTATATTCAGCATCTCGCAACTATTTTTCTACCGAGTTTTCACGCATTCTCTGTATTCTATAGACAACAAC
Source organism: Campoletis sonorensis (assembly GCA_013761285.1). Lineage (NCBI taxonomy): Eukaryota > Metazoa > Arthropoda > Insecta > Hymenoptera > Ichneumonidae > Campoletis > Campoletis sonorensis. The sequence continues at coordinate 1,016,771 of JACEOJ010000133.1, forward strand.
AGATTAAAAATCGTTCATCAATGTTGTAGAATATCTCATAAAGGCAGTGAACGTATACACACGATATTTATATATTTATATATAAATATTGCGATATACGATGCCCACAGCCGGTATGAGATAAGAAGAATAACTATTTGTATAGAGAGAGAGAGAGTGAGTGCGAAGGGCAAATAAAAGAGTTGACCGATCGATAGGCAATCGCCTCGTGTGTCTCACGAGCGTGCTGATCCATGAAATAAAAATAAGAAAATAATAATAATAATAATAATAATAATAATAGAAAAATAAAAAAACAGCGAAAAATTAATACAACGATATGAAATAAAGTGTAGATAAGCGTTATCATTTTATTGCCGAAAGGTTTCCGGGCATTCGCGGATGAATGCGTCGTTTGTTATGTATTCTCCGATAACGAATCCTCGAAAGATCAATCGAATGTCAAGTTCGAAAACGCGCCTACATTATTTCGCATACATAAGAATTCGTTGATCCCGAATTAACGTATGATTTTTTTATCGTGACGATGACGTTAAAGGCGAGAAAAAGAAAACAAACAAAAAATATGAACAACTTCGGGCGTGTCAGAAATTCGTTACGTTTTTTTAGCCGTTTGATGATTTTCTGACTGACAGATTCAAAATAAAAGTGAGTTTTAGGTTAAACCTGCGTTATAAAATCGAATGAAAAAAAAAACGAATTCAAATTGTTGTATTCCGGCGTTGCAGCTTTCAGGGACTAATGGGTTTCGAATTTTCGTATTGTTTGGATTTGAATGCAACCAAGTATTACGATCGAAGCGAAAAAGTCATTTTCGTATTTATTTTTATATTTATTTTACGAATCATTCTCATATTTCTCGGGATCTTAATTTTCAAAACGCAAAAAAAAGTTTTCCAATTATGGTTAAAAAATACTGTACATTGATATTGGGCTTTGCTATCGAAAAATTAGTGAATTTTGTTGCTTTTGAACGACGCGAGCTTCAAAGTAGTGACGTCGAATATTTACATGGTATTTAATTCACTCAAAAGAATGCTGAACGAACGAACGATTCTATGGATGCACATTGTATTGAAGTTTACATCGTTGAAACCCACCGAAAAGTTTGTTTTTTTTTTTTTTTTTGTTATTCATCTTTCTAAGAAACTTCCAATCGTCCCGATATTTTTCTAGAAGATTGATTTTACACGTGGCAAAAAAAAATGTTGTCCAATTATCATGAATAAATACTGCGTGTGAATTTTTCGTTCGGTTAAAAAAAAAAGAAACTTTGATTGCATTTCAGCTCCAAATAATATCGGACACATACATCATTTAAAAAAAAACCAATGATCGATCGAGAATATTCTTCGTGACAATGTTCACAATCGATGATACAAAAATGAAGCACAAGAGCTTGCTCGATTTCGTTCTAAGCTCGTTTTCATTTTGATTTTCTAACGCAACCGAAAAAAAACTGCCTGACAAAAGATAGTCATAAAAATGTTTGCGTCACTTTTCGTTCTTCATTTTTAATCATCCCCGAGAAAATAAAATGGAAAAAAACATTCGAAAGAATCACAGTTCACGAAAGCATTAAAGCAAAATAGAAATGTAGTAAAATAGTAAAAATAAAATACAATTATGTGCGTCGATGAACATGGAGAAATTTTGAGTACGAAAAATTATTTTGTCAACTTGTTGATCTAATCGCTCGAAATATTTGCTTCAAAAAAGGTCATAACCGTTTGTATGTTTTATTACACACGAGACTGTGTAAATTATCGTTTGCTTTAAACTTGAAAAAGTAGCACGTGAGATTTGACCCTGACATTAATCGCCACAAGGGTTGTGTTATTGCATAATCGTTCGTTATGCAATAGAAAAAGGTTTGAAAAGGTACACGACGACGTTTTCATAATCGTTATAATCTCATAAGTCTAATGACCTCTTCTAAATTGCATGACACGATCGATTTTCAGTTCCACACAACAGTGTGTGAGAAAAAAGGGAGAATGTAGGTCTTATTTGATAAAGCGAAGGTCGAGCAAGGTTCATTGAAAAGAATGAGGCGGATAATTAGCGAAAGTCGATATCAATTACATATAATTAAAAAAAAAAAACAAGCCAAATTCGAAAAAATCAAACCCTGATACTATTTTTCTAGAAAAAAAAACAATTTTAAAAAGAATTTGATCAAAAGAAAAATTGAAATATAAATGAAAAGACTTTCCAAGCGTGTATGCTTTACGATATATATAAAAACAATAAAGAAGAGGAATGTATTTATTTAATTAAATCGACTTACGAGTTGGTGGACGCTCTCGGTCGATACTTTTCGCTCTTTTTTTCCTCGTCGTCCCTTTCTCGTAATGCTCGGTCTCACTTGTCCCACCAGCATCGAATAAGCGAGAGTGAGAGAAAGAGAAAGAAGCGATGCTCCCACTCCTTCGGCCCTTTGTTCCCTCGTGCGAAGGCCGACGACCAAACGAACCCGAGGAGACCACAGAAACACCGTGTATAGAGATATAAATATATCTACATATATATATATTATAATATACGCACACACGCACTAAACAGCAAACTCGCGTACTCGTATACACCGAACGTGATAAAATGAGCACAAAAACAAACAAAAAATCACTGCAAAACTGTCTTTCTCCCCTCGTTCGTTCCAAAAGCACGGTACAGAGAAGTTAGACAAGTCTGCGACTACTCTCTTTCGAAAACTTCCACGCAAAGAGATCTATCTCCTTATTCCATCTCGAGAGAGAGAAGGTTTTCACCGTGAGCAAACACACTCAGTACGAAGTAAAAACAAAATAAAAAACAACAAAACATAAGGGCATGATTACACTGGTGAGTCGTCGACGACGATGAAAATAAAAACACGATCTAGTCTCCGGTTGACCGGTTTTTGCAAACTTTTCTTTCCATACAACAATGACACGTACGATACATCCAACGAATGAAAACAAGTAAGAATTTACTCTATCCGACGTCTCTCTCTTTCAAACTATCGCCTTTCTTCATTTTTTTATTATTTCGACACACTCCTTCGGTAATGGAATCGATAATTTGACACGGTTATTTATTCGGTACGTAATATCGTTGCTTTATTTCATTAACATCCGTTTGTGTATTCTATGGATATAAAATTTGGCGTAACGAGGCAAGGGAAAGACAAATGCGCAAACAAAACGACACGAAGCCTCTGACGGACGCGACCGTACTGAGGTCCCGTAGCGCCGGCGTGTTTACGGCCCCCACCGCCTAGCAGCGCTCTCTTCCCCTCTCCTTCGACTCACCGCTCGGGAGACCAGCGCGCGTCACTTCTTCTCCCCCCACCACTCAGCCCCTTGGAATACAGCGCGGCGCGGTTCACCCTGTACTTCGTCAGCCCCGCAGCAACACGAAAGACCAACGGTGATTCTAAACTCACGACGAACGTGGCACAACCGCGATGATGTCTATGCTCTATGTTGTAATTGCTCCCGCACGCGCTTACACCAGTCTCACCGTCAGCTGAGACTTGAGAAAGATCAGGGATCACAAATCACGACTACATTTGAATAAAATAATCATTTCATTTTTTTCGTCCTACTCATCACTTGCATCGTTATTTGTGGATTATAAATTCTTCGATGCTTTCTATCGACTGAGAATCCACTTGGAACGTGCGTTTTCTTTTTCTTACGAGAACGTTTATCCACGGATTGTTCATCGTTTCAGGACTTCAAATAAAGGGTTCGAAAATACAATTGATTTGAATCTTATTGTTTTTATACTGAAATAATGTATCGGTTGAAACGAATTATCGTTCATTTGGAAAAAAAGTAGTCATTTATGAAATTGAAAATAAACAAAGAAACAGTCAAAACAGAACTGTCGGATGAGCTACGAGTTTGTAGTTTCTATAAAACAGTTTTGCTGTAACCACGATTTTGACTGTGGGCTTTAGCCTCAAGGCTTTAACCTCAAAGTATAACTTTTTTTTCGTAACGTTAATAAGAAAGACACGATGGACGTTTTTTAAAGGAGGCTCGATCGTTTCTCATGCGTTCGATAAATTCCAAGTTTAACTGTTTAAAATTAAAAGTCTAAAAAATGCTAGAACATGCCATTTTTTATCACGCAGTGCAATTCTTTTTTCTTGAAGGATTCCCAATTCGTACGTCAAGATTGATCAATTTAACGAAAATAAAGCAGTTGACGGTACGGTTAGACAAAAAAAACGATCAAAGCCTCTTTTATAGCCCTCGACTGCCCGTAACGTGATTTCCCCCCATTCCTTTTTCTTTTTTATTCCTCTTTTGCTTACAATCTCCCTCCTTATTACGATTTTTGCGCCCCGTTGACATTCTTCCGCGGTGACTCGCTCGAGTACATGCTGATACCACAAACCCTTCGCCCATTCACTCGACGATGATCAACCCCTCAGACTACATCTGGGCCTTTTTTTGCTTCGATAGCAAATTTTTCATATACGAAGAGCACTTCTTAAGAATTTTTTTTTTTTCATCACCCTTTTAAAGAAAAAGTATAACAAATAAATTTGATCGGAAGCATATTTTTTGAGGTCAATGAATGAAAAAAAAAAAAATTCGCCGTGACGTCGAAAAAAGCATCAAAATATTTTTTTCCAATTAAACTCCTGGCGTGTTCAATTTGTAATTTTGTTAGAAATTTATTTTTTATCATCACAACACGATCATGAATGGAATGCAGAAAGTTCAGAATCATTAATTTTCGACAAAGTTCCTTAATTCATCGTGTTTGCGTTGTTTGGGCGAACTGAAAGGACGTTGACGATGCGATGCAATGAGAATTTCAGCTCTTATTACTCTACTTATGTTTTTAAAGCCTTACTCAGGGAACTGTGAAGAAAGACAAGGTATTTTTCAGCTCTTGAAGAAAAGCATTTCTTTATCTTTTTTTTTCATTAAATAGCGATCTTTTCTCAACAGACGCGCGATTCCCACAACTTTATTTTAATCCCCTCAGTGTTGCACAACTTCGTGTCGTCGCCTCGTCGAGCTGCGGTCGTTCGAGATATTGGGAAAGTGCAACGCAACTGTGTGCAAACTGCACTGTTATCATACAATATATAGTTATACGAATTGAACATTTAACATAACCGTAACTGTCAGTGTTACGGTGAAAGACCGAATAACAGATACGATTTTTCCAACACCGTTTCTTGCATATAAATCACCCTCGTCTCCCGGACTTTCTGTATAAGGATCGCAACCGAAAATCTCAAAATTTATCGTCCCAATTACGTAGTTTGCACACTGTGCATTCAACCAATTCTACTGAATGCATTTCTGTCTTTTTCTCTCTTTATTTCCTTTATATCTCCCTCTCTCTCTCTCTCTCACTCTCTCTCTCTCTCTTTCTCTCTCTTTCTCTGTCGTCTATGCTATAACCCATTTCACAACCGAAATGCTCCAAATGTCCCGATTTCCGTAGAGAATAATAACTCTTGCCATATCTGGGTGATAACCCAGATATCCCGAGTTATTATTCTCAATCCCAATTTCACGAACTAATCCTAACAGCGTAACGATTTTAGGAGGACGACATCTGAGCCACGCATGAAAGATTACACGAACGATTAGACACTAACCATAGGAATAATTGCAATTATTCCATTTCATATTACGATATTAAAGGAACGTACTTTCATATTCGTACCTTGATTCTTTTTTTTTTCATTCTCGATTCCAGCCAGAGGATTCTTGACACTAAATATTACGAAGGATATAAACAATCTGTCAAAAACCTATTTATATTCGAGTGACAGAAATTTCAGTATCTATAGTCCTTCAGGCATCATTTAATTTATTAATCACGTGAATTTTTATTCAATTTTTATTCACAGTATATATAGCTTGAAGAGCACTCTCATGGATATGACTTTCTTGTCAAATCTACAATGACGCAGGAGGTTGAAAGCATGCTTTTATCGACAAGCCTAAGTAGCTGTTACCGAAACGAAATATTTTTTTAATTCACTAGGTTCTATCGCCATAATCATGACATAATCATAAGTATATACAAAGCGACGGAAAAATGATCAGACACAATTTTTCCAAGATAATTTTATGAAGTTTAGCGTGAATCTTCTTGAGCGTCGTATTATAATGTGTAAAAAATTTGAGAAGGTCTCACCATCTGGTAATCGAGATATTCAGTGTTTAAAATAGCAACTTCAACATGAAGTCTTATGGGAAGTTACGAAAAAAGACGCTACTTTACAACTAATAACTCGATTTCTGAACGGTCAAACTTCCTCAAATTTTACCCACAGTTGAATATGATTGTTAAGAAATTTCATACGAATTTTAAACAATTAAACTTGGAATTTATCGAAAACATGAGGAACGGTCGATCCTCCTGAATTCTTTTCACGATACATACATTTTACTATTTTATTTTTATTTCAATACTCGCGCGAAGTAAAATGTATGTAAATGTAGAAGTTACAGAGATGTGAAAAAACAAGCGAAATGAAGGAGTGCTCGAAAAATCTAGATAGCCAGAGACAATATAGTGAAAAAGGTAACGATGGTCCTATATACTTTATCACGTGCAACGACAAACCCTTTTCGCCCCGGTACACAATGTTGTCACCCAAGGTAATTTATACAACCGCACGATGTGTTCTGCCCACAAGGGCTCAAAACCTCCAACCTGGCCCAACATACTCGGAGCACAAACCTACGTGGCTTCACAACGACGTTATACGGCTGACAACGACCACCGGAGGTGTTATTTTGATGAACGATCCCCGGATTTTCTACAGCGTCACAATTCCCCCCATAGCTTGTATAAATACAGTGAACACTTTTCTCTGACGTTATCCAGTCACTCCCTGAAACCTGATATTAAAAAAACTAATTCATCGATTTGTTATTGTTATCATTATTTCATTTCGTTGATGTAAGAAAGCAGAGAGACATCTGTTTCGAGCTACGAGAGTGTTTGAACGACACAGAATTTCGTATACTTATTACTTTCGTAATGTAATTGGCTGCGTGAGCGTCAGAAATTTATTGTTCAAGGGTTTTCGGAAAATTTTCTTCGCCCAATTACATTCTTCTTTTCCGGAACATATAAAGAAAACGATTTCCGGTGCCTGCACAAAAGATACTTGGAAACAAAAAGTATCTTTGTCTCATTAGTCGGTTTTTTTTTCAAGGACGGTCTTCACGATTCCCATTTTCGTCTCACCCAATTGCACAAGTTTAATTATCCTGTTAATTATGCAAGCAGGCTAAGAACTCTTCGATCTTGTCTCCAGCTTAAAGTTCTTTTCCGGGTGTGAGAAAACGACTTTTCTTTTTTGAGAAAAGGCTAGTAATTAACGTGTGGTTTCTTTTGTTTCAAGTGCACTGTGTGCCTGACTATATTCACATTATATAAATTACAGTTATGAGAGCTGTCTCAACTTTTTGGTAGTGTCTATCGAATGTATTATTCATTTATATATATTATCAAACGTCAGCACACCAAAGCCTTTAAAAGAGAGAACGCAATTTATCTGTGAAGGTGATAAAGATTCAAATTAATTTATGTTAATTGAAATTAAGTTCGATAATTAAGGCTGAATCGCTGTTATACACTACGATCAAATTATTGTATTATAATTTGCATAATGATATTGAACAAATTTAACACCATTCGACTATAGTATGAAACAGATATTTTACCTTCACGAGGTTCGATCGCCATAATCATAATAGTATATAAAAAGTAACGGCAAAATTGTCGAATACAATTTTTCCAAGATAATTTTTTGAAATTTGCGTCAATCTTCTCGAGCGTCGTATTATAATGTGTAAAAAATTTAAGAAGGTCTCACCATCTGGTAATCGAGATATTCAATGTTTAAAATCGCAGCTTTAACACGAGGTCTTATGGGAAGTTACGAAAAAATACGAAACGAATTTTAAGCAATTAAACTTGGAATTTAACGAACCCATGAGAAACGATCGAACCTCCTTAACAGTGCCATTAGGAAAAGGAGTACTTTGTACTTGAATTGCAAGGGAATCCAAATATTTTTCAAATTTATATATCGACAGATGTGTATGTTTACAATTCCTGTTCTAATGTGTATCATAGTTTGTATACAAATGCGTTCTTGCACAACTAAGACTCCAACATAGGAAGCCCTGCTGCGAATCCCATGCTAGACTCGGAAGCTCGATAAAATACGACTAAATATTTAATTACGACCCTCAGGGTCTCTATAATTGAGAATATTCTTCTTTTCTTATCTCTCTGTAGCTTTTCCTACCTGTCACTAATAGATTCCCAATAACAACTGTTTTACAACTAACAGCATATATATCTCGAAGGTTTCATTTCTAACGAATGTCAAATGTCACTTGTCACTTCTAAACATTTGATTATATTTTATCATCCGCCAGTATGACATGTTGATATTCATCGTGACAAATTTGCGAAATAAATCCTTTGGTGTACTTTCATTTAAAAAGCCTTTTTGTCACGGTATATTTTTCTCTTCATGTGTTTTCTATGAAAAATAGTCCAACCGATCCCACTCAATTAAATCTTAGGGACAACACCACCATTTGTCACCTCTCAAATGTGTCTGCACCGACTTTTCGTCAGAAAAATAACACTCCATTGTGTCGAAGTTAACACATTAGTATTCATAATTTTACGGAAGATGTCTATGCGGAATAGTGCAATTGCACTTTTCGTAACAGCATTCTCAAGTCTCGTCTATTATTCAACTCCGTGATGCTTTCCATAAAAACAAAAATAAAAAAAAAATAAAAAAAAAAGTACAGCAGCAGACGACTCGACGGGACACAACGACGACGCCGACGTCGTGATTATTCCACCACACCGCAATGATGAGCAGCAGAGGCTCATAGGGTGGAGCACGTATAGACGTACGAGCTTTTGCTGCTCTCGGTGCTGGAAAATTCTCGTTATTCTCGGTGCTGCTGTGTACATTCGTTCTTCTCGCGCTTAACTCACTCGTTCGTTGGCCCTTCACGGTAATTACGGTCACGGGCGCGTGCGCCCGGGCCCCTTCGCGTATCTGTTCTTCGTTTCACCCAAGACAATAACCAGTTCCACTGCTCTCTTCTCTACTTACACCCAGTCTGCAATCTTTTCTTATACCGCCCCGCGCGAAATGGGCTTCACAAAGACTTACTTTTTTCTTTGTATTTCTTTGCTCCTTCCTTGTACACTTTTCCTTTGTATTTTACCCTGATCCACTAAAATCACCTGCTTCATATGTTTATTGACGTGAAAGCAGTACGGAATTTATGAAAAATTCGATCATTTATTTTTATGCGTCGATGATTCAAAGTAGTTGCCTCACCAGGCTGGTTTTTTTGACAGAATTATTTTAAGCTTTGGGCACACATCCGGCGAGCCATTAGGAAACTAAGGATGAAATATTAACAGGATTGACCGTTCCACATTCGAGATACTCCCGATCAAACATTGCACAGCTTTCATTTCCCAGGAGCAATAAAAAATCTCACATTTTCGGAAACAACTCTGAAAATATTTTACAGACTTTTTTTTCTCATTTTTCTCAATTACTGAGAAACATATGACGAAGTTTATCTGCAGAAAAATCGAGAATTTAGATAGTTCAGTTTCAAAATAAGTGGCTATTTCTCAAACTGTAAATTTTATATTCGACACTTTTTCCAAAATTTTATCGGTTGTATACATTTCTGTAAGAAATAACCAACATTTTTATTATTCACGTCGTAGTGTTTCATTAATAATTCATAAAAATGCGTATCGCAGATTTCTGAATAAAGACGAAAATTGAAACATCCATTTTATATTTTTATTGTCCCTATGTACCCTTGCAGGTTTTTACGAGCCCATCGCATCACTTTAACCCCTCTTTTTTCTCCACTTCCCTGTTTCTATACCTGTTTCGACACCCAAGAGTCTCCTCAGTATTCTAAGTTCCAGTTGGTAAAAACCATCGCAGAAATCCAGAAAACAACTGTCCATTTCTCAGCGATAGATACGTAAGTCGGTGTATGGCTACACTGAGAAAAAAAAATCTTTGGAAAAACAAAATTCATTTTGTTGAACGAAATATAGTCAATTCAACTATTTTTTTGTTGAATCGCAGATTCACATCATTTGATTCAACAAAAAAACAAAAATGAATTGACCATATTTTGAATTGACCATATTTTCGTCCAGCAAAATGAATTTGTTCGTTTAACGATGTTTTTTTCTCAGTGTAGGTGGTCACCCAACCGTGTATTTGCCCGAGAATAGAATTAACTTCGGTGATCGCCGGAGCCACACGCTGACCCATCGTTGTCAGTGAATTCATTTTATTGCGCTCCTCACGTTTCATTGTTTTTTCGGCATGGAATTTCAATAAAAAATCTGTAATAACGAATACGTAAAGAAGATTCAATTGTATATAAATAAAGTGGTAAAAGAAACATTTATCGTCTGTCGGGACTTGAATTCTTTAACAAGGACGACATGATTACACGTCGTTTCAAGCCGTTCCTTTCCTCTGCCCAGTCGAGAACAAATCCTACGATAAAAGCGAAATATTACTAGCAGTTCCGTTCCACGAAGAATTTTTCGTTTCACCTCTTATGTTCGCTGCGATGAATCATCGATTATTTCCTACATTTCTTACACGATATGACCACGAGAAAGCGCAAACGAGATCGTTACTACAATATCCACCAGTTCTTACGATTTTCTTTACGAGTTCCCTCCATTACGTACTACCCATGTCTAGATATTATAGTCGCACCTTTACCACGCCGTTAAGGGTTTCAGCGGTCACGTTGAACGCGAAATAAGCAAATTCACTGTACAGATCCTACATTATATGTGCAACGATCTGCGATTCTGCACTCAACAACATCGTGTTTATAAATTATATATTATTCTATGCCATACCAGGCAAAAGTCGTACCTATACTTTTTTTTTAATGCTGTAAGGTTGTGAGGTCGAAAAATACATTTGGACTGGAGAAGCGAATAAGAAGTTTACGACACATTTTGATGTATACACGTGTGTGTATTTAATATGTAAATTTATAAGGGAGCGTTCATATCGAATCGACCCAAATCACTGAAAACCAAATTTTGTTAAAACATTTAAATTCGATTTACTTTCCCCCAGGAGTAAACAATTCTTTTCTGTATATTCATTTAAATATAATTCACAAACACTCAGAAAAGGAAGTTGACTTATGGTGAAGAAATTTTTATTCCACGTCTGATCGACCGTTGGGTGGAAAAAGTAATTATTCTGAACATAAATTTCGTTGCTATGGCAAAATTCTGTTTTCGCTGCAGCACTATATGCACCGCTGCTGTTTTAGTTGCCTGTAAATATGAATGGGTCGATGGTTACACACGATAGTTATCGGATTTTATAAAAATTATTCGGACAGTAGGAACTCAGATTTTTTTGAAACCGAGGTTCAGTGTCGAAAAATACTTCTACAAAGTACGTCTCACTGTTCAGGTTTAAAGTGGAATTATTTACTCTGAATTAAGAAGGTTCGATCGTTTCTCATGCGTTCGATAAATTCCAAATTTAGTTGTTCAAGATTTGTATGAATATTCTTAACAATCATATTCAACTGTGGGTGAAATTCGAGGAAGTTTGACCGTTTAGAAATCGAGTTATTAGTTGTAAAATACCGTCGTTTTTCGTGACTTCCAATCAGACCTCATGTTAAAGTTGCGATTTTAAACACTGAATATCTCGATTACCAGACGGTGGAACCTTCTCAAATTTTTTACACGTTATAATACGACGCTTAAGAAGATTCACGCAAAATTTCAAAAAATTATCTTGGAAAAATTATATTTGATTATTTCGCCGTTACTTTATACATACTATTATGATTATGGCGGTTGAACCTCGTTAATACATCTCAATCAAAATTCGATTAAAAAAATTTGAAAGAACGAAAATATTTGCGATATTTTGCGAATATAACGAGGTTACTCCCACAGAAAACCCCATAGATTAATACCTATACATATATTTTATGAACTCGCGTATATAAAGCCGATCGCGAGACATCGTAAATAACCGGAGAACCGATATACGAGTTTTATTTATTTTTTTATTTATTTTTATCTGCGAGAGGAACTCCGCGCAGTATCGTCTAGGCCATTAGCTTCTTCTGCACTCTACTCGTTCGCGAAGCCTATCGATATTATTCATTGGCAATCGGTTTTGCAGCAACAAGCGTCTGTATGTACGCACGAATTTATAGGGAAGCAAGAATGACGTATATATATGAATATCTATATTTCACAAAGGCAATACATTCGGAATTGTTGTCATCAGATCATATTTAGGTATACAAGTGTACAAAAGATATTGCAGACACCGAAACATTTGTAGACCAAACATTCGTACAATCATCAAACTTCAATATTTCAACGTTATACGCGTGTATTCAATCGATTTAGTTCAAATTCTATAGTTTGAACCACCAAAAAAGTCAATTCTCGGACATTGCTTTTTCAAATTAAGAATAATAATCAATTTTTCTAGACTTTTTCACAAATTCAATTACACGTTTTGACAATACGTAAAAAAATGGTCATCAAAATATAATAAGAGCCCGTAATTCTTACCTGAAATAGAAATTAAAAAAATGAAAAGTAGCCAACAATATTCCCAGTTTAGTTGCTTTTCATTTATACTCGACGAACTAAAAACAAGAGTCTACAGATTGATCTTTTGACTTGAGTCTAAAGATTATCACTTTTTTCGTATTGAATATTGTTTAAAGTTTTAACAATTTTCAATTTAATATAAACAATTTAATTGAAATTTAATTCAATTTCATTTAATTTCAAATTTATTTAAACAATTTAATTTAACAAATTTTGACAACGGTTTGAGGTAAAAGGACCAAATAGTTTATTTGCAATACATGAGTCTTTCCGAATTGACTTTTCGGTGGCAAGATTATCTGTTTACGTACCTTTGAGAACATTATTCCTTCATCATATTTCGATGAAAGTTTTTTGATGTATGATTAAAATAAGCAAAAACTCCGAAATATTTTTTAAAAAATTCCATTTCAAATGAAAAATTCGCACGTATTAACTTTTTTGATCCTGCAAAATAGACGACTGTCTTTAGAAGAACAGGAATGAACATTTTGTTCAACCCACTTTTCCAATTTTGAAAAGTACTCCTTCGGAACATTTTTTGGAGAACATTCGTCACCACAATTCAAAAGTTTAATGGTTCATTAAATCATTAGAAGAGTTTCACTGTATCGAACATTCCTTTCGACGTGACTGTTCTCAAACTATTCACCGGAGTGTACACAAAAGCGATCAATTCGTAATATTCGTCGAATCACAGTCTTCTACGTTCGAAAAATAAATAATTTTTTTATAACGTTGTTTTAACGTCAAGCTCAGAACTGTAGCATAAACAACGTCCTTCATTGATATCTCTACAGCACTTTTTTTTCCTCACCGATTTATGAATATTATTCCGTCTGTTTTATATCATCAGCAACCCACATAAAAGCATTTCCGCACCATAACAAATCGCAGTTTGAGGGGCGTATGTTCATGCCTTATGCCGTTTATCCTTGCTCCTTTTCCGCTCGATATATCTGCTTTCACTCGCATGTGACATGTGTTCGTGACGTAGCATATGCTGCAAGACATTGGTACTCTTTCACGTCCATCATTTTATGCGTGAAACGTCGATCCCGCGTTCTACATTCGATCGTGCCTAAGAAAGAAAGACTCTCGACATCGACGTCTATGTAACACGAGCGAACGCTTAAGAACATAAGGAATTGTCTTTGAAAACAATAAAAATGCACACGAAGTTTGTGATTTTAAACCGCGGGAAAATCATTATTTTCCATATAAAATGATTTCGAATTAAAAAACGAATTAGTATGAATCGCAATCGTTTTTGAACTCAACACAATTCTCAATCATTTTTGATTTCTAGAAATAATTTGTTGTAATATTGGTGAAGATAAAGACGAACATTGTGAATTTCATTTCACCCGGATTCAAAACATTTTATGAGAACGCTTAACACAAATCATATCTTTATATTATAATTTTATCAATCTCACATATTAATTGCATTTCGTTTAGTTCGAGCAATGCATTTAATTCCATAAATTTCAATCACCCACGTATTGCACAGCGTGAAATATAAAATTCATAAACATATTTTATTGGACCATAAATACACATTCATTAGAGCTTCAATCGTGCAGATGAAATATTTATGTTGCCTCTCTGCAGAATATATTAATGATCGATACATATTCGTGATGAAGGTGAGAATAAAATAAAGCGTATTAATTATGCATTTCGGGCTAAATCGACCGAGCTGTGAAATCTCATTTTTGTTTACTTTTTACCGCATTATAAAATTATTCAAAAACGATTATTCTCGGAATTCGACGAATTCTCTGAATATGTTAAACGGACTGAAATCATGTGACGATTAAAGATTAAGAGTTTTTTGAAAAAAATGCACTATTTAATGGGAATTGGAGGTAAAAAAAAATACTGCAATTGTACAATTTCTTCGATCTGTAAAATTGCTCCCAAAACAAAAGAATTCACGTTCGTCTCTATACACAGACACACGTGGTTAGATTGTTTGTCCACTTTTCGATTTCAGAGTTTTTGTTTAACGAGATATGCGATCATGGAAGCTAGCCAGGCAAAAAAATTCGTCTCTGCGCTGCAATCCCAAAGGTGCAATAAAGTTTATGGGCATTCGCGACTGAAAGTCTCGACTCGAGGTGCGAGTAAGCTTTTGCAATATTTTTCCTTTTTTTTTCCTTCTTTCATCAAACGGGATATGATCTCGGATTACTTGTATCACGTATATGTAGTACTTCGTATATAAATACTGCTCGTAAGCTTTCATTTCGAGGACACGTAACACGACGTTTTATGCAACTAATTAATACTATAATTTTATCCCCGCGAGGATATACATGCGAACATTTGAAACTCGTGTTAAGTGGACTTGATGCTTGTTAATGGCAGAAATAAATTAGACATCAACGAACAAAAAAGACTACAAACGTATACTCAACGTTACTCGCGAAGGACGCAGTTAAAAAACGATAAATTCAATGAAGTAATATGAAAAAAAAAATTTACCGAACTAAATTAAGGTAAATGTGTGGCTCATAAACGATTTTCGGAAAAATGCTCACGCTTCAATGTGAAGTGCACTTTTGAATTTATGATTAAATGAAATCAATCAACGATAGAAAATCACGAAGTTGATGGAACGAAATGAGCAATTGATCCATTTTTAAGAGGATTAGAAGATTTCTTCGCGTTACAAAAATGAGGATTTGTAGTTAAAATAAGAATGAGTCTAAACGGTGAATTTTCATTCGTCTCCGGCACAATATATAGGCCATTACAAAACGACGAAAAACTGGGGGATAGAAGACTCCCTCGCGCTTGATGCAGTAGCTCAATAATTGTCCCTAATTGCCCCCACTCCCTCAGACAGCCTGACTAATAAATTTAATTCCCGTAAATGAGTAATTCACTGCAAGCAGCTTTTCTCTCTCTCTCTCTTTCTCTCTCTCTCTCTCTCTCTCTCTTTCTCTTTCTGTTCTCTTTTCCGTCCCTCATTTTGAAGGGACGGAAGAGAAGAGAGCTGAAAAATTGATGAGCTCTGAAACAAAAAATCTGAAAATAATCGAACAACTACTGAAGTGTAAGAAAAAAAAAGTATTACGTAAAAGAAAAAACAAATAATCCTGTTCGCGAGAAAATATCCAATCGACCTAGGAACGTCGTATTTCCAACGAAATGCCATTGGAAAAAAATAATTCCACGATGCTCCTGTGTCGCTTTTCCGGCAATCGCTGCTCTCGTAAAATCTTGTTCTATATATCTCGATAGACGTGTATTTTATCGGAGGAAACGGATTTTCTGTCTGAGGGCTGCGAAAATCGTTAGAGGCCAAAAGGAAATTCTCAAGTGAAACAAATGAAATTTGTTTCCCTCCATTCTCGTAAGAGCCTTTTCAACAACATTACAATCTCATTATTCGAATTTACGGTTTACTTGATTGAAAAATTAATACAGTTTGAACATTCGTCGAAATGTTTACCGTTTTGGAGAAGGTCCTCAATGTTGTCAACCTTTCACAATCTACAAATAACAAATCCTTGTTTTTTAGCATTTTCCCTAGAAAGTAGAAAAATTCAATTGCATTTATTGTATTTTCACGTCCTGGACCAAAATTACAATAAAAATTTATAAATTTTTTCGTTCAACTAATTTTTCTGACAAATTTTTTGTGTTAAGGGTTCCTTAGACAACTTCCTTAGACCGTCGTCCAGCCCATTTATGACCAACCAACGAGATTTCAAATTCTCGATATTGTAGTAAATGCCTCCCTTGCTGCACTGCACGTACACACAGAGCGAAGCCCGTAACTTTTAAGTAGTAATGTCCATTTTATAGCCCGTCGTCCCAATTTTAGTATCGTGATCCGATTACCCGCAGGATCAAAGCTATTTTTTTCACTCAACGCGAGAGTGATTTTTTCAGAGATATAAAAAGTCAACGATAGTTCATTTTTTCCTAGAGAAACAATTTTACACTTTATTTTGTTCTTCCCACTTTTTCAACTCTCTCATCATTCCCTCTCACGGGTTATTGCATCGTGATGACTGTCTAGAATAAAGCATTTTGTTTCAGAATGAAGGAATAGTGAGTTACTTTTTAGCCTCCGCAGAAACATTATTAAATGTGTATAGTAGGTTGGCAACGTTGGAACAATCTCAGAAGAAACCTGTAAAAGTATCCGCAGGAAAGTACTATTTTTTTATTAAATAATGCATTTTCTTTGATTTTAAAACATGTTTCATTCCTTTTTCAACAATTGTAAATCAAATTAACGACTAATTAACGAAGAAATATTTTCTCTTTTTGTTTCGAAAGAGACTGGACCATATAAGTGCACAAACTTTGTGGAGGGAGATGCTCGAAAGGATGCCCTGAACAGTCGAGTCCATTGAGCTCTCTGGCTTTCATCCAGACTTCAATATTGACTCGCTTCCGTATACCCCAACCGAAGTTGCATCTGTGTGTGCGTGTGTATGTACGTTAAACGAGAATTGAGAATTAGCCATCGAATTATATAATTAATCGCAAAGAACTGGGACGATTTTTCTCCGTGTTAACCCACTTCGGTGTTTAACAGTGCCACGATTAAGTGACGAATGATAGATTTAGTTGACGGTCATTAAAGGAGCAGGATAAAAATTATTTCGTTGTTACTGACCAAGAAGAAAATTCTTGTGGTGCTGACATTTTTATCAAAATTCAGACACCATCGTCATAGTGAAAAAAAATCTAAATAATAAAAACAAATGCCCTGAAAAAGCTTAAACAATTTCATTGTTTTCATGAAATCAAAAGATGGCTTCGATTAAATATTTTTTTCCCAATACGAATGGTTTATAAATTGAGTTTGAACACATGAAAGTTCCATATACTTTCTTGTTTTAATGAATTTTGTTTTTTGTTTTTTTTTACCAAATGAGATCAATTCGGTCGTTTTCGAGAAACGATATAATTTCGTTGGTCCTATATGCAAATATATACATGCAAATAACTTCTATGCACATACGTACCTCAGTTGGCCTTACTGTGTAATATTAAAGTTGGAAATTTCGTTCTGTGTTATCTCCGTGCAGCGCGGACGGAATAAAGAAACCCCTCAATGCTTTTGGCTCTTGCTCCTTTTATTTCTTTTCTTCCATTCTTACGCTTTTGCAGCATATGCAGTATCGTGGAACCTTCTTATTCGGAAAACACGAAAAGTGTACACAGTGTCGTTTGCATTGTATGACTGTACACATGAATACGTAAAAGTGTATTAGTAACACGAGAAAAGGAAAGAACGAGCGCACGTTGTAGCACTCAGAGCTAGCTGGAAGTGTGTATTTCGAGGCTCCTTTTCGAAAAATCTCAAACTTTTGTATGTACAACTCGACTTTCGTTTTATAAGCCGAGGTTGCACGTATGGAGCACACAAATATAAAGAATGGAAAGCTCTGCTTGCTCTTGGACGTTTTATACATTTTCTTTGCTATGCTAGTCTGAACCCCTTTCCTGTATAGATTTGCGCACAATCTTTTTTTTTTTTTTTTGTTGCACCTTAAGTGTATACGTGTGCCATTCATGTACTTTTTCCGGAAATAATCTTTCAACTAGTAGGAAAATGACTTTATGACTAGACTGCATTCGTAGGATTTTATTGCTGCTGTACAAAGTTCTTGCTGTTGATGAAATTTTCGCAGATTTTTTGTCCAATGTCCCGAGGCAAGTGAAAAAAAAATTCGAGAGGTTGTAACAATTTGTATCTTCAACAAATTTTCACATAGTCCAATGGCGAAAACTTAACGATAGAATATTGGAGATTTACTCTCTACTGAATATTAGAGAAATTTGACAAAAGTGATGTTAGAATTGGAGCAAGTGACTCAATATTCTTTTGAATAATTATGAGAACTAAAATGATGTGTCGCAGAGTCAAATTTATGATTTCAATAGTTTATGAAAAGGAATTCTGAACATTTAAGATAAACCGAAACTCATATAAGTTCGATATGGATCGATGGCTATGAACTATGATTGAAAAAAGGCCTGTACTAAAGTTGCCTTTTTAGGTTTCCAATAAATTTCCCTTTAAGTTGGATAAAATAAATATATCACCGTCATAAATCAATTGGGAATACATCATCGATTGTACCTTTCAAATTTAATATATTTAATGGTGAGCATGCTCCAAACATATCTCGATTAATGTTTCATATTTGAGGTCGTGATAAAAATTTACGTGAGGCGATTCGTGGGTAAAATATGTCGAGAAAAAGGGCAGCAACGACGTACACCGGAAATCGTCTTTCAATAAATACTCGCTATCTCAGAGGATGTACAGTTGATCGGCCAGCATTCTGCATCGTTCTTTCGTTCTTTAGTAAAACGAATGCTTCAATTGTACTATCACCTTGGTTGTTATTTCCGAAGATTTACTGAATCAAATTTAACGAACCCTATGGAATCGAACAAGAAACTTATCTATAAAGGCATTTCGAATTCGGTGTTGCAAGGTTGAATGAACTCAAAACAGAGTAACCAGCCAAATCTCAAACCCTTATGGCTCGAAAAGCCACAGTAGCTCGGATCGAAAATGATCTGATGTAACGCTTAAATCTCTTTTGTTCAAAACTAAGGTTCGACCTTCCGCTTAAGTTGGTACAATACGTTCGGTCTGAGCACATGGAAAATCAATTTTTGTTCTGCAATGAACTCATGTTGTTTTGAATGTTTGGCACATTAGTAAGTTTTTCTGAATACTTGACAACTGTACAAATAAACTACCATAAAAAAAAACGTGCCAATGAAATTTGAGACAATGCACAATCTCTACCAATCCAATCCACTAATCGCAACTCTAGGAGATTGAAACCCCTGGAGTGGAATTGGTAGAAATGTGCTTGGGAGAGATTGCTTGAACATCAGAGTCATTTTCCTTACTTTCAAGTGCGCTTCATTCTTAATCTTCTTAACAATTATACTCAACTGTAGGTAAAATTTGAGGAAGTTTGAGAGTTTAGAAATCGAATTATTAGTTGTAAAATATCGTCTTTTTTCGTAACTTCCCATAAGACCCCATGTTAAAGTTGCGATTTGAAACACTGAATATCTCGATCTTATAAAAATTGTATTTGATCATTTTGCCGTTACTTTGTATGTATTATTATGATTATGGCGGTAGAACCTCGTTAAAGGTTGAATGTCAAAGAGAGAATGAGCACTAGAAACGTCACTAATCCCCAGTGCCTTTAATCTTTTACGGACTCAGGATTCACGTCCTGGATTCATTTATTTTATAAATCTTTTTTGGTACTACATGAAATTACAAAAATGAATTTTATCCAAATCTAAAAGGACGATAGTGGACATGAAACAGCTGTCAAATGTGAGGGATTTAGGAGCTTGATCATCTCGTATCAGTTATTCATATATTCACAAATGGGTGACTGTGTTTCAACACATATTATGAACCAATGGAATACTACTGCAAAATTCTTTCGCCTCAACGACACTTACTTGGAAGTTACAAGAATCTCAGACTCCTCACACCCTTAGAAAGTCCTTCGGGTGCTTTGGTACTGTTGCCATCTGTACAACGTTCTCTTATGCTGGTGGCAAACTCTCTGCCAAAGTAAATATAGTGTACACGTCCTTACCACGCGAAACAACTAACTCAGAATAGTATGGGGGTACGCCAAGTTTTCGGCACAAAGGGGATACTTTATGGGGAGGCCCGTGTGTCAAATATATGAAGGAACACTCTTGTTTCTCAAATGTTCAAGAGACGGATCTATGTACCATTTGGTCCGAAAGTACAAAAGCGTTTCATAAGACATTTCAACCATTAGAATTAGATGGAACGTATGAAGAAAATATGGACTAATCGACAATTAATTGCAGCACAACTTTGGACGATTGCAAACTGACGTCCATTAGCAGCAATTTCGTAGAGCTAGTAATTTAAAATATTCTGAAAATGAATGTACAAGAAATTCGTTCAAAGAGATTGGTCCATTTATTTAAACTTCCAGGGCATATTTTTTTCCTTCAAGATAGTTCTATCGTTATATCGTTTCCTTGGGATTTTGTTAGAAATTTGGATTAATCTTCTTTAATTGTCATAGGCACGTGTGTAATAAATTTTAGGAGGTTTCACGAAGCAAAAGTTCAGATATTTATTGGTAAAAATCACAATTATCGGTAGTCTCTCATAAGAGCTCGTGTTGAAAGTTACATTTTCATCAATAAATATTTTGGCTCCTACATGGGGAAGCCTTCTAAAATTTTGCACTCATTTTCATGCAACATCAAAGAAGCTACATTTAGTTTATCAAAAGAATCTAATGGAAAAAACGTTTGCAATTTTTGTAATTTTACAGCAAGTACATATTACCTTTTGGATGACCTCGAATTTGGAGTATGTTGTTCTTTAGCTGTTTCTTTAGCTTACAAAAAGCTGCAAAGTCAATTTACAACAACTTTTCTTGGTTAACTTTTGCCCGCAAACCATTTTGTATGTGAGAAAAACTGAAAAACAATTTTTCGATATGAATGTCACGATAGAACTACCTTAATATTCAGTTCCGTATGTATAAAACATTTTCAAAGAAATTTAGTGGACTCCAAAATACTTATACATTTATATAATATTGCATGGTCTGCAGATTTCCTTTGCTAGAACCCGATCTCCATCGTAACCGCAACGAGTCGTTAGGGATAGGCCACATTATTGTTCACTTATATATCTATATAACGAACATTCACAGAGTTCAGTTACGGAATAGTTGAGGGTGAAAGATCCTCGGGATGTATCGAATGGGTTGCCGGTAACCGTTATCGTTACCCAGCCACATCGGACTGATACACCCAATCAAACTCTATGCTGTCTCGATGTATATACGTTTCTAGATGTAACCACATCGCTCTGTTCCCTTTATACTTCCATCTTTTTTTCATTTCCGATCCTCTTCACGTCTACTACGAATTTTCGACGCCACTGCCGAATATACGTTCCGCTTGAATTCACATTTCTCACGCGATTTCTCTGTCTCCTTCTCTCTCACTCCATATGCTCTGATGGTCTTTTAGTGTATTCACATGTATGTACATTATATGTACTTCGTATATACAGTATTAGAGGGAAGGATTGCATTGAAATTTCAAAGGATGATCACGCCACTGCATTCCTGCTTTGTACTTTCGTTGAACTTTTCGAAGCAAAGAGAAATGAATTTCCAATCGATTCTATAAGTCGAGAGGAAGAAAATGAAACTAAATAGGGACATCAATATTTCGATATAAATTAAATGGCAAAATGATCAAATGCATTTGTTCCAAAATTTTTTTTTTTGAAATTTCGCGTGAATCTTCTTGAGCGTCGTATTATGACGTGTAAAAAATTTCAGAAGGTTTCACAGCCTGGTGATCGAGATATTCAGTTTTTAAAATCGCAACTTTAATAAAAGGTCTTATGGGAAGTTACGAAAAAAGACGATGTTTTACAACTAATAACTCGATTCCTAAGCGCCAAACTTTCTCAAATTTTACCCACAGTTGAGTATGATTGTTAAGAAGATTCATACGAATCTTAAACAATTAAACTTGGAATTTATCGAACGCATGAGAAACGATCGAACTTCCTTAAAACTGCATCTCCCCGTTTTTCTTAAATTCGGGTTCGATTCTAAAGCAAGGTAGCGCCGGGTATTTAGAGCCCACGACGTCGTACAAATGCGAGTCTCTGCAAACGGTTTGTAATAACATTTCACGAGGAATAATAGTGTTTTAAACGTTCCAGAATGAGCTACGAAAATGGTGAATAGATGCGAAAACACGAGATGAGGATTATCGTTCTGTTGCAATTATGTCCCGCACCTTTCACATAGCCATTTTCGCCGCCGTTACTACTTGCTCAGAATCTCGCTGCACCGCGTTCATACGAGTGTAATTACACCCATGCACACAGTTGCTTTGTGTTGAATTGGACGATTATTTCGCCATTGGGGGTTAAACACCTGTCCTGATATTTCATCGCCTCACTGCTTTCATATCAGACTTATTTCGATTCCGTTGATCCAAGTTTTTATCGAACAAGTTTCCGGTACGAAATATTTCATTCACTTCGTTCAATATTTCATCAAAAATGTAAAGGCTTGACATTTTATACATATCTGCTGTTGTGAAAAATATAAGGTACTTTGTAATTTTTCGTTTATTATTCCATTTACTTTTTCAACATGTGACTTTTCAAGGCTATTGTCATGTTGGCTTGATGCAAAGTGAAACACAAAAAGATTAAGTTATAGTTATTTTTTTTTTTGCATATACACCCCGATTTCATTATGTTAATTGACGACGACAACCAACAATAAATTTACCGTGTTCTTGGAACTCAATATGTTCTGTATATCTCTGCACTCTCAGGAAAATTGAGTGTCTGTGTCACTGATATAATTCATTATCGATTCCTGCGCACCCTTGTACGACGAATCTCGTTAGCTGATACAGTGCACAGTATGATTATACACACGGGTTACGTGGGGTGCGTTGCACCCTCTCTCACTCTGTCTTTCTCCTTCTCTCTCTTTTGCTCTTCTTGTAATGTGGAATATGTGATTATGAAGGCGAAAGAGTGGGGAGACAGAAACTGAGAACATTAACGAGAGTCTCATGAATGTATGCCGCGAACCTCCCGTCGTTTCGGGATCAAAGTGAACACTCGTCGAGTCAGTGAACCCATAGTGCTTCGAGTTCACCGGGTTTTTGATCGTCGAAGCAATCTATTCTCTCCCATTCTTCTGGTGGAATCGCGTTCATCGCGTCTGATAGTGATAATAAAACAGTGATCGGCCACTTTACTTCACAATAGAATTCGTCATTGACACTATCCAAAAGAATTTATCAAAGCGACTGCCAACCAATCAAGGATGACCAATAACTGTCCAAGGGCTGTCTATAAGCTGCAAATACTTTCAGACTAAGTTCAAAGTCCTACCAGACTTCACGGGCAAGTACGCTGAGAAATCAAACGTCGCCACTTTCAGTTGGATTATATGATTTTTTTCACCACCTTGTGGAAAACTCTACTAATGGAAAACTTTTTTCGACAAAATTGTCGGATTATTTCATTGAAAACAGGAAAAATCTGAGTATTTCAGATTTTTCAAGTGAGTATTAATTTTCGTCTAGAAGATTAATTTCCATGTCCAGGGACTGCTGTTTCTGAAGAAAAACACATGAAATTGAGGAAAAATCTCTTCGACACTTATCTTCATCCAGAATAACGGTTTTTGATTGTTAGAGCATCCACATATCGTTGAATCAAATAATATGTTGGAACTCTCATTCACCAACAACATAAGCCTGTGACACACCAGGTCACTTGGAATCATTCGAACTTTAATGCTTATGTATAATATGATTTAAAAAAAAAATGTGTACGAGCTTGTATTTGTTCCTACATAAGAAAAATCTTCCTCATTACTACTTTTTATTTAACAATTTAAAAAAATCTGTCACAAAAATGTTACCTGACAGTTTGAAAATGATTCAAATGACATTCTCGCGTGAGCAGCGGATTTTAGTGCTCGCCTGGTATAAAATTACATCGGTTTACAATTGTGGACAACCGTTAAATTGCATCAACGTAGGGGTGGAAAAATTTATTCTGAAAAGTCTCGTTTTTCTACTCGCCATTGTACGTATATATTTATATGGATATTTATATAATATACTGTTAAGTTAACGTTTTTCATAGCTATATAGGTTCACATTGAAAGTAATTATTGTAAGGGACGTACCGGGTTAAATATTTCCGCCTCGAAAGGCGACTGGAATGAGAGAAAAGTGTATTCTTTTCGATGCTGCTCTTCGAGACGAGGCGCGAGAGAGTGAAATAGAGAAGGACCAAGAATACAGTTCATGGAGAAAGAGAATGAGGGAAGGAGATTGTGGAAGGAGGAGGAGATTCACCGGAGCATTTCTCGCGAGAAAGACTCTCTCGACGAGGGCACCCTTATCCCCCAGCAGCTTCCTTTTCCTCTTCCTCACCGACGTCTCTCTCATCATTCCGACCCTCTTTACCCTTAACTGAAAGAAAGTATTCCCGAGCCTCTGTGCAAGAGAGATATCGTTTCGTCAACGAGAAGACGGAAGAGAATTTTCCATCAACCCTCTCCCTATCGCTACCCTAAACCGCACTCTTCCTTGTGTCTCCTCGCAGCCAACTTGTTTTCCTTTTTTTTTCATTACATTTCTTTATCCTCCTTATTTCCCTCTCTTCCTTCCCTCCAATAATCACATTCTGTATCTCTCTCCATACTTGTTCTATCAACCCTTCTGACGTATTGTTTGAACAATTTGTTAGGCTCGTTCGATAAAAGGTTAAATGAACGCATTAAATACCAAGACGTTTTTTTTTTTTTTTTTTTTTAGTATCCGTAAATTTCTTGGGCAAAGTAACTGCAATGGAAGAACGCTGAGAACAACCCTTTCTTCGGTATACATTAAGGCTTGTTGTGAAATTATTGGAAAATCGATTGATATCTCAAGTGCATCAGTTGGGGTGGAAATTACCGTCGGAAGACTTTCCACTGCTCGAGTTCGGTGGTTGATGTTTCTGCGAAAATTATTATGTGCTACTATTATTAGAGTGTGTTTAGATGCAAGAATAATTGTATAAAATATTGATTTTGTGTTCATAGACAAAAAGAAAAGCAAGAGACTCCCCTTTAAGTCTTCGTCTCAAGACCTCGCGAATGCGTAACAAATTACAGGTATTTTTGCACAAGTAAGTAAAAGTGGATGCCAATTTACTTGAAATATATCAAGCCCTGTTACCGAACTATCAGCAAAGAAACAAAAGTTTAAAAGTCGCCTAATTCATACCACAGTTTATGCAGACGAACTGTGATACCCATATTTTTCTGTTATTAAATTCAACTTATAAAAGAATTGTAGACGTTTCATGTGAGCGGACTCACGCATAAAGAAAAAGTCCAAAGTTTCTGTACCTCCAATAAAGACGGGACGTCACCGAATATTTAACAAAAATATTCACGATGAATCTTCGAAATTTCTCTTTTCTCGTGATACTTTTCTTATTATCTAAAAACACCAGTGATTGCAGTTTTTTCCTCTGACAGTTACTAACAGTAAAGCTATTGGCTTTCCAGCACACCGAAAAATATATAAAATTCTTCGAATTCATCCAATCCAACCAACATTTTCAATCTTCGTTTTTGCCACGGGGACAAATAATTCGTTTAGCAATATTTTTTTTCAACACTCAGTCTAATTATGAAGTGTATGTCAAATATTTATAATTTTCTCATCATACAAAATCAATTGATAATTGACCTTTTGCATAATTCTGAATTTCCAGTAAAATCCTACTCATCTATGTGCATTAGTCCATTTATTTATAAAATCACAAACAGATAAAAGTTGTACAAACGCGTAGAAAAAAGATTGGAGGTCTCACCTTTTTTTTCAACGTCAAATCTGGCGAACTTTTTGTTGTTGTCTAGAGAGTGCACCGCACAGTGATTTAAAAGAGGGTGTGAATACCAGGCGCTGGCAAGTTTAGAAATTGCGTATGCGATGTATTACGCGCCAGCGGTTATCTCCACGTGTATGGCGTCTCGTCTTTTTTAGCTCTTCCTCATTTTTTTCGTTACTTTTATATTACACGTCTCTCTTCTGTCTCTCACTGCGAGCGGAGTGAAAAAGGGATGAAGGAATGAGAGAAGAAGAGGGCGAAAGGGAGAGAGGAAGAAAAAGAGGAAACAGCTAGACACAGTGAAAGAGTGAGCAAAACATGCCACGGAAAGATGAGTATATAATTACGAAGTGAATGTAGAGGCGCCAAGCCGGCGGTAGCGAGAGACTTTCGTGCACCTAGAAAGTAATTCCCGTTGCATATATTTTCACGCTCAACACTCTGCGTTGCGTCTAAAAACTTACCTACCCAAACAATATATATGTTATATATGCACACACACGCATGAACTTTTACAGCATTACTCTCTATTCTTCACCCACACGAAGTTTGTATACTCGGTCGTCGTTTTTCAAGGTTTCAAGTATAAAAGAATACATTAACATTCTGGAAATATGATAAACAGTGCAAATATTGAATCTTGTGTTCATTAAAAACATCATGAAAACGTTTGAACAATATTTTCAAGACTTAAGGTAGTTCTCTGGTTATATCGTTTTCTTGAGATTTTGTCGAAAATTTGGATAAATCTTCTTTGTCGTACGCGCGTGTGTAATTTTTTTTAGAAGGTTTCACCAAGCAGAAGTTCAGATATTTATTGGTAAAAATCACAATTTTCGGTAGTCTCTCATAAGAGCTCGTCTTAAAAGTTACATTTTCATCAATAAATATTTCGGCTTCTACATGGTGAAAGCTCCTAAAACTCTGCATACATTTTGATGCTACATCAAAGAAGCTACATTTAGTTAATCAAAAAAATCTAAAGAAAAGAATGTTCGCAATTTTTGTAATTATATAGCAAGTACACATCACCTTGGATGACTTTGAATTTGGAGTATGTTGTTCTTTAGTCAATTTACAAGAACTTTTTTTCATTAACTTACCCCCGCAAACCATTTTGTATGTGAGAAACACTGAAAAACAATTTTTCGATATTAATGTCACGATAGAACTACCTTAATTGTGAATTCATTAAAAATGAAAAGCTACATGCTCCAATGAATGTTTCGAAATAAAATCTGCACACTTTCCAAAAGTACCCATAACTTTTCTCATGTAGAAATACTTCGTAATAAGAATGTCCGCAATATGCAATGAATTTATTCAGAATGAATAATTTGAGTTATTGTAATCGTACCTTATAAATGTATAATTTATTGCTTGAAAAAATCGGAGTCATTTCTTTTCAATTCAAGGAGAGATTTTCTCGTCGGGAAAATAAATATAGAACAGTGTGTTGCGGAGTCGAAGGTAGTTGCTACCCTACAGTGAGTGAGAGGGATTGCACGAGCAGAGATTTTTTAAGTCAAGGGTTGGTAGGTCGGTGAGATCTCGTATACACAGGGGTTATTCGTGGAGTGGAGTTTCTCTTGCAGTATTCTGTAGCGATTTCTCACTACACACTGAGCTTTCCGTATCACAAAACACAGACACGTGCATGTCCACACATCATGAATGTATCGATGGCTGAATTTTACAAAGCCTCAACTTTCGTACTTTAACCAGCGAAGTTATAAGCAATGAGCCTTTTTTCCTCAAAGTTTTCGAAGCAGGAGACTATTTACGTATAGATACGTACAAAGTCTACTGAAGTCTGCACGCGCCCTCACGTACGGGCAATCTCTGGCAAACGTGTACGATGAATACGAGAGAGTATGTGCGCATCTTCTCGTACTTTTGCGTGCATCAGGAATATTCGAGGGGATGTTCCAGGACTATATTCACAGCCCTATTCAGGTCTTGGGCACTGTGTAAGTTTTTTTAAAAATAATTTTGTAATCAATCACATATATTATTTCAAGGGATTATTCAAACTGTCTAGACTAGAAACAGCGATACAATTGAGTCAAGCCAGCAAAACATAATAACAAATTTTCACACCTTTCACCAAATATTTCAAACCCTATGCGCTCGGGGAAATGTTGTTTTTCTTCAACAGAATAACAGTTGAACATATTCCTCTTTAAAGATTTCTTAATAAATATTTATAATTTATTATTATTATTCAGATGCCCAGTCAGAAGATTTAGCAAAGCGAGAGGTTCGCAAACATCGCCAATATTCAAAATTATATATCGGGTGCAAAGAAATAGTATAAATAAAGAAACGAAAGACAATGAAGCTGGATTTTTCGGCTTTAAAACCTCGTTCGACCAATTTACTTAAATTTTTTTTATATTCTAAGAGACATATTCGATTTTTATTGAGAAAGAAAACTTGCAAGGTGCCTCATACTATTCAAAGGTGAAACATTGAAAAGAACGAGATGTATATTTGAAAAAATAATAATAAAAGGGCGAAGAAATGAAAGCTTAAGAATGAAATGACTGCCCCAGTAAACTGGCCCGGCCAACACTCCAGAACCAACGAAAGAAAATGCATGTTTTCATATTTTGTCCAGAGTAACAAGAGGACGTAACCAACGACAAGAGTTATTTGTTGAATACGCCTCTGTTCGTGGTAGCAACGACAATATATAGATGGTATAATTTATGAAACTTTAGTGTTTCGTAGGTGCTGCTGCTTTGTATATGTTCGCATTATACAACTGCCAGCAGTGACATTATATTGCCAACGCCCGCGGGTGACATTCTACTCGGCGAGATTTGTACTTTTGCTGCTCTATTCAAATTCTCGATCGTCATCCCTTTTAACGTTGAGGCATTCACTGTTGTCGATTGGCTTGGACCCACAAGGTGCCCATGGTAATATGATGTTTTTATAACTAACGTATCGTTATTGTTTTCGGTAATATTGTTCATTGTCTTATAATTATTATTATGATTACTTTAATCATTTTTATGAATTTTTAACTTTCATGTGTTGTATGCTCTTTTGAGGATGAAATTCTGCTAACTTTTCATTAACGTAATGCTCTCGTCACAGGAAAGGTTCAAAAGTTGAAAGTCCATGGTTACTTCTTGAAAACTTTGGATATTACTTAAGAGATAATTTTCTGTGAAATGTGAATTTTTCTACTGCTCTCCATAAAAATGCGGGTGTAACTGTGGAATCTTTGATTGACAATGTCTCGAATATGAGACAATGAAGCCTTTTGAAATTCTGTACGTAGTTTCACGTATGAATATAGTGCACGAAGGCGAAAATTGACGGTGCAAGCATAACAAGAACACTGACAGTTGCCAATAGCAGAAAATTTGCATTCAAGGACTTCTGCGTTCAAGGATTCGTCTATTTCACCTCAATTTTGCGCAGTAACCCAAATATATTCGTATATATAACAAGAGAATTGGAGAGCCGCGAGAAAATTGCATTTTGTGCGGCCAAATGCGTCTGAAAATGAACGCGTCATCGACATTCGAGACCGGAAATATGTAACGGGTTCTCATTTCTCGTTTCTTTTTCAAGTTCACTTTAAATCAAGCGGTGCTAAGCCAGAAATAATAAGTGACATGATTTGAGAGAAAGGCTCGTTTACTTAAGAGCCTTTTATTTGGCAGGCTTTGATTTTTTGCCGCGAACATTCGCCATTTATTATTGAAAGGAAGCATTGACCGTTACCTTGAGATTTATCTTATCTCTTTACAAAGTTTTTTGCTCACTACGTAACGCTGTCGTCCTCGCATCCTCGTGGGTGTATGATCGATAGGATTTCAGAATGAATGGTGGGCGTTTTAATGCTATTGCCCACCCGATATGTGAACGCGGAGTGGAACAGCCCAGAGAGATGCACCAGAGTGTCATACACGTGTGTACAAAATGCGCATTTAACGCGCTGTGGGTCGTTCACGAACGAGCGAATGAACAAACCCTGTTGGCTCTCAATGTCTGTATACACATCCGTGCATCCATGTGGCACTTCAAACTCCATTGTTGTTGCACCACGCTAATTGTAAGCTGCATCTATTCGTGTGTGTATTTATGTAAATATAAGCAAGCAGTAGCACTAACGTTTAACGGTCCGCGGTTACCATCACACTTCTGGTAATGCGAATTTTCCCCACCCGAGAAGAGTCGCAAACGGTGGTTAAGGGGTTAGACAATCCACTGGCGAAGTGTTTTAAAGACGCTTACAAATATATAGTCTCATGAGAAAGCCTGTATTCATGATGAAATTTATATTTGCTACAAAAATAATTACGTCCAAAACGTTATTTAAGGAGGCTCGATCGTTTCTCATGCGTTCGATAAATTCCAAGTTACATTGTTTAAAATTCGTGTAAATGTTCTCAACAATCATACTCAACTGTGGGTCAAATTTGAGAAAGTTTGACCGTTTAGAAATCGAGTTATTAGTTGTAAAATATCGTCGTTTTTCGTGACTTCCAATAAGGCCTCATGATAAAGTTGCGATTTTAAACACTGAATATCTCCATTACCAGACGGTGGAACCTTCTCAAATTTTTAACACATTATAATACGACGCTCAAGAAGATTCACGTAAAATTTCGAAAAATTATCTCGGAAAAATTGTGTTTGATCATTTTGCCGTTACTTTGTAGATAATTATGGCGATCGAACCTCGTTAACAAACAATTGTTGATCTTCAACTAAGAGAACTGGAGAAAAAAAAATCATTATGATTCCTTACAACCGGGAAGAAACGATTTACGAAATGTAGTGTCAATTGTTTATCAAAAAAATAGGACATTTTTCGATAAATCTCCCGCCCGAATTACATCCAAAAAATATTGTTTAATACTCTCATCCTCAGATGTAATTTATTCGTGGTCATCACATCGTCGACATACCATTGAGAGTAGACAAAAGTATTATGACAGGAAGAAAATAGGGAGACTTAATGGATGGAGGGGATGGGAAACGAGTGGTTGGAAAAAAAAAAGTAGAGATAGACTCCTCTGACATTACTACATAGAAAGAGGTATTATCGATCCAGTTACGGCAACTTGGCTCGTGTCGCGGACACTCGAATCTCGTTGCCAACTGCAATCTTTGAAATCGTCGTTACGTACATGCACACCAAAATGGAGTGCACGTCGCGAGGCTCTTGCAGTTACAGTAAACTTCGAGTTGTATAGGACAAAAAAAGGTAAAGTACTCGATAAACTATATATTCATGATTATTTATATCTATGTATATATAATATCAATGTATATATTGACGGAGGCAC
Organism: Campoletis sonorensis; assembly: GCA_013761285.1. NCBI lineage: Eukaryota > Metazoa > Arthropoda > Insecta > Hymenoptera > Ichneumonidae > Campoletis > Campoletis sonorensis. Next base: position 1,048,226 of record JACEOJ010000133.1, read on the forward strand.
ATGGAGTTTTGAAAAGTAGTCACTGCGAACATCCGGCACGAACGATCATCCGCAATGTTCGAGACTTTTAATGAAGGTACATCTCAATTAATGCTTCCCGCTTCTCTCGGTTGAAAACCGCGATCCATCCTCCCTCACATCAACCGAAGCACGAAGTATTCGCGGAATTTTATGAAACTTCCATTCGATATTTTACGCTGTTATTGCAGTTAAGGCATCAGGGGAAGAGGGAGACCCAACAAAAGTTCTGATCGTATGCACGTTGTTATTATTGTATATACGTGTAAATATGAGCAAAAGTAGTTGATTAAAAAATTTCTAACAAAAGTCTCGTCTCGTTGGTCAAGTAGCGTACATCGAGCGGCACGTGTGCGCTAAACACAGAAACAATTTGACCACCATGAATGCCAGTTAACTTCTGTTACCATGAACCTTTTTCTTTGGCTGTGCACAATGTTGAACTCGGAAAGCGAATTCCTGAACAATTCGGTTTTCGACGATGCACCCGCTTGAATAGTAGAATTTAGTGAATAGAGGAATAGAGAGAATAAATCAAGGTGAACAAAGACATAGAGGAATAACCGATTACCGAAAAGTACAACAATTCCACATTAAATTTCCGATACGCAGAAAAGAAACCCTTATAATTAGTAAAAGAAAGTAATTAGCAATAATTTCAAGAGATGCTACGATAAAAAATAATTGCATCGAGACAGGAATTTTTTTTACATATTCTCATAAACGAGCTTGAGTTTCCAGAGAACAACGGATTTTGTTTTTAATGCAGACGACAACAAAATCCAGAGAAAACATCAAATTATGTTTTATGAAAAGTAAAAAAAAAATGCAAACTTCTACGAGTGTGCAATCGAAGGGTTCATTTAAATATTATAAAAATATCTGCAGTTAATAAAGTAATATTAATTAAAACCTGCTAATTAAAATCGATTCGTCAGCGTCCTTTGATTCGTCGTATGAAAATTCATGATGAGAAAAGTAATATCGCGATACAGATTTATATTGACTATCTATGTGAGAGCAAACATTGTTGTAGTTTTGTAAAAAATGTGAATATCCTTGTTGTGCATCCCGGTTTTCCAATATTTCGAAGAGAACAATATTCACGCATATGCATATTTATTCATGCACGATATTCAGACGCTAGATCGTATGAATATATCTGTGTGAGTGTGGAAACTTTACATATACATTATACATACTATGATGCCACGCCCAGAACACTACATAAATTTATGCACTTTAGCATCCATCGTGTGATGCAACTACGAGGCGTTCCCAGCCAAATAAATAGACTCGTGTGATTAAATATATCAAAAATCATACAATTTTAATATTTCTCTAATATCTTCGTCTTACGACCAATTAGAAACAGTTCACAGTATATTTGATATTTTTTTAACGAGGTTCCATCGCCATAATCATAATAGTATACATAAAGTAACGGCAAAATGATCAGATGCATTTTTTCCAAGATTTTTTTTTGAAATTTCGCATTAGTCTTTTCGAGCGTCGTATTATGATGTGTAAAAAATTTGAGAAGGTTTCACGGTCTGATAATCGAGATATTCAGTGTTTAAAATCGCAACTTTAAACTTCCTCAAATTCGACCCACAGTTTAGTATGATTGTTAAGAAGATTCATACGAATTTCAAACAATCAAACTTGGAGTGTATCGAACGCATGAGAAACTATCGAACCTCCTTAAGATTCCTTTTCGCGGATAATCCATTTTTACGTCACTTTTGAGTCAAAATTCTAATTCGATGACATAGAGGACACCAATTCGTATTGAATTGGCCGGGAAAAAAGTCTCTTTATAGAACTGTCATTTGAATACAGTGGCTCAAGTGAAATTCTCATGTTTCGATGTTCTTTATTTCAATCCAGTACTTTAAAATTTTTTAATTATCAGTTCTAACATCCATTAAACTCATAAAATATTCATAATCTTAAATCAATAAAATCTTCAGAAAATAACTAGATCCAAATAAAGCAGGCACAAGGTCTTGTACAAGGTTTTTTCTGATAACCACCGAGAGCCAATCTCCGGTGTGATTGTATGCAAAGTGTTTTTTCATGTTACCCTGAATCATAAAAAAAAAAGTAGTACAATACTCAATGATTTAGGGTGGTCAACTCGGTCGTTTAGACGTGACACGCCTCGTGCCTATTAAATACATGACCTCGGATTCCATGAATTCATAGAGGAGGAAACACTTGAGGAATATCGTGCAGACGTCTATATGTACCTTCGCGACAGGTCTAAGAGACGGAATATTATCGAAAGGTGTCATAAACAACCCCATTGAACCCGTGGGGTGAGCCTTTTTCGATACGCTTGCGTTGATGTATGACACCAGTGAGGGTATTTCAATGTTTTTTTTCCCTTTTTATTCTTCGATTTTTTGTTGTCATTTATTCACATATGAAGCACGTGTGTGTACAAAGACTGCTTCTCGACTAAACATCCGGGTGCAACAAACCCCTCGGGATATGTTTCTTTATTTTCATCCGCGGAGCGTAAGGGTAAAAGTCCCGCAGACGCTGCACTAAATATGTATGTTCGGTGTATAAAACTTGAGGTTCGATGGGTCGTATCGATGTCTGGAGCTCGACGAGAACCCCAATATTGAAATCGATCAATGACATCTTAATGTTTCTGGCGAACGAATCTTGATTCACGGGAGACGACGGTGTTGTAGGGGCTGATATTAAAGAAAAATTGAATAATTTTACTGATATATCGTTCAAACTTCCTCCAATATATTTCCAACATTCCAAATTATCGAATTACAGACACAGGCCCGGGCTAATTACTAGAAACGTAAATCTTCTTATTCAAACGTTTTCACTTATCGAAATCGATTCTCACTGATGTTTAATGGTATTTAATTCTTCGAGAAATAGTTCGTTGTAGAATTGGTTGTATTTCATACAAATCAATATTGGAACATGGTTTTTTTTAAATTTTAAATCAATAACTTGAAATAAACCTGATGAAGTACCGAGCTCGGATGGATTCGAAGACGCAATTGAACACTTGACCTTCAGAAAAATTTAATGGGGTGGTGTGAATTTTCTTTCAATCGAGATTTAATTTGTTCTGAATGTAATTTAAATAAATTGTAATTCTCGGTTGATCAAATGTTGGACTCTTTGTTGTGAAGAGAGCGGAAAAATCCACAATTCTCATACGTAGGTGCCACTGCATAAAAACTGCCAGAGTTTTTAATTGAATAGCTGGAAAATATTAACAGGTACTTATAAACTTTTCAGCATTCATGATAACTGGTGAACCGCGGCTGCAGTGAATTCCTTCCGTTTTGATGTATACGGCGTAAATTAGCATTACGTGAAAAGAGCCTGAATTCATAAGATTCTTATTGAATTAATTGAATAAAACTAGCAAGAAAAACCGAGACGGCTTGAGATAAGAAGAAGCAGCAAATCCAACACTTCTACGACCACGTGCCATCGCAAAAGGCAGAGCTTATTATCACCCGAGTATTACGGTTCGTCGGGGAATATTTCGAGCAAATTGTATCTTGACAAAAATGATGAAAAGATTTTCGTGCTGACCGGTTAAAATGAAAAATGAAGTCTTTTAATTAAATGTCTTTTGATAAAATCTACTTTTTATCAGTTTTGAAATAATTTGTATAAATTCTATTTGAATTATAAAATGGTGATCGTTTCGTGCTTCGAAATGATTTGAAAAGTAAACTTATGTTTTAAAATTTTATAATTTGGAGTCAAAAGGAAATTATTAAAACGAATAAATTTGACGACATTATTCTAATAAAAATAAAATCATTCGAATACGTATTCCATTTAAAAAAAACACGTTAGCTTCGATTTGATGGACGGAATCGTCGAGATATCCAGGCAAAGAACGTCTAAACAATAATTTACAACATCGTGACAATCGGGCGACTTTTTAGTTCCTCGCGGGATTTCTCTTGCAGTTCGGTGCTCTCTGGATGAGCTTATAAATTTACGAAGGGGTAAAAAAAAGAGGATGAGGGAGAGAGGCTTATGGTATAGCCCGTAAAAGTAGTACAATATATAATGCTGTACTTACGTACTTACGCGGACGGTGCCGGCAAAGCGAGAGAAGAAGAAAGACAGGACGAGGGAAAAAAAATACATCGTGTCTGATGCATCCGTGTTGCGCAGGTTTTCTTTTTGCCTCTGGTCTCTCTGGACCATTGGGCAGAAATGGCGCCATAGTTGTCAGTATCTTTCTCGTGGCTCCGAAAAAGGAAAAGAGACAGAGAGGAAGAGGGTTGAAAGCGTGAGGTCAATGTTAGAAGAAGATCAGAGAACGAAAAGAACCCCGGAGGATCGTGTAAGGGAAAAGCTTGCAACGCGTAAATACCCCACCCCAATAAGGCATTTTTTTCTCTCTCTAAACCCATCCCTCCCTCTCTCTTTCTCCCTCCTTCTCTCTTTCTCTCTCTCTCTTTTCGTCTTCCTCTCCCTCTTTTGTGCTCTGTACTCTGGCCAGGCGTTCCTCAGTGCATGCAGTATATATACGTAACGTGGATACGTGACTACCTCGTAACCCTGGGACTCCCTCGAGACGTGTTAACTTCGCACGTGATATTCCCGTCTCTTTCGGCCTATAGATGAGTGGGACTTGCTCAGAAAAGAGCTTTCGTTTCTGTCTTTAAGAACTGGAGCTTCTTACATCCTTCTGCTCCCCGTACTGCGACTTCATCAACGATATGTCTGACATAATGTTTGTGGACTTGCCTACTCATGTGTTACGTAGAAATCCAGTGGGACATACTCCACAACGTCGTGCCGGTCTTTCATTCGCAACGATTTATATATATATATTTTTTTTAATGATTAACAGGGTAAAATAGGATTCCATTTTGTGCTCAGCTGAGAAACCCCCGATACAAAATTTCCCTTACGTACTGTTCATCAAAACCCTTCGAAATACTGTTTCCTGCTTCTCCCCGCTCAAGTCACGGAATCTAAATTCGTACACCTGCCATATGTGTGCTGAGCGCATAAAAAAAAGAAACTGCAAGCTAGCCATCCATTCATGTTAACATTCTCAATGTTTCTCGTAGGGGGTTGAGCATCAACGGAAAAACGGGAGGGTATTGGAGTAGTGTGAGCAATGTGGCGAACAGTGCATTCTAGCGAAGTTTCGAGAAAGCGTGGGAAATTTTCCGCACGTGGAAAACTCCCGCTTGATACTATTGCACATCCATCAAAGACTTCGTCGTGGGCGTTAAGGTCGAAGGTAACCTCAGGCGTCCTGAGATCTCGTATGGGCGAAGTTTCTGCCTCCGGTTTTCCTTGCTTTACTAGCTGTACGTATAATGTAAGCCACGGAGATTTTTTTTTTAATTTCCTAGTTGAGACCTAATAGTGGCGCTATTTTCTGTTCATACTACATTTTTTGTTGTTACTGGCTACGTTGAACTTAAAATATCTCGCATCGTCTCGGTATGGGTTACTGTAATAATATTTCTCTATACGACAAAGTTGGATCGAATCAGTCAATAAAGAATGAGGGTGTAAACAAATTTCTCGTGTTTTTTAACACTGTGAATCAACAGTTGAATCGTGTCATCTAGTTTTTCGATTTTTTAAATCGTTAAAGTGCTGTTCCGGTAACAAATACCAAGTTTTTTTTGTATCTACATGATACCTAGAACATTATTCATTGATGTAAAAAAAAATGATTACTTATTATTTGTTAATTGCAGAGATATCAGATAAACAAATAAACATTTAAATTTCGTACTTTATCATCAAAAATGGCGTTTCCTACTAAACTATACTGTAAATATTATTAGTTTGGAAATTTGTTTCCAAATTCAACACAATCCAAAGAATTTTACACTATTTCTTTTTGTTTTTTCGTTGCGTCGTTTTCGTTGAGAAACACTGAAAGAAAAACATTCTTGGGTCTCTAAATTTCAGGTTCAGATTCGTAATCAGCAACACCAAAAACTACCGAGCTCTAAATTTCCACTCAACTGCACTTGAGGGAAAATTCGTGGCTTAAGAAGTTCACAATAAACTAAGATTAAGAATTAACAATATTTTCTCGCATTATGACTTTTCAAAGGCGTCAGAAAGCAATAAACTTTTTCCAACTTACAGTTTTTTTCACTTTGTCAAAACTATAATATTCGAGAAATTTTCATTATCCGATCAAGCAAAAACTAATTTGTTTAGACACTTTTCATGAGTAAGCCAGTAAAGAATTCTTGAACATACGGACGTGAGCCTTAACATCCCTCTGTTTTTATTTTACGAGGGATTTTTGTAGACTGCTCTGTGTATCGACATCGATTTTACCACCCCGCTAATATAAGAGTTGTGAGCTCTGCGGTATCAAAGATCACGATAAAATGGGGTAAACGTTTCTACGAGCTTTACGTATAATACAGAAACGTGTACGAAAGGGGTTTAAGGTAAGAGGGTGGAGAGTATAAGACTGCGTATTAGGTACGTGTGGACGGTGTTGGAATCGTGGATTTAACTTTATTGTTACTCCCTGTTGGATCGTTCAACCAAACTCGTGTTTTACGACTTCAGACATTCTGTGTACGTCCCATGCCTCCGAAAAATTAACCCTCCTTCTTTTCTCTCTTTATCTTTACCACGCTCGCGAAAATTACGTCAATCAACAGCATTTGTGAGATATCTCAGCCCGATGGTCTTTCAGTTTTCTCTCCAATGACTTTGTTTATTAATTTAAAAGGAATGAAACTCACATCCTCGTAAATTATACCCGCAAAGCATTTTACATTTTACAACAAATATTGTTACCCATACACTACTGACAATTCTGTTACTTTCTCGAATACTTCGCATTACCTTATTTTCCATGAACCGCACAGAGGAATCTCAGAATAAATTATTTACCAAACGTTATGAATTAATTGGAATAAAACTCACTTTTCCTTGGAGATCTTCCGAGGCAACATTTCGCGGATTGTTAAAGGAAATTCTTACAATCAGATAAAGTTATGGATAAAAGTTTGAAGCTTTAGGAAATCTAATCACTGCGCAGTGATAAAAATGTTTGATATTCAGATGGTAATAAAAAAATTGTTGAATATAATTTACAAGCGAAAATAACTTCAAATTCATTGAATTATTTATAAACCAGACAAATATTCAGTGACCTCGTATTCTAATTCTTCAACGAATTTTCCAACTGATTTCTGTAAACGAGCCGTTGCTATTGGATTTTCATTATTTGTAACGAAACTGCCATTCATCCATCGACATGACGAGTCCAAATTAGATAATAAAAGAGTGTAAGCTCACGTACAAACGAGGGAGTCACGAATATTGAGCCCATTCACGGAAGCACTTAGGTATGAAAAAAATTCGATAAAATGAAAAATATCGAAAAGGTTAATTTGTCGTAGGCCGTGCGGATAATCGAGCTAGAGTAGCAAATAAACCAATCACTCCAAACAGACCTGACCATTCCTATGAAAAGGAGCGCATCCCATGGAACTTGAGAGTGCAACGAAATATTGACTGCCAAATTTGTGTGCAGGAAAAAAAAGGTTCAAGGCCAAATCGGTAAAATCTATTTACCCTAAAATCTCCTAAAAAAATAAAATGAGCCGATTCTGAGACACCCACATAAATCGAGAATGAAATACTTGACATTTTACGTGGTGAAAAAAAACGTACTGCTGCTATAAATAGCGTTAAAAGAATGGCCAATTAACAGCAACGACATCATTTCTCAGCGAGTTAATAATTTTTTTGAGACTGCAAATATTTTCTCAGGTATACGTTTAATAAAATTATTTACGAATATTAACCAAATTTCTGTCGTCTCAACAGTATATTTTGTTGTTGAACCAAACATACTGTTGAAATGACAAAAAGTTTGTTTTATATCGGCAAATAATTTTGTTGAACTTGTTCAACAAAATATTTCCGGTTCCAAGAAAATCCAGTTTTTCGTGTACATTCGACGCAGTGCAAAAATGATTCGGAATAAAAATCTGTCTTGCGGTTGAAAAAATATTACAAGCTATGAAAAAATAATCTTCAATTATGGCCAGACGATTGTGGAAAGTTTGATTATAAGATGAGACACGATTTCAATACGTACGCAGTGAATGTACCGATAATTGTGAATTAGAGGTATTTTGATTGCTGCAATAATGACACATTCGTCGTCTGCTACAAAATTGCATACTCACCGTGTTATTTATTCTGTTCGCATTGAACTATATTGAAGACAATATACGCGTTAATGACTATTCGTTTTGTAAAAATTCCGTATAGACGGCAATTATTAATTAGAGCTCGGTTGTTCAATGCAATTGGTCGATAGTCATTATGGATTAATGCAACGATCAGGGACGATCTCACGTCTTTATCGCATCAAGGTTAGCTTGTCTCTTTCGCATTTACACGGTGGAAGATTCTATAATATGGCAGACCTCAATAATGTGATGAACGAGTCACGACACCAAAATTTTTCTCGGCTCATCCTTCACTTATTTTCAGAGCCCGTTGATAGCGTGATTAGTTTTTTTTTTTAAACAGGGGATTAGTTTTTGAATCCATTTCCAATAACTCAATAAATTTTCAATTATTCAGTCATTTAATACGTTCGAATTAATTTTAAAGCCAAAAAGGGATTTTTCTTAACAATTATCTACACATTTTATTAATTATCATGAGATATTAATTAGTTCAGTTAATCATTGAAATGAGGTACACGAAAAACAATTGTCACACAACATGTAAGTTTGAATAACTAAACTGAAGAAAAACATGAGTGTTTCTACGATTGGGTTATTTCGAGCCAGGCTAAAACCTCAATTAGTAAATAAATTAAAAAGCAGTTTTTTTCCAACGTCAACAACAGTGGAGCGAATCATTTCTCGACCTCGAAACTTACAGTCGCTTATTCCCACAGTCAGGAATTGTTTTAATAATAAAAAAAACGAGAAAATTTAATGTCGATAACTAACTCTTTCGAGTCTAAACTCATAAAAACACCTCGTAATGAAAAGTGGTGACAGGGAAAGAGTTACAAGTTTTGTATCGACGTTTTAAAAACTACAAAAGAACAAAACGATCTTTATCATAATTTATGTCAGCAACAGAGCTAATCCAAGTTACCGACACCCCAAATTAAATCCCACTTTGTACTATTTTCCCATCGAATCAAATTTTGCCGAATTCCTTAATTTTTGTCATCTCTGATATTTGCGATCATAGAACTTGATAGTTCTTCAACATTTCTACGCAGTTTTCTTTGTACTCTCTCATATAAAGTATCCTATATTCCTTGAAATATCCTAATTTCCTTGAAATTCGCGAGCCCTCAACCTACTATTCGACGAATGAATTTTTTTCAAATTTCGGCACGCGTTGCAGCTAAATTTATGCAAATTACATTATTACATCAATTAATTTCAAATAAACTGTCACACGTATAACGGATTAATCGATTTTTTTCGAACCCGTGGACCTGCAATGATAAATTTTTACTCGCGAACATTCAACAGCCTCTAGTGACGATATCTCGCGCCTACTCACACAGTCACGAAGCCCATTCCCGTAACGCGAAACATTTGATAGTGAATCTATGTAGTCGATATTCTACTCCTCTTATACGCTATGAATTACGTGACGCGTATTCTAATTCACCAGTGCAATATCCAGTACAGCGCTTTATAATGCGCTATAATAGTCTATTTATAAACGCAGCAGCATTCGATGAGAACGATAGAAATGCATTTTCGTTTTAACGGAAAATCCTTGGTAAAAAAAAAAAGATGAAATTGTGACCAGTTTTTAATGCGGATTAAAAAGTCGCGTCGGGAATGGAGGGCACCGTTGATTCGTTCAATGGATCCTCGATTTTGAATTATATTTATCGGATTTTAATTGATATTCAATTCATGTCCTCTTTGCATTTGTATATTTATCAAATATCTACGTATTCGTCGTTTGATTTCACCAATTGATATTCAATCGAACTATGTGTACGCTACGATCACGATACAATTAAGCAAATTTCTATACATAGATTTTCACCCCTCGCTAATACCCGGAATTCAACATCGAGTGGGTCTTTATGCATATCACGCTGATAAACATATATGTACTGACTTAACGTGCGACAGGAGGGTAGCAGAGATTATTCCTTATAAGCGAGAGGAATTAATTTCAATTATTAAGCGCATTTTTAATTGACGTACACTCGTAACGTCCTTAGACCATAATACGTGAGTTCCATCGAAATATTATCGTCAATGTAAACTATGATTGTACGAAAATACATATGTACGTACAAGGTATATCGATAGTTCTGCAATATGAGCCAACGCCCTCTCGACAAGTTTTAATGACGTCATTATCCCTACGGAGTTACGTTAATATTGGAAAAGTCATTAAACGCGTCGCGTATGATATTGAAGAGGTTTTCGACAGACGCAGCGAGCTCCGCATAGACTGATGGCAATTACTTTATGATTTTATATATTTTGCACTAAGCTTCGTGAAAGCATTAAGAGTCCATCAAATATATTTATTCCAGACGTAATTGAATGGCGTTTGGACCTCAATCAAATTATTCAAAATAAATCAAGCGTCTCAATGGATTGGTGATTATTATTTTAACTGTCACTTCTGTCACGTCAAGCCCACAAAATGGTTTTGCCTATATTGTATTTTTTCAGCACAAATATTCATACAAATTAATGAACTTTGTTCGGAAAATAATTTCGTAATGGTGATACGAGAAAAAATGAATTAAACATTATTAACAATATGAACATTGAATATTCCTTGAGTTCGTTCCATTTTCATTTTTACAGGCAATCGACTGTGTTTCGTTTTGTTGTATTCCATTTGTATTGACTTGTATTTTATAAAGTGAAATGAACATTGAGAATTTTCGTAATTAAACCGACATTTAATAAAATTTGTAATTTTGATCGACAATTACAATCGTCCTTATGAAAAATGTTTTTTTTTTTTCATTCATAAAAATCTCGTGTTGTTACGCGTAAAAGAGGGTAATATATATTTCATGCTCTATTTCGGAGCATTACGTGTATGTTGCTTTTTCGATAAATCCGTGAAATCGTTTTCCACGAATAAAATTATTCCCATACTCACACCTACACACGTGCACAAACATAATAGACACTGGAAGAAGAATCTATAATGGAACAGAAAGCACAATAAATATAACAAAAAAGTACATAATAACGTGTCTCCGCATCGATGATGATACGTGCTTGGAAAATTAAATGAAGGTTATTTTCGCAAAATTCGTTCGGCAGATCGGTCTTCGCTTCTGCGTCATAAAAATGGAGAATGTGATAATGGACAGGATTCTCTCATGCTGCTTTAACACACATACAAAATGGGTGTGTTTCTCACGAAACTTCGGATACATTATTTATTCGATGTCTCTTCTCTTTGACCCTCGAGTCTCTTGTGGATACCATAAGAATCTCTCCTCACCTCACCAAACGTCTTTAACAACCTTAAGGTTATAGGATATCCCAGTTTTTATACCTCGCAACCACTCGTTTCCTACCCAACCCACTCTCGAATTTCTTTCACCTTTTTCTCCTCTGACATCCCCTGCTCATTGTTCTATTTATTCTACGAATACGGGGAAATGGTCCAGGATCGCTATACGCGTGTTAAGTGGCCATAAAATTCAGACAAACTTTTTTTATCACAAGTGGAAACCTCGAGTCAAAAAATATATTTTGGTGAATATCTATTTGACTCCTTTCGCATTGGTTCTCGCGTTTTATTGACAGCTAGGAATTCATTAACGAGATTCGATCGCTATAATGATAATAATATGTACAAAGTAACGGTAAAATGATCAAATACAATTTTCCAAAATAATTTTTGAAATTTTGCGTGAATCTTCTTGAGCGTCGTATTAGACTGTGAAAAAATTTGAGAAGGTTTCACCGTCTGGTAATCGATATATTCAGTGTTTAAAATCGCAACATTAACACGAGGTCTTATGGGAAGTTACGAAAAAAGACGATATTTTACAACTAATAACTCGATTTTTAAACAGTTCAACTTTCTCAAATTTTACCCTCAGTTGAGTATGATTGTTAAGAAGATTCATACGAATTTTAAACAATTAAACTTGGAATTTTTCAAATGCAAGAGAAACGGTCGAACCTCCTTAATCGTCTGTACTCTTTTCGGCTATTTTCACGTCATACTCCGATTAGCGGTCATACTCTGAATCTTCACCATAAATTCCATTACGTCAAAGACGCCATTGAATATGTAAATAAATCGAAAAAATCAAAAACTCACGATGTTTATGAAAAATCGAATTTCCTGCGCTTTTTATTACTTGAAGCTCTCAAAAGTAGACTAGTCCATTGAACTTGTATTTCTATTTTCTTTTCGAAGTTTTTATAGCACAAAACACGGAACTACTCTTTGTGGTAATACAACTATACGATTATACCATGTGAAATATCGAGTAAAGAGAAATTTGATCGGAACGAGAGAAAAGGAGAATGAAACAGAAACAACGTGGTCGAGGGCAGATGTACAGTAGAATCCCCCATAAATAACAAGATCTATTTTATTATATTTTGATAATGAAAGACTGTAGCGTCTTGCCTTATGAACGCAATAAAGGAGGGAGCTAGGACTGAATATAGTTCCGCATTCATTATTGTCATGTGAAATCGTATTGTAAATTATAGAACGATAAATACGAATTTCGCGTTTTAGCAGAAAAAGAAAAAACGGGCTGCTCACCAAAATGTCTCCAAGGTGGAGATTTTCGACAGTCGTAATATGATTTTTGGAAGCAATGAAAAAACATTGAAAATCGTTTTCCAACATTAATATATATTTAACGTGATATTTGCACTTTTTATGGTACCGATAATTAAAATGTAGAAGGGATAACTTTAGCAGAGAAAAATTCTAGTTCAATATTGACGTTAAGCACGAAACCAAACATGTAACAAGTTTGGGAAATGCAAGAGAGGGTCACGCAAATATTTAACGAGCGTCGAGAGTTGTGAGCCTCACGAGAGGCGCGAAAGGTTAATTTTACGACGTTTCGACTTCCGAGTAATTATGTTTCACGATTTTTTTTACTCTCGTCAAGTTCATACACCCGTCGTCTCTTCACTTGTGTGTGAACTCTGCGTTATTAAATCTCGTAGTCGGTAAACCGCAGGCAATATACCGCGAAAATATTGTCTTTATCCCGCCAACCAGCTTGCACACATACTCTGTCACGCGCACACAAATATACACATCCTGAGAAGAGTTGATTTTGTCGCGTGGAAATTCGCAAGTTATGGATTGATTTCCTGCCCTTACACAGTGAAAATTAAGCACTCATACTGTTTTATTATTAATAAAGAGCGTTCGTTACATTGTACGTCTACAAGTCATCGTACATTCTGTGACGAAATTGTATAAACAATGTATGTTCGGCAACGTAATTTGCTGAGTGGGGAAAAGGTATGTAGCAATTTGACACGAAATAAAATCAAATTAGTTTTGCTAAATTTGATTTCGCGACGAACCATTCGCTCAATGAAGCTATTTCAATTTCATCCTTGAATTGAGCCCCATTCCAATATTTCGATGGCCTGTAAACCGTTTAATCGATGTACTGAATATAAAAATCATTCATTGTTATTTCATCAGAAAATATATCAGCTCATCGTTGATACGAGTATCAAAAATGTAGCACCACAAACTTTATTTTTTATGTATTTATTTGGAAAAATACAATCCAGCTTATCAGCATACAAGAAAATTCCATATTTCAGTACAAAAAAATGACTGAAATGGACTCTATTTTTAGCAACACTGGGTTTATGCGTAGGCTTCTAATATATTTAATAAAACACATGAAATTGAGTCAGAAAAAAAAAATTAATTTTGTTCCGACACATTTATATTCAGTCCGGGCTTGAAAACTCTGGTATTTATGCATGAATCTCATCAATTATTATTCAATCAGAAAAAATCAATGAAATAAGTCAGCTTTCAATAATGGTTGAAAAAAAGCTTCTACAGCATCCGTGCTCTCGAATGAAATTTTAACAACACCCGTCTATGTTGTCCCATTTTCATTTTTTTAATCTACCCACACACCCAATAAACCAAAAGTGTGATTCACAAACACAAAAAAAAGAACGCATGCTCAAGAAAGTCTCGCAAGTGAAGCTCGTCGTCGTTGTTGTGGTGGCACGAAATATCGCACGCGTCCGACGTGTCTCCTCACTCCACGAACTTTTAATATATAAAAGTGCTTCGGTGGCACGTTATCATAACGGGTATTGAAGTGCTATTCTCAAAGCACGGAAGCTGAGATTCTTCGATGAATGGTTTTTGCACGTTGGAAAAGTCACAACGTGTTTTTTTCTCCTATATCGGTGTCAGCTTTGAATCATATCACGTTCATTCAGTCAAGAATTCAATCGTGATTGGTTACAAATGAACAGGAAAATATGGCCACTCAATGTCTCAATCCGTTTCTGTACATATTTTTTCATGCTCGACTGATTTTATGCTTGGATTTTTATTTTGTTGCCCAGTCCTTACGTTCGAAATCCATAAACGCAGGAACTTTGTGTTGCCATGCTAAAAATCACGTAGGAATTAAGGCTGAATTGAATATTGATGAAAATCTCAATATATTTGTAGGGGGTGAACTTGAATCGAAAAGTTTTTTTAGTCTTCTGAGTTAGCACGTTAATTCGTAGCAGACGAAAAAACCAAACACTTATTGCTCTTTTATTTGCTACAATTTTAACGACCTGGAAGCCTGGAACGAAACTGCAATTTGAAAAAAAAGTCAAGGATAAAAAAATGAACGGGTGAATAGGCGATAACGTAATCAAGGGATCTTGTTAATGGTCAATTAGAGCTTTTTGAAGTCTATACATTTTTTTGGTTTTGACTATAAAGTATTGAATCAGTGCGGAGTAGAAATTAATATGGATCTAAATAAATCAATGACTGATTAGATTTTATATGATTTTATTTCCCAAAAAACTGTTTTTTTTTGTTGGAAAATAAAAAAGAGCAATTGCGATTTTCTGGCACGAACAATAGCAATACATCATAAATGATTCTTTAACCTTTCGGGGAATCCTCAGGCTACACAAACGTTCAGTTTGGTCATAAAAAAATGGTTTAGTTTGAGAGCAAACAGAAAAGTTCGAAAATCGAAAGGACGGACTCGTTGACGTAACGCATCGATTCCTTGTATACGATGAGACTAATCACATAATACTCTATAGTTTCAAAAAAGTGAAGTTAGTAGTAGTTTTTCGCCAATGCTACGCCACTGGCACGAAATATTGATCGAGGGGCGCAGAAGCCCTTACACGCTTAGCGCCACAGCCTCGAGCAGCAACGGCATCAGCCCTTAAAAAGGCTATATATATATATGTATAGAATTCTTTTCGCACTTCATACCGGTCGGAGGAAAAAAACATACGCGGAAAGTGAGCCGGAAACACGAGTCTTCAATGATCATCGTAGCGCGAAAATTCGCATTAATTTCTACCTCTATTTTGTCCCCGACAACATATTCTCTTGTTTCCCATTTTTTCGCCACAGGGATCGATCTCACATTCCCTTTTAAAAGCAGCGGAAATGTGTAGGATTCGGAATCACGAAGTAATCGAAGCGACTGAAAGATTTTCATGGTTTTAGTTAATTGTACAATCTCATAAATTTCTTCTATTTTTTTCAAATTTAAAAACTCAACGCTTCGTTTGTTTCCATGCACAATCATCATTTATAAATTTACACATTCAATTCTTTTTCTCTAACAAAGAGGTTTAGAGAATATTAGACATTTTTTTTCATTTTTTTAATGCTTTTACAGAATTCTTTTGAATTTTATAAAATAAAACATTAAAAGCCAAAAGAATTCTGACAGCCCTTTTACTCAACTTTATTTTACGTCTTTAGATATGCAATTTTTCACAAAAATGGTAGCATTCCTGAACGTGTTTTGGCTATTGTAGTGCATCCAGAAACAATTTCATTCAAACAAATGATTCCATTCAAAAATGGTATTTCGGTAGGAGTTTTAATGGGGGTTTAAAACATCTTGAAAAACAATGAACGAATGCGACTCCCTGTCAAAAACGATGATCGCTGACTTATTTCAACAGCGTAGAATTTTTGTATCGTCTCAAAAGTATCGTTTATTGAATTACTCATCCATAACCTCGTATTGGTTTGAACCGTTACACTTTTCGATCTCATAAGGGCGCCCATATGTTGCATCTAACGACCTGTTTCATTCCTCTGTGAAATGGCTGGAAAAGAGCCAGAGTAATTTATCACGAAACATCCTTTGGTGCTTTTGTACGACTAGTGGCAAACTTTTTTCATTTTTTTATTTTTTCACTGAAACGCCCTTCAGGACCGGGGATTAATTAAAAAATTAGCAGCTCGAGCGTGCACTTGCTTTTACGCGTGGATCCAATATGCATCTACGCCGACACGCTCTAATAATCGCACACGTACGAACAACCTATTGACGTAGACTACAGTGCAAAAATTCGCGAATGGACGACTAATCGCTTTCCAGACTCGCAGAGTCTATTCACATAACTATATATTTTGTTCCACTTAGCAGCCTAAATTCGCTTTTCGTTTCGAATCTCCTGCAAAATAGACAAACCCTTTTTACCGAAGCTGCTCACTGAGAATTAACATAAAAAATACCCGAATTTTTTTAAATCCCTTATGAATTTTTGATATGAAAATAAAAAAATCCCCATACCCCGTTGAGAAACAACGTAGAGAAATTGTGCTAAAATTAAAAAAATTTAAAACTGTTCGTTGACAACGGTCGTCAGTTTAAAAAAATTATTGATAAGGTTTTTAAAGGTTTACACTGAGACAATTCCTCAAAGAAACTAAAAACAATCAGTTTTAACAACAATCGAATAGATATTCGCTGATATGGGCCAATCTGGGTGTTGAGACGTTGGACAATGCTTTTCGGTTTTATTATCATTCGTTTATCGCATTTTTCTGATGGGATTTTTCTCACGGTCAATGAGAATTCGGGGACACTTCTTATTCGAGAATATCGTATATATTCCTATTACGTATTTACTGTAAGCAATGGTTTCAGTTTCGCCCGCGACCCAGCCAACTGGAAAAAGGAGAATTTTTCTTGATCAAGGTGTAATATCGATACAATTTTTTTTTATACGAAAATAACATTCTCTGATAGACCACACATTCAGCTTTCAAAACTATTGTATATCATGAACTTTCTTCCTGCGAAAGGTCCATCAAAATAAATTTAATGGTTCTTGATTTATAAACGTCAAAACGTACAGACACACAATCTTTTTTTCGACTTCCAAATGATATACATATAAGTATTTGTGTATAAAGAGAAAATAGAGATGACACACACATATCTGTGCACTGCCTTCGTTTTTCCATCTGGGTCGAACCCAGCGTCGTGTCGTTTAGCGAGATAAGAATTTTTTTCGAAATTCCATCGTCCAGCGCTGGAACGATGGTCTTCTCGAAAAAGGAGCAACAGAATTCTGCCCACAGACACAATAGACACATGTGTGATACATAGCGATAGTGAGATATAGCGATGGGTAAGAAGAACTGGAAGGAAGGACACGAAAGTGCATCATGTTGATAATCGATTTTCCACATTGATGAATACAATATATGTTTGTGTATATTTATAGCTATATCTCAAGACAAATTTTGCGATACTATCAGAAGCGTGTCTTCAACTCGCCACACAGACTCAATCTTCCAAAGTGCGAATGAGAAAAGCCAGAAATTGAGAAAGAGAATAATGTTGGAAAAAAAGATAATCGAAAAGTGAGACTGAACATGGTTCATACTCGGACACTTTGCCAGCCGTTATATTCCATTATTGCTAGGCGTATGTTACAGACATGTGGGTCATTCCACGTTGGAACAACCTCATTCTCCAGATTCAATAAACTTCTGAAAATTGTGTCTTCCGGTAAAAGTCTCGCCACAGTCACGTTCAGAAGTTAAATATCCGGTTAATTTTCGAAAACTTGTGGAATACCTTAATAATGATAGTTGTTAAATCGTCTCGTCGTCTTGTTAGTTGTTATTTTTCAACTCTAAGATCCAATTGAGAGTTGGAAAATAATCACCATTTCGATACTTAATATCGCTGTATCTCTGAAACTAATTGATCCAAATTTTTGATTTATTTATATCACCTTCGTCACACAGGTTACTCTGTAATTGATAAAGAAAATAATAATAAATAGAGATTAATTTTGCTACTGATGCTCTCCATAGAAACGAAGGTAAAACTATGCAATGACTACAATTTTAATGATCGATTTTTCGCAACTACGTACATAAGTTCTTTTATGACAAATTATTCATACCCCGATATCAAGAAGAACCAATTCAAACCTTTTTTTAAAATGACCAATATAAGGACTTTGTAATCGACAATAATTACATTTTTATTATCGTAAAGTTTTTACTTTGGCAATAAAACTATACAGAAAGATATTCTTATAATACAAAATTAGTATCGTAAGAACAGAGATGAAAATGAATGAGGGCTCGACAAAAAGGCCCAATGGCATTTCAACCGATAGTCGTATGAGCGTGAAGTACCCCATATGTCCGTGAATTAATGTTGTAAATATATGTGTATAGGCATATTTCTGCAATAAAGTGGGCAATCACAAGCATCTGTGCGAGAAAATTATAGTAGTACTACTACTATATATAAATTGTATAATGGGAATGGTATATATGAAATGTTCGAAGGGAGTGCTGGCCATTATTCGACAGGGAATTCGTCGTTCTCGACCATTCCCAAGTAGTTGTAAGTAGATGCAGTAATTTGAAGACATTTCTATGCATGATACAAATGTACTTTTGATCTCGAACAACAATGTACATAAATATATGTATAAATATTATTTAACGATAATAACGATCAAAAACTTTGAATATCAAAATGAAATATGAAATAACAACAAAATGTAAGTTTCCATGTATAATAATACGTTGAAAAGTAATGGCTGTTGATAATTGTTGATTAATAATCAATGTTGGGCGATTCAGTAACATTGAATATTCAAATTTGTCCACGAAATTTCTACATTTTGATGATGGAATTTAAACAAATTTCATCCAACGCAGCTGCTCACTGTTTTATAAGGTGAATAATTAAAAATTGTATGTTACTTTTCGCTGACACATGCTACAATTATTTTTAATTAAATCTGCTTCAAATGCAATGTTAGTACGTTTTCATGAATTCTGAATATGTGGAAAAATCAGGATACTACTAACTTGCTTCCGAGATGGTATTAAAAACGGAGAAAACACGAATAACCTCACATCGCCAACCCTCATCATAGTTCTTCATGAAATGCAATTGCATTCCACCCGTTGGGTTCTCGCTGCACGTTTATGCACTTGACTCAAATGTTATTTCGTAGAGCGAAAATATTTTATACCCAAGTTTCTTTTCCAGTTTTTCTACACCGCTCACTTACTCTCTCTCTCTCTCTCTCTCTCTCTCTCTTTCTCTCTCTCTCTCTCTCTCTCTCTACTTCTCTCTCTCTTTTTCTTAGTTCTAGATCGCGCGTGATGCTGCCTCCCGTTTTTTCTGTAGCCTGCTTGTTTCGTGCAGGGCTTAACTCGTTAGAACAGATATAAGACCCGAAAAAACGAAGATAAATAAAAGCTGGCAAGCGAAAAAAGCTACTGCTCTCTTTATATCATCCGTTAGCACGATAAGGGCTTAAATCACATATGAGTTTCGCGGTTAAACGTAGAAATATACGCCAACGTTGTTGGCTTGAAATACGGAGTTTTTGAAGCTTGCAATAGATTGACATTTTTTATCTCTGCCGTGGAGATTTGCTGTGGCTACAGAAACTTTTAGAATCTTCCACAATCACATAGTTGAAGATTTCCAATGCGTTAAGTGGGGTCACTTGCGTTAAAAAATAACTCTGTGGTTAATTTGAAAAAACTTAAATACAACTTGCGGAATAATTTAATAATTTTAGTTTTTATATATTATAGGAATGTAAAAACGTCGATAAACTTTCGAGAAAATTTTCTAACATCATTTTAAAATTGTAATTGATATAATTATCATAATCATGATTAATCAATATAATAAATATTCATGACTTGATTATATTGATAATTAATCGTAAAATTATAAAATTATAATAAGTTTATATAAATTATAAACTAAAAGATCAAAATTCTTGACTTTTCTAGACAAAGAAAAACAAAATTTTTCAAGGTTTTGGAGTAATTGCGTGAAATGTGAATTTCTTTACTGCTCCCCATAAGGACGCGTGTCAAAATTTGCAATCTTTGATTGCTATAATATCTCAAATACTTAACAATGAATCCCTATGAAATTCTGCAGGTAATTTCATAAAAGCTCTATAAATAGTATCCTCGAAGTTAGAAAAAAAAATCTGTAGAAAGAGGCTTAGGCGAGACTGCTGTTTTGAGTGAAACTAAATGGTTTTCATTTGACATTTTGGAATATATCTTTATCAAGTCTTTAGTAGTTTTTAGATTATCCCGTTGCCTTAAAAAAAAAAAGAAAATTCATTGATGTTTGAGGTAAGAATACGATGACGTGGACGAAAATATGTCAAGGAAGGTTCAAGCGGTATTCCCCGTGGCGGACGACCTGTGAGAATGTTCATTCCAGAAAGGGAAAATATTCGTGGGATCCCGAGAGTCCCAAGGACGAAGAATATTCAGACTTATGAAACTCGTCATAAACGCGATTGAATGTTCAGCTTTTTTGTTCTTCAAATTTAAAGTCAATTGCGAGAGCGATTTAAAGATTTGAAGAACAAGATTGTAGGTGGATATCGTTGGTGATAAATTTATATCGATGCTTTTCACGCTGACTCCATTTACTCGGATGTATCGTATTGACAGGCTCAGACCCAAGCGCAAAGCTCGATAGATCTCGTGCATGGAAAGCTTGAACGAGAGCACCGGGGTTGTATATTCAATGCCAAGAGCATTACGGGTCCCGAATGTATTCTCGATGGAAAATAGGCGAAAAAGAAAAGCCGTGAAGCCCGTGCCTATGGGTATACCGAGAAAATTCTCGCTCGCGGAAAACCTTTTCCATATCGCAATTCGTGGCAACTATATAGAAAACGCCTGGGGGCGAGTAAAGGGTACGACCACCAATTCTTCGCTCCGTAGGGTTTTGCTCTTTTACATAGAATTGATTCGACGAACGTTTTTGTGTACATTTGTATATATATAGGTATTGTTGCCTGGATATTGCCGAAGAGGAAAGATCATAGAAGAAGCCAATCTTTTTTATCGTAAGGAAACTCGCCAAGTCTCTGGGGAATACCATAAGATAATGTACGCGATTGAAGATTCGAAATTTCTTTGAACGTATACACTATAACTATGCAAATTAATCCAAAACCTCAACTTCTTAACTCGTTTTTTCAAATCGAAAAAAAACGTTATTTAACTGCTTCGGAGGCATTATTCGCATTGGAATACTTCGAAATGTTTTTTAAATAGTTTTTTTTTTAAATTGAGTTGTGTATTATTCACCGCCGATGAATAATATACGTTTCATCGTTGGATTAAGTTTTACTTAAACAAAATTTAGGCTGTACGTTGTCCGGACAAAAAAATAGTTGATTTCCATAACTTTTATTTTTTCAATTGATCGAATCCCATGACCAATTCGATTTTTTTCGTCCATTCAAACAATTAATCGTGCAGGAGAAACTCTATGAAGGTTATGAACGACTTCTTGAGTGTTTGGCTTCGATTTTTTATACAAGATTTATCGGTACCACAAAAAGGTGCTTAAAAAAAATTGCACATAACGGTGAACGCTCGAACTCGGTGGATCCTGTTTCGGTAAAAATTAACAAAATGGCAGACATTTCAAAATTGAATGTGAAAATCGGCCTGTTTTTTTCTACAGTTATCCGTTGGAAGAAAATAAAAATTTAAACAGGATGAATAAAGTTTCCGAAATATTCACCAACACGTTTATGGTAGTCCATTTTTTTTTTTAATTTTGCACTGAGTAGATCCCTCAATGCTTGAAATTACATGAAATAACAACAGCAGCGTTTCGTTCGTTAAAAAGTTCGTTCAGTCTCACAAGAAGTTTGAAAAACGCGATAATTTTAAAGGAAAAGTTAGCTGCTTCCAATGGAAATTTGTACACTTATTCAAGCCGAGGGGAACTCCAATGATCCCTTATATAAACATATCAAAGCCCTCGAAAAAGCAGAAACCTAAAATTATAGAGTACGCATCAATAAATCATGATGCCAATGAAAAAGTTGTGGATGCGGTTTCATAAGTAGCGTATAGCGAGAGGTAATAAAGGGAGTAAAATGCTAGAACGCACATTTTATCCTTCAGGAGTTGGAGTTGGAAAAAAGTATAAAAAAACTAGGGTCTAGCAGAACGGCGGATACATGAAGAGGGATAATAGGGGGAAGGAAAGAAGTGAATAATTGAAATGTAATGACGGCGTGTAGTTGGGGTGCGGGTCGGAAGGGAATGTCTGGAATACACTGGCGTATTTCGATACAGAGAAGTGTACGAGACACTATAGTCTAGGAAAACGGCATTGAAGTATCGACCATTCGGAGGGCCTATGCAGATTTCGCGAGCACGAACCTTGGCATTGGAAAAGAGATTCGCAGCTCGTAAACGTGTATCTGTATATGACAAGACTATTGACAACCAAAAAGGCGTACAATGGATATCAATGAATGCTAAAAAGCGCTGAAACTTAAGCCCTCATGATATTTCCTCGTCAATATGCAATATGCACCAAGAAGACGTATATATACGAGAAGAGAGTACAATTTTTTGTTTGTTCGTCCCGTTCTATCCGTTCCCTCTTTTATTTCCGCGAGGCTCGTTGCTTTTCATCCACCCACGTTTCTCGTTTTCTCCATCACCCTCAACCCCCTCCTCACTCACCCTTTCATACGGTCCATTGTCATCACTAGACGCTTTGAAACTACTTTTCACCGGAGGCTACGTTTGTGTACTCTACCTAACGCCCATTATTATGCTTTCGTGTATATTTGCGGTGACGATGCAGCCCACTATCTACTCATATGTCCTTCGACTGCATCAGGTACGATGTACTTCGGTGCATCTCGTATTCTCACCTTGTATACCTTACTTTTCAACAAAACCTTTATTGTGTCATACTCGTATTCGTCTAATATCACGAAATATATTACGATACTCAAACCGTTTGCCTCTCCCATGCCTCCTTTTGGCGTATTAACGTTCCACGCTGTCCGTTCCTCTATTACCATGAACCCATCCGCAGTGAAATCCTCAATGTCACGTACCAGCCAAACTCTCTTTAGGCAAACTGTGCCCGTTTTGCAGTACGTGGCTATGACTCTGCTTCCTATACGATCTCCTACATAAGGCTCTCTTAGTCCACGTTTAACATATTTTCAAGCGACCAGATGTTTCTTGTAATTAGATCGATAATCCTTCGTTCTTACACTGGACCATTTTGCCCCGAGCTCATTCTTCGGTGTCTATCAAGAGAAGCGGCTCGACGCCAAGTATTTAAAAAAAAAAACGAGTATTTGAACTAAAAAGCCTTTTTACCGGTATTAACGAATTTTTTTCGACTCGACAATGAGCTGGATTCGCTTGTACAAAAAAAAAAACAAAGTAAAATTTCCGATTTCTAATCGCAAAAGTATCAAAAATTTAACAAATTATCTTTTATTCAATAATTACTCACTCTACCCAAAGGTCAAACTTTCAATAGTTCTTTCGAACAGTTTTATTTGATATTTCGAGAATTTTTATGATGCACTCATATTGAGAAATCTTTCATGCGTACTCTTGACTTTTTTCAATGAAAGCCGATCGAACCGCTGCTGATGACAAATGGATGAAGTACGCTCCGGCTATTTTTTCTCACTACTTGTTCGTAGAACATTTCCAATGAGTATTCTTTTCTAGGCTATTCCGGAAGTATTACGAAAGTTTGAGTTGAAACTCAATCGTAAGGATCAGAGAAACGGTACAATAGACAATTACGAGGCAATCTCGTTACAAAATCTTTTGGTTTACAAAGTAAAGTTCAATTGTTTATAAAGTTTGTACGAAACTGAGTTGTCAGGGAGTTTCTCTTATCCATAAATATCTATTCATTTACGTTTATGTATATGTATACATACAGTAAATGTTTGTTGCATAGTATACACTCATGAACTGGACCATGTACCAATAACTTATTTACTGTAGTTATGTACGAGCAGGTTATACCAGCGAGAAACACGAGGAGTCTAGGATCCGGACGTTTGAGTCGGGATTGGAGAAACGAGTGCGAGGATGGCCGCAGACAGGGTTACTGACAGAAATCGTGAAATTTCTCTCAACGTTGAAAACGTTTGGTGGCCTCTCTTGCGGCCGAGTTCACCAGAGAAGAGGTGGACGATGTGCAGCGAGAGAAGAAAATTTGACCGGGCAAACGGCCAATCGTCTTCTATGTTCCAACCGTAGACTGGCAACTTCCGGTTGCTGTCTCATCAGGACGTCTCGCAGGGAGACTTTAGTACTACACAGCTATCCTGAATTCCTAATAGCCTCGTTTTCATTCTGAGGATATTATTGCCCACGTACGTACTCGAATATAAATGGTAACGTAAACGACGAATATACTTTTTTTTAAATACAAACCTAAAAAGATCTTTGTACGTTTTTCGAGTCTTTTCTCGTTAACTCGGTAAGAAATTGCAAAAAGTTTCGGATTCTTGGTTTCTTAAGGTTCCCTTTTCAATGGACACGTTTCTCAGGCTACTTGTGGAGTAGAAATAACTTTGGATATTGCCAGCCAACGTGCAGGATAAATTCATTCGAGTCTAAAAACTTCACATCGAAGTATTCGTCTTATCAATTGATGAATATTAATAGCTGCGTCACAATTAGAAGAATAAATTACTTATTGTTCATGCTATCTTTCTACTCATCGTGACATCGAGATAACAATTCGTCTGTCCTACTTTTGCCGATCCTGATAAAGATTTTTTATCGGTATCGACTTTCTTGACTCGACAGATACGGTCTGCCTGAGCAAATCCTTGTCTGATCTAACAATAAATGAAATTGCGATTTGTCCCCTTTTAACGAGGATTCAGCAAGATCAGCAGATCTGTAAAAATGTTTCAATGGCATCAAGATTGCCCTATTTTTTCGTATTGAAATCAATACTCATGGTTTTCAGGATTCAGGACAACCGTGGGATGGACATCCACTTTAATGGACATTACACGAGTGTAACTCGGAAGATCAAGGAATCTCGAAGTTTTCTATTCTTTGAAACCCCTTGAAACATGAATTTTGTGTTATGATTAAAAGAAAAATGTCACGTTTGCAACGAAACTCTCATATCATTGAAAATCCACGTGTCTATTTAGTGAAAGCTTTGAGATCGACGCAACTCAAAGGAAGATCTTAGGCATTCGTGCAGCAAGATCCAGGCACAATAATTTTGTACAAATATTCGAATGTCTCAAGCGAAGGGTAGTTTCGTGTCTGGTGATAAATGAGCTACGGTCTTGGCATACACAGGCTTCCTCCGGTTACTGACCCCCCCCCCCCCCCCCCCCCCCCCCCCCCCCCCCCCCCCCCCCCCCCCCCCCAGCATTTGTCCCGGTAAGCAACCTGCTACGTCAGGTCGTCGACTAATAACGGGTGTGCCCGAGGGGTTCGAGAGAACGTGGACCGGGACTGAGTAACTTCTGTATACGACTCGGTTACTCGATGCGTAATATCCTGTAGAAAAGCACACACGCGTGATCCAGGCTGAGTTAACTTGACGCTGTCGACGTCGCACCCACGGACATACACACCCAATAGCATCGTCGTGGGAGCAAGAAATTATTATTGCCAGACATATATGCTCGTACATGTGTAAACACACGTGTACAACGCTGCTATAACTTATAACTTCTTTGATGACATCGTGATCAGGTTCGCCAAAATACATAGCCTTTCGAGCGTTATATTGAGACTCTGAAAATACTGTAACCGGGCTTATGAATAGAGGCAAAAAATAGTCCATGAACAGGTGAAAAAAAAGTCAAGATATCCATTTCGATTGCGAGAAAAAATGGCTCCACAGATATGTGGAAACTTGATAAATCAGACGAAGGGAGAATCACGATGTCCTTAACAATTTAGCGATAAAAAAAAAAAAAAAAAAACAAAAAGAATATATGGGTTTGTCAAACTGAGTGGTTAAGTTTACAAATTGAAGTGCCTTCACCAACAGTTGAGGAAACATACTTTTAGGAGGTTCGAAAAATCAGGGAGTACAAAGATTTTTCTTCTCTGAAAAATCATTGGAAGTTGTTGCATGAAAATTTTGCTGTTATTTTGAAAAAGTCGAACACAACGGTGGTATATTATGACGTGGTAAAAAGACTCTTTGAAAAATGAACAAATGGCATAAATTTATTTTTCACAAACAGCTAACTTCTAAACACTGAAACAAATGAAAGTTATGAATTGGAATTTATAGGTTTTTATCGAAAACAGAAAAAACTGAGGGTCGTGGAAAAAATATTCCACGGTATTCATTTGGGTATAGAAAGGGATATTTTGAGTGCTTTTTGTAATTTCTCCATTACGGTTTTGTTTCCACGGTATCTTACGAAGGAATGTCAGGTTTGCGTGTTACTGTTTGGTATGAAAAAAAAATTGGACTGGAAATGTGTGTTTTAGTCACGAAAATTCTCATCCCATTACTGCAATGGTTTTTCGATAAACAAAAAACAAAAAGCTCATACGACTATTTTTTAATTATTCTTCTTTCGATTATTATTTAATTCTAATTTTGAATTCTTTTTAATTATATTCTCATTTAATTAGGTAAAGAAAGAGATATATTCAGTGCTTTTTGTAAATTCTCCATTACGGTTTTGTTTTCACGATATTTTACGAAGGAATGTCAGGTTTGTGTGTTACTGTTTAATATGAAAACAAAATTGGACTGAAAATGTGTGTTTTATTCACAAAAAATTCTCATCCCATTGCTGCAATGGTTTTTCGATAGACAAAAAAGAAAAACCTATGACTCTTTTTTACTCGATCTGTGTGTACGTTCTCTTAAGGATACAAGAACGGGGATCCGTGCATGAACGCAACGATCTGAATAGTTAAAAAGTCCCGAATCATTGCGATGCACCATGTACACAGACACAAATTTGACTTACAGAATACACTCTATCAAGTTCACAGACATGACTCGTCGATAATCATCGCACGCTCGCGTCTTCACATCGTTCTCATCTCATCTCCTCCTTCTCCCCTCACAAACGCAAGCGTTCAGGATGACGACAAGAAGCAATCTATCTTGATAAAGAGTATAAAAAAGGACACGTCGTGCGAGACATACTGAGAGGGAAATTTCATACGACCCACAAATTCACGACTGCCTGAGGCCCTTTAAAGTACTTGTAATATCCTATCTCTTCCTTTAACTTTCATAACATCCTTTCAATTTTGCTGTCGTCTGTGCGTCAGTACGTCGCTTAAGTATTGTATGACCAATTATTTGGGAGCTCGATTATCTGGAACAATGCTTGTGAGACACGCATGGCCGCTTAGCTCGACAACACTGAACTCTTTTATTCCTTCACAAATATAATTCGTTGTAAAATTCGATCGAACGCGGACTTCCGGTTCAATTATTTTCGTAAATTTCGATCATTTAATCGAAAAAAGCAAAACAGAATCACGCTGTTCTTCAGCAGAGAAACTTTTCAATGAATTCAAAATCTTATGTTGCACTTTGATCTTTTTCAAGTGTTCTCAAAATTTAGCCAGTTTTATAAAATCAATAAATACCTGGTAGCAAATTTTCTCAGCTTTCCAACGAGACACGATGCATGCAGACTGGCCGATCCTTCACGGTTTTCGAATAGTCAAAGGAAATCATTGTGTTCCACTTGTTTTCCACGTCACTGCAAAGTAACATCAGATTTTGTCAATAAAATATACAGAAAGCGGATGACTCGTACGAATTCCTCAGTATTTGTAACTTCCGCACTTTGTGTGTCACGCGCTGGGAATGCCGACTCGCTTAGCTGTCGTATATCCCACTAATTTGAGTATAAACTGGAGCCAAAGTATTCTGTTGCATGGTGATCCATCTTGACGACGTTTATACGTATAGCCAAGCTTTGTAAAATTTAGGCAAGTTCATGTGCAACAAGAGTTCTGTAAAATTTAGTGAAGGAAGTTTAGGGAAGAACGGGTTTCGGGATGACGTAACGTGGACGTCGTCGTCTACCTGGTGCAGCGAGTTTACCGCTGGTCATGGACTCATAGATTGCTTAATAAAACTTTCAGACATGCGAAACGAGGCTTCTGAATCTTGAGGTAAGTTTGAAGTTCGGTTACGTTGGTGTACGCACCGCGAGGTCATGAACTTTATACGTTATTATTATTTCAATGGTTCAGCGAACGGTTAAATAGTCATATCGTGACAATTACGAACGAAATAATGAGGACGTTTTCTGGATCGATAGAAGAAGCGTCAGTAATTGCAGTCAAATACTAAAAATACAACTGACACGGAACAGTGCTCGGTATTTTGGTGTTTGAGATCAAAGTTTAGAATTAAACTCGAACGAGGTTAAGGTAGTTCTATCGTTACATCGTTTTCTTAAGATTTTGTTGAAAAGTTGGATAAATCTTCCTTGAAGTCATACGCACGTGTGTAATAAGTTTTAGAAGTTTTCACCGAGCGGAAGTTCAGATATTTATTGGTAAAAATCACAATTTTCAGTAGTCTCTGATGAGAGCTCGCGTTGAACGTTACATTTTCATCAATAAATATTCTGGCTTCGACATGGTGAAGCCTTCTAAAACTTTGCATACATTTTTAAACATCAAAGAAGCTACTTTTAATTTTTCGAAAAAATCTATTTAAAAAAATGTTTGCAATTTTTGTAATTACACAGCAAGTATATGTTACCTTGGATGATCTTGAATTTGGAGTATGTTGTTCTTTAGTCAATTTACAACAACTTTTCTTTGTTAACTTATTCCCGCAAACCGTTTTGTATGTGAGAGAAACTGAAAAACAATTTTTCGATATGAATGTCACGATAAAACTACCTTAATACTCGATTGGGTGACAATGCATCGGCTCATGTACCAATCGCTCGAAGGAAGACCGTTTTTCTGAGTTTCTGATGCTCCTAATCAACACTTTTTTGCAGGTTTTCAAAAAAATTCAAAAATAATAAAAATACATCGGAGTATCTTGGTGAGAGTAAATTTAATAATTTCGTATGTAAAACCGAAAATCTCTATCCATTAAAGTCCCGTAAGGTCGCGATGAAAAAAAGACTCTATCCAGAAACTTTCACTCGAAGACTCAAGCTAGTAATATCAAAACTTCCATCTGGTTTTCCTCTCTCAACGAAGAGCTTCGATATCACTATCTACAAAGCCCGACCCTTTAGGCAAATCTCAGCGTCGAAAACGACGAGAAAGTTCATTGTAGTCGTGGCTGAATCCGCAGGGACGATGGATACAGCTGTAGTCTGAGATGAAATGAGAAGGCCAGAAAAAAAATGATAAAGGTCGCAGAGTAAAAATTCCGGAAAAATCTAGCTGTGGACACTAGACAGCGGCTAGACCGGAAAAGCAGACTGAAAGACAAAGAAAATGTTCACCAGGCGAATTCGCATTCTATATTCTTCTTTTCATCAGTCTCCGAGAGGATCGTTTAACCAGCATCCAACCCGTATACAGTCCTAACCAAAACGATATTATTGTCATTTATTCTATTTTTCGAAAATAAATCGATCAACTTTGATTATGAAATATTAACGAGTAACGGCAAAATGATCAAATTCAATTTTTTCAAGATCATTTTTTAAAATTTTGCGTGAATCTTCTTGAGCGTCGTTGTGTACAAAATTTGAGAAGGTTTCACCGTCGGGTATTCGAGATATTCAGTGTTTAATAATCGCAACTTTGACACGAGGTCTTATGGGAAGTTACGAAAAAAAAACGATATTTTACAACTAATAACTCGATTTCTAAACGGTCAAACTTCGTCAAATTTTACCCACAGTTGAGTACGATTGTTGAGAAGATTCATACGAATTTTAAACAATTAAACTTGGAATTTACCGAACGCATGAGAAACGATCGAATCTACTTAATTCAAGATAAATGGATCGATACTGATCCTTTTTATTTATTCTTTTGGATCGTCACTGATACTTTTTATTTATTCTTTTAATGGCTATTTCGAAACGACTGAGAATTAGCACTTTTCTAACGTCCTTAAAAGTATTATAAAAATACAGAATTTATATGATAAATTATCGATACTAAAGGCTTAGGAAAATAAGGCGAGTTCCTTTTTGCAGATTTATCGCGAGGTAAATCGGCTTATTACACTTCATCTTTTGCCCTCTTCGTGCATTGCACCAGAGACCCGAGACCTTCTGAGTTATTTTGCCCCGACGATGAAGCCGCAATCTGAAACTTTCGTCCCTTCTCCTTCGCGAGGGCTCACGACGTGTTCTTCTATCACACTCAATCGTGCTCGATCGTTCACTCGGGCGAAAGGTCTCACCAGGGGGTCAACGATCCGCCAGGAAGCCAATCTATTCCGCGAGGTTTAAACTGGACTGACGCCCATGCAACTTTCTTCCAGCTCATCGACGAACGTGCTGTCGTTACGTAACGGGCTTGGAACGACTTCTTTGATACTCTCCTGTCCTCAGGGGATGCAAGAGATATCACGAAGTCGCAACGGGACAAATCATTTAAGAGAAAAAAACAGACAAAATAATAACTACAACATCATTGACTCGAATTCATTTTTTGATCCAATAAATTTGGGAAATTAACTACGTTTTTTTCTCACGCATTGATTTTTACTAAAGATCATAAAAATTTAATTAAATTCAACAGAATTTTGCAAAAAAGCATTTCGATACTGAAGAATCTGTGAAAAAAAAATGAAATTTTTTTCACACCTACAAAATAGGACCGATTCCTGGAAATTTATAAGAATTTATATAAACAACGGTTGACACTATCGAAAGGAATTTTTTGTTATTGTTTAATATCAAATTTTATGACCTTTCGACCTAACAAAACGATCACTGAGTACGAAGAGGCTAAAACGTCTTATCAAAATATGTTGAAAGCACGTTTCAATGAATACGATGAAGCAGTATTCGAGAACTGTATTAAATTTTCTGCGTATTTAAGTCAAATATACGATTTATCGTCATCGCGGTTTGGAACCTTTGCTCCGCGTGCTGTATAGCATTTCACCAAATTCTCCCTCCCAATCTCTCTCCCGTGTCGTTTCCATAATCCTCTTAAATGCCTGCCCTGTATTCTCTGTCTGCTATTCTGTACAACCTATGAACGCGTGCTCCCCATTCTCACAATTTGCAGCTGCACTTAAATCCGGCAAAATGATCAATAAAGCCAAGCTGTGCTCTTGGCGTTCTCACGCATAGACTTTCATGCCAATACGATCCTTTTGTCTCCCGATTGATCAATTTAAACAGACGATTGTTCGACAAAAAAAACATTGGGCACATCAGCAACTACATCATTAGAACAATAACCGAATTTTAAAGAGTTTACAGTTCGAAAAAACGAACAATTCATGCAGAAAGAATCAATATTTTGAACTAAGCTAAAGAGCTATGACTTTATTCTTATTTTATTAAAACCCTTTGTTAACACACTGCGTCGTTTTGACCCGGAGTAATTTTTTGGAGCCAATTGCCTTAACCCCAAAAATACCTGAAGGATGCCAACATTTTTTCACCGGAATGAACTATTTTTAATGATAATAAGCTAAGTTCACTTGTACGCATTAATACATTTTTTTGGAAACCTCGACATAGCAATTTTTTTTCGAATAGCATTGTCCATGAGTAAATTCCTCGGTATTAATCTCAAAAAAAATATTAATTTTTAAGGGAAAAAAATATTTAGGAGTATCACTATCAGCGTGATTGCGTTTATCTCGTGACGTAAGTTTGTTTACGGTATTGCTGGCAGACGAAAGTACTTTTCTGCGACGACGAGGCGAGGCGGATGAGGAAAATGAGAGGGCGTCGCGACGTCCTGACGCCAACAACTGCGGCATTTTCATTATTATATACGTCGAATCCTGAGAAAATACAGGACTTTATGTTGTATGTAATATTGATATAAATTTCATTCCATTCATGCTGCTAACTTTTCGTACATTTTGTTTATTGATAGTCGCAGGGCAGAGACGACGACCAATCAAAATTGCAGTTTCGGTCAAATCGATGTTTACAAGTTCTCCTAACCTTAGAACTCATGTCCCGTTTTCTCATTCGCCCAAATCATGATCCAGTTCATTTTCGAATCCATAGTATTTCCATGACTTCAACATCGTCACTACACACTAAAAAATTCGTTGAACGAACGAAATTCATTTCGTTGCACGGAAATATGGTCAATTCAACTTTTTTTGTTGAATCGCGGATCTACAACATTTGATTCGACAAAAAAATAGTTGAATTGACCATATTTTCGTCCAACAAAATGATTTTCGTTCGTTTAACGCAATTTTTCACTCAGTACAGAGATAATGAGACTTCCCAGCGCATAAATCTCTTCGTTCTTTACTAATGAATAGAATTACTTAAGGGAAATTGATTTTCATATGAAAGTTAAGGGGAAACCCCACTGTGACGATTTAAAAGTATCGAATCTTTCAACGATAAATAATGTTTATTTTAAATCAAAAGTGAGTATCGCGTCCGAATCGAAATTCCATTTAACGGGAATGAAAACGCATCGAAAACTCTTTTGATGCATTTTTCTCGAATCGAGCTTTTTCGAACCTGTCGCAGCACAATCTCGGAGACTAGTAAATCGATCGAAACATTTTTTTTTTTTTGCATGTTTCACAATTGTAGTGGCTCAGCTGATTTTTTACAATTATTATTCTTCAAAACGAAAACCATCGGCATCATGTGAAAAAATCAAGATAAATTTCATTCATATAAATTTTAAGAGAAATCAATTTATTTGTCATCACAAAAATCTTGACCCAAATTTCAATTCGACAACGGAGAGAATTAGTTCTTTTTCGTTTTCACATGAAGCTAATAATTTCGTGAATTATTAATATTCTCATAGAAAAATGAGTATTGAAATATTTGAATATATTCTCCATCAATTGTATTGTGCCTGACTCTTTAATGATTTAGTACAATGGACAATATTTCAAGAATCCACAATGGCGCTGAAAAGCCGACGAAAAACTGATTTGAAACTAAAGAATGGAGAAAATCAACAAAACCTCATTTATTTCGATTCCAACTTAGAGCCGAAATCGCTCTCGATAATGAGTTCTAAAGTGTCAAACAGAATGTCCTTAGAAACCTAACAGGATGAATTTGAGCACTTGCAACAAAAACATTAATCCTGAAACATCAAAAAATAAGAATTGATTGAAGAGAAAAATGGGAGAAATAAAAATATTTTATTCTCATTCTCTGATAGAAAACATACATTTTCGAAAAGTCCCAAAAAAGGAATTCGAAAAATATAAACTCTTAAAACTAGTTACTTTTAGGCACAATAATGGCTTCTTGGCAACATTTCTTGGCGATAAGTAATACTCGTAAATATTTGTCACAAAAGTATGGACATGGAACTACTTTTGGTGAACGATACACGTTTATCCAATAGTTTAAAACAATACGAGGTAAAAAAAAA